>JANAVB010008398.1:14065064-14342615 GCA_029216955.1 Iris pallida
CTGATACCTGCGCGGGTCCATGCATGCGTAATCCATCTTGCGCAGTCCAGAATAACTAAAAGTAGTTTTTCTAGAACTCTATAAATAGAGTTTCAAGTCCTTCCTAGAGGGGATCACACACATATCAGAAATCATCACCAGAGATCAGGAGTTTTTGCCAAAGTGCTGCTGCAATCTTCAGAGGCTACCGTCTTCAAAGTTTACATCGTCCAAGGGATAAAGTGATCGTCATTCAAATCGAATTCCTATAGTTGTACTTTCCCAGAATTCTTGTAATCTTCTTACAAAGTTTGTTGAAATAAAGATCAACTTTTGTTTTTGCAAACAAAATGGCGACTCTGTTGGGGACGACTTAATTTCTCCTCCGACGAGGAAGTGACAACTCAATGTGACGTTGCGTCTATCGAAAAGACGCAGAAGACGCTGGTTGTAAAGGTCAACCAGACGGCCTACGAGGCGATGATCAACTCCAGGACCACCCCTCGCACTGCAACAACTTCTGCCACAAGCAAAGTTCATCCAGTGTGGGTCCCCAAGACTATTGCGCAGTCCACTGCTTCTGCTGCTCAGCCTGCTGCACAGTCTACCGCCTCTGTTCCCAAGACTGTTGTCTCTGCTGCACAGTCTGCTGCTACTTGCCCATGCGCAGTATGCTGCTCCCCTTGACAGTGCACAACCTATTTTATATGCTGCTCTGTCAAAGTACAAGACTCATATTCCTCTAGCGCAGTTGGCTGCAACCCTACCTGCGCAATCCACCACTCCAGCAACCAGAGTGCAACCCAAACACTCTGGCAACAAGACTCCTACTGTGCAAGTTGCTGAAACTGTGGCCAGAAGACTTCTGGGCTCAATCGCTTCGGTGGTACTCCAAGTTATACCCTATTAACAATAAAGTATCTAATGTATTATTCCTTACTTAAAAGTAACACACGTTATAATTAAGGTGTATCACAGTCCCTGTACCAACTTTTCGTCAAGTTGCTAACGGAAATGGGCTCAATTACTTCGGTGGTACTCCAAGTTATACCCTATTAACAATAAAGTACCTAATATATTCACAACCGGGATTTTTCCTCTACACGTATTGAAGAAAGAAATTACAATTGTAAGTTACACATTAATAGCAAAAAATAATAACTAATTTATATTAATGTACAAAGAAAAGTATGTTTCACTTACACTAGTAGATAATGGACAACAGTAGAATTTTTGACCTAAGCTCCTAGGCACCTTTGATGTTCGTATTTTGCAAAATTCGGCTTCGCAACGACATAACCGAAGTTCATCAGTCCAACACCAAAAATCACATCCTATCTCCTTTGCACATTTTAAAAATTGGCGCCCACGATTCCAAGATGTATTTGCAGTGAATAATTTGCACAGAGAAGTTCCTTCGCAATAACATGGGATCTTCGCAAGATCCTATTCCATTTCACTTGCTTAATTTGCTGTAATTTTGTCAGCATAAACATTTTTAGGATCAGCTCTTCTTTTATTTTAGGGTTTCCACAATAAATTATTGCATGGTTTACACAATAAATTACTTTAGGGTTTCCATAATAACAACTACTGGTTAGGGTTTTCCTCTAATGTTGCTCTACTCTACTTCGAGGTTTTTCAAATTTTAGTGTTTCGGTAATAAAGAGAAACAAAGTGAGATTCGAAAATGAAGAAGAAGAAGAATAAGAAGAGAGCAAGGGAGAGAGGTACCCATCTACGAATGCTCCGGTAGCTTGGTCTTCAGCCGCACCGCTCGTCTCCTCGTCGTCCGCGTCTCTCGGTGGCCTCGTTTTTTCGTCGGAGTGTGTCAATCGAATAGAGAGAGAGAGAGAGAGAAAGAGAGACAGATGAAGGTCAAATATGATTATTCTAGGTTGAGTGTACACGTGGACTACACACGTGTACACGCCACGTCATATTTCCGTCAGCAACTTGACGGAAAGGTGATACATGGACTGTAATATACCTTAATTATAACGTGTGTTACTTTTAAGTAAGGAATAATACATTAGGTACTTTATTGTTAATAGGGTATAACTTGGAGTACCACCGAAGTAATTGAGCTCATTTCCGTTAGCAACTTGACGGAAAGTTGGTACAGGGACTGTGATACACCTTAATTATAACGTGTGTTACTTTTAAGTAAGAAATAATACATTAGGTACTTTATTGTTAATAGGGTATAACTTGGAGTACCACCGAAGCAATTGAGCCGACTTTCTGCCAGAGTTACTCATGCGCAACCTGCCAGTGCGCCAACAGCCACTTCAGCCCATGCACAAACTGCGCCAGCACAGTCTAAGAGAGACAGCCTTTTGGCTAATCTCTCATCTTCTCACAGCAAGGGGAAAAGCTCTGCTCCTTTTCTCAAGCATCCTATTGCTCCTGCACAATCCACTGGGGGTAGTCTTTTGGCTATTCCTCCTACTCCTCAGAACAAAGAAAAAGGCCCGTTGGTCTTTTCTCAAACTTCCTTGTCCCGCGACTTGGAAGACAACAGAGGGAAACGCTCTTTAGCTAACCCTTCTTCACAAAATAAAGGAAAAGGCCCTTTGGTCTTTTCTCAGTCTTCCTCGGTTTTTACCGTAGAAGATCAATCTGAACGTGCTCGGCACCAATCAGTACAAGAACTCTCTCCAACAAGGGTTCTTCTTTCCTCCTTGCCAAAGAGAAGTGTACTGATCAAAGAGGAATTTTGCCTACTCCGGTAGCAGAGTTCCAAGATCTCCCAACTCTCAAAATATCCCATTCGAAACAGGAAAAATTGATGGTGTCTCAGACAGAAACCCCTGGGGGTGAGTTTGCTAATCTAAGAACTTATCACAATCGACCAACTTCGGTGAAACGCAAACAGCCAATGCCGAAGACCAACCAGCATCAGAAGCAAACTTTCAGGATCAAAAATCCGGACACCTATGCCAATGAAGTGATTACTTCCCTGTACACTCAAGGGACAAAACATTTGAAGAACCAAAATCATGTTCTGAATGTTGTCAAAGAACATATCCCTCGAACTTCTTCTCGTCCCGTTGTTGTTCCCGATCTCCGAAAACACCTCAAGCAAAAACGGGATAACATCTCAACACCTCCAGTGCAACCACTTGGACACCATTGTAATCACAAAGTTGTCATCAAGTGTTGTTGTCAGACAACAAGACGATCTGTCTTCGATCGTCTGAACTTTACAACCTCTGAACCTATGTCAGAAGATGAAGACGAAGTTCTGTACGCTTCTGTCAACATGACTTCCAGAGACACTATGGGTAGGAAGTGCTCCAAGCACGACAAGCCTCGCAAGCCAAGCCCGCGGTATTTGGATTTATTCCAAGAATTTTCTGAAGGAGTATTCCAACATACCCGATCCCGAAGCCGAGACACAATCGGTCAAAGGGATCTTCAAGATCCTTCTGGTCATCTCCCTCCTTCTCACTCAGGAGATGATTCTTTCTCCGACTACGATGCATACAGCGAAAGTTCGGAACAGACAGTGTCTTTCACTGTACCTAGAGAAGTGACAGCTTATGTTGTCACTGAAGATCCCGATGCTTCCAGTTCAGCTAGCCAAGAACAACGGATAGCTGCGCTAGAAGACAAGTTGAAGACTATGGCCGAAATGGTTGCCAGTATGCATTCTATCATTGTGATCTAGCATACAGTACCACCGACCGTACCTGCTGTAAGTCCTGAAATCATAGCATCGTCGGTGCCTGTCAATGCAGGACTGGGGGTAGCATCTCCTCAATTACCTCATGTACAGATTCAACCCACTCCCAGTCAGTCAGGTGCTGGGGGTAGTGCTTATCACGCTGTCCCGCCCCTAACAATGTGACTCAGTCTGCTCCTTCTACATCAGTGGAGGATGCCAATGAAGCTGTCAAACTCCTGCACACTCAGTTTGAGGCCTTCAAAGAGAAGGACAACTTACAGAGGTTGGGAATCAAGCAACCTTACCCAGTTGAATGGAAGGAAGTCCCATTTCCTCCGAAGTACAAGATTCCAACAATCTCGTTGTTTGATGGCAGCACTTCTCCTAGTCAGTTCATTAACCACTTCGAGGTTATGACTGTCCAACTTCAACCAAATGACGCTCTTCTTACCAGAGTATTCGTTGGCTGTTTAGCCGGCATAGTATACGATTGGTACAGAAGCTTGCCCGATGGTTGTATCACTTCTTTCTCAGGTCTCAAACAAATCTTCTTGGAACGATTCTATGAGGGGATCAATGACATGACCATGTCTGCCCTCAATAAAATCAAACAAAGACACAATAAAACTGCTGAGAGTTTCATTGAAAGGTTCTGCCGAGAAGCTTTGAAAATGCCTCCTGGAACTCCGGCCGCTGTCACCATAGACACCTGTAAGGCAAATCTTTTGCCTATCATCAGCATGTGGACGGGGTCAACTCAGTTCCAAGACTGGTCATCCTTCATTGTCAACGCTAAAGCAGCTGAAGTTAGTGCTGACAAATTCAAGCAGCTAGGGTACAAATGTCTAACCCCGATCGGGATGAACACCAGACATCGGGTGGTGGTAATCGCCAGAACAACCGCAAGGGAAAAGAAACTTTGAACATCAACTTGAAGAATAAAGAATCTCTGGCGGTCAACGTAGCACCACCTATGTCTACTTCTACTCCTTCAGCACCTCCACCAAGGGAACCTCGTCCGAAAGTAGAGTACTCTTTTGACGAGAATGACACCGCGAGCATCTTTGATTGCTTGATCAAAAGCAATAAGCTCCAACTCCCGGATCCGAAGAAGCCTGATGAGGTCGGTAAAACTGATCATCCTAAGTACTATGTTTATCACAGGTTCATTGGGCATCCCACTCGAGCATGTTATGTGCTCAAAGGCAAAATTCAAGAGCTGGTCAATGCTGATGTTGTCACTCTGCAGTAAGACGAGAAGACTGTTACCGCAAACATGGTCTCAGTTCAATTTGGTGACTTCCCTCCGCAGATGGTACAGCATGGTGTCGTTCCTATCCCCAAAGGTACTCTTGAGATCGAGAATCTTCCTCCTCCATGAAGTGAAGGTCTCGTCTTCTTGTCTCTTGACAATGGCGAGATTATGTGGATTCATCCTGATCTTGCTTCGGAGTTCGAACTTCCCTCTTCCTCCAAGAAGAAAGACCGCTCCAAGGGTAAGATAAAGACTTGCAATATGGTTTTCTTTGACCCCATAGTCGACGAGAAAATTCTACTGGGCACCAGATCAGGGAAGGCCTATCTAAAGGATTACCCCAAAGCTCAAGAGAATCATGCTTCTTCTTCTGAGTCCGCTCCAGTGCAACCTGCTTCTACTGAGGGTAACCCTTCTGCCTCCTCACCAGCGGTTGTAGAGGCTACTCCTCCCAAGCCGACAGTGTAGGTCCTAAAAAATCAAGTTGCATCAATCAACAAAGTCAAAAATTCAAGATATTCATCATTTTGATGAATTACGCAGACAACAGATTGTGCAGACATCACTTTGCGCAGGTTGGTTTGCGCATGTTCCCAACTGCGCAGGCTGACGTAGCAGAAGTCATCATTGACTGAATCAAATCAGATCTTCCTGACAGCTGACAACATGAATAACGAGGAGGCTGTTCGTTTTTGATGCCGCACAGTGCTCGAGGGCGGCTGACAGGTGGCAGCGCAATCCGTGGTTGCGCAAACCATTCATGCGCAATTCGTGGTTGCGCAAACCATTTCTGCGCAGTTCACTTTGCGCATTCTACCAATATAACTGACCAATTACATGTGGTATTTATGCCATCAATTGCTCATTACGTGGCAACTGTCTATGCACGATCATGCGCATTTCAATCAAATAATGCCATGTGTCTCAGATAGTTAGCCCACGATCCAATAACTGTCTGCGCAATCCAGTGTTGCGCAAACCAGTTGCTGCGCAAATCAGCTTGTACAGTCCAAAATAACTGAAAGTTAGTTATTTTCAGAACTCTATAAATAGAGTTTCAAGTCTTCATTTCAAGGGGATCAGGATCAGAGATCAGAAATCAGAGAGTTCAGGAGTTCTTGCCAAAGTGCTGCTGCATTCTTCCGAGACTTTTGTCTTCAACTTCAGAGGCTTTTGCCTTCAATTTCCAGAGTTGTTTTCAACTTCAAAGGCTTCGTCTTCAAAGTTCACATCGTCCAAGGGATAAAGCAATCGTCATCAAGATTGGATTCCTATAGTTGTAATTTTCCCAGAATTCTTGTAATCTTTATTACAGTTTGTATCAATAAAGTTTTATACTTTTGTTTTTGCAAACAAAATGGCGACTCTGCTGGGGACAACTTTCTCCTCCGACGAGGAAGTAGCAACTCAATGTGACATAGCGTCTATCGGGAAGACGCAGAAGACGCTGGTTGTTAAGGTCAACCAGACAGCCTACGAGGCGATGCTCAACTCCAAGACCACTCCCCGTACTGTAGCCACTTCTGTCAAAAGCAAAGTGCGCTCAGTTTGGGTCTCCAAGTCTACACAATTTGGCATTTTTGCCACTAAGGATGCTGTACCAACTGTTGCACAATCTGCTAGTCAGACTGCTGCACAAACTGCTGTGCCAACTGTTGCACAGTCTGTCTCAGCAACTGCTGCACAATCTGTTGCAGTCAAGGCTGCGCAATCTGTTGCAACTGTTGCACAGGCTACTTCATATGCTGCCTTGTCGAAACAGAAGACTCCTATGACTCTGGCACAATTGGTAGTGGCTTTTCCTGCGCAAAATAGCACTCCAGTAACCAAAGTGCATCCCAAGCATTCTAAGACAAGAACTCCTGATGCACTTCCTACCAAAGCTTCTAATGCACAAATGACTAGTGCACCTTCCACCCATGCGCAAACCAAGTCTGCGCAATCCAAGAAAAATAGCCTTTTGGCTAAATTCCCTTCTTCTCACAATAAAAGAAGGGATTCTACTCTTCTTCCTAAACACCCTATTGCCTCTGCGCAATCCACTGAGGGTAGTCCTTTGACTATTCCTCCTTCTCTTCAAAGCAAAGGAAAAGGTCCATTGGTCTTTTCTCAAACTTCCTTGTCTCATGACTTGGAAGATAACAGAGGGAAACGCTCTTTAGCTAACCCTTCATCTCAAAACAAAGGAAAATGCCCTTTGGTCTTTTCTCAGTCTTCTTCAGTCTTTACTGAAGAAGATCCATCTCAATGTGTCTCGGCACCAATCAGTTTGAGAACTCTGGCGAACAAGGATTCTTCTTTCCTTTATAACAAGAGTACTTGTACTAATCAAAGAGGTATTCTGCCTACTCCGATAGCAGAATTCCAGGACCTCCCGACTCTCCAGATTTGTCGTTCCAGACAGAGAAAACTGTTAGTGTCTCAAACAGAAACTCCTGGGGGTGAATTTGCTGACCTCAGAACTTATCTTAATCGACCCACTTCGGTAAAACGCAAACAGCCAATGCCGAAGGTCAAACATCACCAGAAACAAATCTCCAAGGTCAAAAATCCTGACACTTATGCCAATGAAGTGAGTACTTCCCTGTATACTCACGGGACTAAACATTTGAAGAATCGGAATCATGTTCCAAATGTTATCAAAGAACAGATCCCTCAGAACTTTCCTCGTCCTGTTGTAGATCTTCGAGAACATCTAAGACAAAAATAGGATAATGTCTCAATATCTTCATCTCAACCATCTGACCATCACTGTAATCATAAAGTTATCATCCAATGCTGTTGTCAAACGACAAAACGATCTGTCTTCGATCGTTTAACTTTTGCTAAATCTGAACCTATGTCAGAAGAAGACGAAGTTTGTTATGCTTCTGTTAACATGACTTCCCGAGATACTGGGGGTAAAAGATGCTCTAAGCATGGTAGACTCCGCAAGCCAAGCCAGCGGTATTTGGAATTACTTCAAGAATTTTCTGAAGGAGTATTTCAACATACCCGTTCTCGAAGCCGAGATACAATCGGTCAAAGGAATCTTTCTTAAAATCCTTCAAGTCATCTTCCTGTTTCCCAGTCAGGAGATGATTCGTTCTCTGATTATGATGCATACAGTGAAAGTTCTGAACAAACAGTATCTTCCACTGTGCCAAGAGAAGTGACGGCTTATGTTGTCACCGATGATCCAGATGCTTCAACCTCCGCAAATCAGGAACAGCGAATTGCTGCACTTGAAGACAAATTAAAAACCATGGCTGAGATGGTTGCTAGTATGCATTCCAACATTGTAGCACAACATGTTACACCACCAACTGCACCTATTACTAGTCCAGAGATCATAGCATCTTCAATACCTGCCAATACTGGGCTGGGGGTAGTGCCTCCTCAAATGCCTCATGTACAAGTGCAAGTACAAACTACGCCTAGCTATTCAGGAGCTGGGGGTAGTGCTTACAACGCTGTTCCTCCTCCTACCACTACAACTCAACCTGCTCCTTCTTCTTCATCAGAAGACGCCAATGAAGCTGTCAAACTCTTACGAACCCAGTTTGAAGCATTTAAAGAGAAAGACAATCTATAAAGGGTGGGGATTAAACAGTCCTATTCGGTTGAATGGAAAGACGTCCCGTTTCCCCCAAAGTACAAAATTCCTACAATCTCTCTGTTCGATGGCAGTACTTCCCCGAGTCAATTCATCAATCATTTTGAGGTAATGACTGTTCAACTTCAGCCAAATGACGCTCTTCTTACCAGAGTGTTCGTCGGTTGTTTAGCCGGCGTAGCATACGACTGGTACAGAAGTTTGCCCGATGGGTGTATCACTTCCTTTTCAGGTCTCAAACAAATCTTCCTGGAACGGTTCTATGAAGGATTCAATGACATGACTATGTCAGCTCTCAACAAAATTAAACAAAAACATAATGAAACTGCTGATAGCTTTATTGAACGGTTCCGCCGTGAAGCTTTGAAAATGCCTCCAGGGACTCCAGCTGCTGTCACTATTGATACTTGTAAGACAAATCTTTTACCTATTATCAGTATGTGGACGGGATCTACCCAATTCCAAGATTGGCCCTCATTCATCGTCAACGCCAAAGCTGCTGAAGTGAGTGCTGACAAGTTCAAACAATTGGGGGTACAAATGTCTAACCCTGATCGCGATGAGCATCAGAATTCAGGTGGTGGCAATCGCCAGAACAATCGCAAAGCGAAAGAGACTTTGAACATTAATTTGAACAAAAATAAAGAATCTTTGGCTGTCAATGTGGCCCCGCCTACATCTACTCCTACTCCTTCTGCACCTCCACCGAGGGAACCTCGTCCGAAGGTAGAATATTCCTTTGACGAAAATGACACAGCAAGTATCTTTGAATGTTTACTCAAAAGCAATAAAATTCAACTCCCTGATCCAAAGAAACCTGATGAAGTCAATAAGACTGATCATCCCAAGTATTGTGTTTATCACCGATTTATTGGACATCCTACTCGAGCATGCTATGTGCTCAAAGGTAAGATTCAAGAGCTTGTCAATGCTAGTGTAGTCACTTTGCAACAAGATGAGAAGACTGTTACTGCAAATATGGTTTCAGTCCAATTTGGAGATTTTCCTCCGCAGATGATACAGCATGGTGTCATTCTAATTCCTAAAGCAACCCTTGAGATTGAGAATCTCCCGCTTCCATCCAATGAAGGTCTTATTCCCTTGTCTCTTGACAATGGTGAAATTATGTAGATCCATCCTGATCTTGCTCCAGAATTTGAGATATCTTCCAAGAAGAAAACTCGTTCTAAAGGCAAAACCAAGATTTGCAACATGGTATCTTTTGATCCCATTGTTGACGAAGAGATTCTGTTAGGCACCAGATCAGGGAAAGCTTATTTGAAAGATCATTCTGAAGGTCAAAAGGATCCTGCTTCTTCTTCCGAACCTGATCCGGCACAACCTGCATCTGCTGAAGAGGCCCCTTCTACATCTTCACCAGTTGTAGTATCAATTCCTCCTAAGCCAACAACGGCTGACAAAGGTAAGCAACAAGTTCGATTTGACAAACCTCTAAAGAAGTCATCTCCTACTGGGCTTGAGAAGCCTTACAACTTTGATATATTGGCTCAATTAGCCAATACACCAGCTAGGCTGTCAATCTTTGAACTCTTGTGTCTTTCCAAAGAGACACGAGAAACTCTAAGTGAAGCTCTGATGCAGGCTGAAACTTGCTTAACTCTTCTCAAGAAGCCAGAATCAGAACCAGTCTCTTGTCATCACAGTCATAGTGTCTTGGAACTGATCCCAAATATTACCTTCACTCAGGATGATATGCAAATGGAAGATAATAGACATGATCGTCCTCTTTACTATACAGGATATGTAGATTCAATGAAGGTTGATCGTATCTTGATAGATCCAGGATCTGTACTTAGTATCATGCCTAAGACAATGCTAGATGCATTGAAGATACCAGTGCATAGTCTTTCAACCACGATCACTACTATTCTGGGATTTAACCAAGGAAAGAGTGTGTTAGCCCAATGATTATATCATGTTTTTGAATATGGCTAATCAATTAAGTTTAACATAATGACATCACTAATATTCATGTAATCACTATTATGTTACTACTTAAACTTAGCATTGTCCTAATATTAGCATTGTCCTAAATGTTCTATATCATATTGCTATGCTTGTATCATATTGTTATGTTTGTCTAACATGTTCTTAGACATGCCGTAAGCATGATCAAGCTTTATCAAACCAGGACGTATGCAATAGAGAATTATTGATGGGCCAAAGACGGCGTCACACAAGAAGATTTCTCTGAACCGCCTAACGACCTATCCGGGGCCTCGCATCGGGGGTTCCGCTGTCAAGTGAAAAAGGCGTCTTCAAGTCTGTTCAAGTTTTGAAGAAAGGCGTCATCAAAGGGCTCTTGGTTTTCCTATTTCATCAATGTAATTTTGCATATTTATTGAGTCTAGGAATACGATGTACACTGCATCGTACTGGCAAATAGGCTACCCAAGAAACATTTTCAAAATACCCTTTCGTTTTGAAAACAAGCCCACTTACAAAAGCCCAACCTACTTCCTAACTGTTTGACTTTTCAAAAAGCCCAAAACTAATTTGCAAAAACCCTGACAGAACTCCAACAGAACTCGGACAGAATTCGGCCAGAGTTCGGCCAGAATTCGGCCAGAGTTCGGCCAGAGTTCAGTTAGTGAATGTTGCCTTTTGAACTTGGTCTTCCTGCAGTTACGGATCCCACCGAGATTTTCTCATAGAGTTCTGCCCGAATTCTGCCCGAATTCTGTCAGAATTCTGCCTTTGGAAAAACTATAAATAGAGAAGGATTTCGATCATTTCAACACACCAATTCACTTTCATATCTCTTCTCTATCAGCCTACTACTTCTTCCAAAGTATTCTGAGCTTTCATTTTCAAATCCCAAGCCAGTTACAATCCTCTAGTCGATTTGCCAGTGCGGTACGGTCTAGAAGTTTCAGAGTGGTTGTAATCTGAGGCTTGATTGAAGTTACACACTTCACAATTGAAGTTGGTCGAGTACTTCGGATCAAAGCTCGCGTTGTAGAAGTTGCAAGATCTTCGGATGAAAACTTGTGGTGATTTTCCATAGTGGATTCAACTGGTAGCAAGAGTTCTACCGACTGGACTAGTCCTCAACAGAGGGAAACCAGTATACATCCTTGTGTTTGCGTTTGCTCTCTACTCTCTACTTTTCATTTACATATTATCTGTGATCTTATTACTAACATCTTAAATAGTTAATTTTTGCTGCCTACTCTATTCACCCCCCCTCTAGAGTATTACGCTTTACAACTCGTTCCTACAATCGGTCCTACAGAGTGAACCTTTGGGCAAGATTCGCCTAAAACTCCAAATAGGCAATCTTCGCACAAAGGTGACCTTTTATATCATTGACAATTATGGTTGTTCTTACAATTGTCACCCTCATTTTCCGTATTTCGTATTTATGCTCGTGGTTGGATTTTGGCTTGTATTTTTAATTTTCTCGACTTGCAGAATTTTGGGTTCTCTCGTATTTCGGGTTTTGGTTCGGCTTGGTTTTAATTGGTTTGGTTTAGTTGGTTGGTTTAATATGTAGTGGAACACCTTAACCTACACTCCTCCCTCATTTCCACCACAACCACCCTCATTATATCCCCACCTAACTTTCTCTCTCCTCTTTACTCTCCATTAATTTTCTTCTTCTTCTTCCTTCTTCCACACAACACCACACCATAGGCAAGTGCTCCTTGCCACTACATAAGGACCCAATATTATTTGTCCATTAGCTTAAGGAGATGGTTTTGAACAACCTTAGGTCTTGATGTTTTATGTTTTGAAGCTTCATCTGTTCTAGATCTAACTTTTTCCCATTTTCGGAAATTAGTGGTTTTGATCTATTTTGAGTTGGTTTTGGTGGGTTTTGATGCCTCTATGTTGTAGAGAATCAAATTTCACCCAAGTTAGAACTTTAAAAATCCGAATTTGGAGTTTTATTGGCAAAGTTGTGAGATTTTGAACCTTGGAACCATTGTTAGTGTTCTTCTCAGCCAACTTGGAGAAGAAGAAGGCCACCCGGACCCGTGCCCGCGCCGCGCCGTTGCGCGCGCGCGCCGCCGTGCTGCGCCCTCCCGCGCGCACTTCGTGTCGCGTCCTCCCGCGCGCACTCCGTGCCGCCCCCTTGTGCGCGCACTCCGCTGCGCTGCCCCCTTGCGCGCGCACTCCGCTGCGCTGCGCCCTTGCGCGCGCACTCCGCTGCGCTGCGCCCTCCCGCGCGCACTCCGCTGCGCTGCCCCCTCCCGCGCGCACTCCGCTGCGCCCTTGCGCGCGCACTCCGCTGCGCTGCGCCCTTGCGCGCGCACTCCGCTGCGCTGCGCCCTCCCGCGCGCACTCCGTGCCGCCCCATTGTGCGCGCACTCCGCTGCGCTGCGCCCTTGCGCGCGCACTCCGCTGCGCTGCGCCCTTGCGCGCGCACTCCGCTGCGCTGCGCCCTCCCGCGCGCACTTCGTGCCGCGTCCTCCCGCGCGCACTCCGTGCCGCCCCATTGTGCGCGCACTCCGCTGCGCTGCGTCCTCCCGCGCGCCCTCCGCTGCGCTGCGCCCTCCCGCGCGCACTCCGCTGCGCTGCGTCCTCCCGCGCGCCCTCCGCTGCGCCGCGCCCTCCCGCGCGCACTCCGCTGCGCTGTGCCCCGCGCGCCTCGTCGGATGCGCCCTCGTGCGTTCTGGCTCCGCGTTGCCCCCGCTCGCGCCTTTGGTGTGTTGCGGTTGTTCCTCGAGCGCGTCTCTTGACGCCGCTCGCGCACCCTAGCCCGAGCCTTGCCCGGCGCCCCCCTTGGGTCGCCTTTAGCCCAGCACACCCTGTGCTCTGGTGGACCTTGGTCCTTGGTTTCTGGCTAAATTTTGTTTTCTGAGATTTTCTTGTCCACCACACGACTTGACTTGGTCTAACACGTCTTGACACGATTTTCTATGATTTGACATGATTCGGCTTGCGGCTAGTTTTCTCCTATCTTGTTAATAACTTGGCGTATAACTTCGTAACTTGGTAACTTGAACCTGTAACTTGATAACTCGGCTTGACTTGAAAGTGGCCCGCGGTGGCGCACTCCTGACTTGACATGACTTGACTTGCCCTGATAGCTTGTAACTTGACTTGTCTTGACACCGTGGGTGTACTACTTGTTGCTCTGTGCAAATCACTTGTCTTGTCTTGCATCATGTCTAGGACGTGACTTCCTGGGTACCACGGCCAGGGACTCGCGCTAAATTGGATTAGGCTAATTATTAGATCAAACTAGAACATGGAGAATTCCCAGTCACAGGCAATCTCGTTATCTGGGCGCTTTAATGGACTTGTAGCTTGCCGACGAGTATAGCACATTTCCAGCACACTGTCATGTGTTGCACCCTCTAAGTCACCTAAGGGTACATTTGTCTCCCGGGCAATGTACCCACCTATAACTCTCAACCCGCGGAAGGATAACTGGATGGTCTGCAGGGCTTGGGATTTGGAATTCTCACTTGCATCTTGTTAGTAATTAGGCTTGTGACAACCCTAGTTAGTTAAGTAGTAAGCCGTAGTACTTGTTTGGCCGATTGTAATTGAATGGTGTCTGGCTCTGTCCAAGTCTTGTCCAGCCCCTGTACCTGGAACTCTTGATCATGATTGTTTAACTTATCTCTAACGATAAATGGGTAGAGACAGTGAGCTATTCAGGCGAAGGGGTACAATCCCGGTCCTTGTTTGGTTTAAGGATTGTAACCTGGCTCCCGGAATGGTTTCACGTCCCTAGTCGTTTATCGCCCTGTGTACCTTACTATTTGTATCTTCTTTTATTCTTTATGTTCTGATATGCTGGCTTTTGTTCTTATTTGTGGCCTCCTTTGTGGCTCTTGCTCTTCTGGGGTTTGACCCAGCTGGTTTTGTGTGGCCAGATTTCGGAGCAGCTCCCGAGGATCTACCAAGCTTCCAGCCCAATGGTGAACACTAGACGGAACCCGGGCTACGAGTGGGTTTTCCCTTTTGTTTTCCCCACTTATATGTAAATTTATTCTTTTGAGGCGTTTACCGACGAGCACCTGTTAGCTCGATGCATTTACTTACTGTCTGCCTACGGGCTGTAACATGATGGACACATCCTAGGGTTGATCATGTATGACTGAAACTCTTGCTAGTCCTATCATTTTGTACGACTAGCTTCATGATCATCCAATATGTAATATTTGGGACGCCTTATAATTATGTATTTGATGCTCTAAGATCTTGTACTTACTTTAATTGCTTGAGATTGAGACAATAGGCTTGACCTTAAGAGACTGCTGGCTTGTAGTAAACCCTCATATCTAGACAGCCGTGACCGTATAGTTGAGATGTATCCTATTTCAATATACGTAGCTGGCTGTGTCTGCCCCCGCTCTCCAGTATTCTGGTTCTGGGGCGTGACACGGTTTAAGTGGTGGCCCATGCAGGTCTTGTCAATCAAGAAATGTGAGGGTTTACCGAATAGATGTCTCAATCAATCTTCGCCCTTGATCTCTGCTCGTATCTTCAAATCCCTGAGAATCTCGACCTGATCATATTGCTTGTATCATTGATCTGTCCTGGTCCTTTCCTTATTGTTCCCTATGTCGTCTTCTTCAGCGGCATTACTCCCGGACCTGCCAACCAGCCAGAGGAAGCTCGACAAGCGCCCCAGCGCCAGGAAGATCAAGCTCAGCACTCTGGAGTAGCCTCCCGAGTTATGCTTCCCGGAGGCTCAGAACCTCCTGTTCAGGCAGCTCCGCCCGTTCAACCAGCTAGACAGGATGAGGGGCCTTTGGTAGGGCTTATCAGAGAACTGCTTGCATCCCAAGATCGTCGAGGCGACGCCTTGCACCAGGAAGTTCATGATGCACTAAACCGAGGAGGTCCCCAAGGAAATCAGGCGGCCAACAGTTTCAAGCGCTTGAACCCACCCTTCTTTGACGGCAGTGAAGATGCGATTGCCGCGGACGCTTGGCTTCAGGATACCGAGGTGGTTCTAGAAGCAGCTAGGACACCCAAGAATGAGAAGGTGGCGGTGGTACGCCTACAGTTGTTAGACTTGGCTCGCGATTGGTGGGCAGCTCAGGCCATGGGGTTAGCAGCACCAGTCACTTGGGCGACGTTCAGAGAGAGGTTCCAGACGAAGTACTTCGATGCGGTGGCACGGTACGACCTGCAGACCAGGTTCACCAACTTGAAGCAAGGAGGCAGGACAGTCGATGGCTATGCGACCGAGTTTTCTAGGCTGAGTAGGTTCGCCCCCACCTTGGTGGCAACCGAGTTCGATAGGGCTCAGCGGTTCCAGCAAGGGCTGCACTTAGAGATATTATTGGCTGTGGAGCAGTTCGAGCACCAGACGTTCGATGCAGTGTTGAAGGTAGCAAGGAGGCATGAGTATACCTCCCGGAGAATTGTGGACAGGACCGGAGGCAGGAAGCGGTCCCACAACCAGATGCACCAATCTTCAGCTCCAGCCCCGGCAACTAGGGGTATAACTATTGGAACTCCGAGGCGGGCAGCCTCAGTGGCGTCGGTTCAGCATTCGACCCCGACGCACCCGCAGCAGCAGAAACAGAAGCAGTCTTCCGCAATGGGATGTTCTCATTGCGGGAAGCCGGGCCATGTAGTGGCAGAGTGTCGTAGGGCACAGGGATTGTGCTTGGCTTGTGGAGGAGCAGACCACCATATAGGGACCTGCCCGAATAGGGGAGGTCCATCATCATCCAACCTTTCTAGTTCTTCGGTGAGGGGACCAGTCCCAGTTCCAGTCCAGCAGCAGCAGCAACAGCAGTACCCGAGGCCATTGGCGCCCCAGGCCCAGGCCTTTCAGCAGCAGAACCAGCAGCAGTTCACCCAGGCTCCAGCACAGAATCGACAGAGGGGTTTCCAGCAGAGGGGACCCGCAGCTAGAGGTCAGGCTATGATGATGACCATGGAAGAAGAAGTTGCACCAGGTGAGGTAGTGGCAGGTACTATTCTCGTCAACACCTTACCAGCATCTGTATTATTTGATTCTGGTGCATCGCATTCATTCATGTCTGCACGATTCGCGACACGGATAGGATTGGAGCCCGAGTCATTATCAGTGAAGCTCAATATACTTACTGGTAATGGTCTTGTGGGAGTAGATCGAGTGTTTTCCTCGTGTCGGATCGTAGTTAGCGGTAGGGAGTTCCCCGCTAGGCTCATAGAATTCCCTATGGCAGACTATGATGTAGTCCTAGGCATGGATTGGTTAAGGAACCATTATGCTAGGATAGACTGCCATGTTGGCAGAGTTGTCTTTAGTATTCCCGGAGAGCCAGAGTTTTCATTTTCCAGAGGCACAGTAGAGCCATCTCCTCCAGTATTGCGGATGGCAGTAGCAGCAGTGCAGTTGCCCCGGATAGTTGAAGAGTTTCCAGATGTCTTCCCAGAGGAACTTCCAGGAATGCCACCAGAACGGGAGATCGAGTTCACCATCGACTTGATTCCCGGGACAGCACCAGTATCAGAGCGAGTCTACAGAATGGCGCCTTCAGAGTTGGAGATTTTGTACAAGATGATTGAAGAACTTAGAACCAAGGGATTCATTCGTGCTAGTGGATCGCCTTGGGGAGCCCCGATGCTTCTTGTGAAAAAGAAGGATGGTACGTCCAGGCTATGTGTTGATTATCGTACCTTGAACTCAGTGACAATCAAGAACAGATACCCTCTCCCGAGGATAGATGATTTGTTTGATCAACTCAAAGGGGCTTCAGTTTTCTCGAAGATAGACTTGCGGTCAGGATACCACCAGATCAGAGTTAGAGAGCAGGACATCCCAAAGACGGTGTTCAGATCGAGGTACGGGCATTGGGAGTTTCTAGTTATGCCCTTTGGAGCGACCAATGCGCCGGCAGTGTTCATGGACCTCATGAACCGTATTTTTATGCCTTACTTGGACCAGTTTGTGATAGTGTTCCTTGATGACATCCTGGTCTACAGCAAGAGTGAAGCGGAGCATGAGCAGCATCTCCGCGTGGTTCTTCAGATTCTCAGAGAGCACCAGTTGTACGCCAAGTTCAGTAAATGCGAGTTCTGGCTCGATCGCATTTCATACTTGGGTCACATCATTACTCGAGGAGGAGTGGAAGTGAATCCCCAGAAGATTGTGGCTATCGAGGCATGGCCAGTACCCAGCTCAGTAGCAGAAGTTTGCAGCTTTCTTGGATTGGCCGGCTACTACCGGCGATTCGTCTCTAATTTTGCAAGGATTTCAGCGCCGATAACTCAGTTGACCCGCAAGGATGTGCCATTTGTATGGACAGCAGAATGTCAGGAATTATTTGAGAAGTTGAAGCGAGATTTGATAACGGCTCCCATTCTCACCCTTCCAGATGGGACCGGAGGATTCACAGTTTATTGTGACGCTTCAGGCAGAGGATTGGGATGTGTTTTGATGCAGCATGGGAAGGTAATCGCTTATGCGTCACGTCAACTCCGTGATCATGAGAAGAATTACCCGACCCACGACTTGGAGCTTACAGCAGTAGTGTTTGCACTTAAGTTGTGGAGGCACTACTTGTACGGAGACAGAGTAGAGATATTTACTGATCATAAGAGCCTGAAGTATGTTTTCACCCAGAAGGACCTTAATATGCGGCAGAGAAGATAGCTCGAGCTACTGGTGGACTACGATGTAGATTTGCAGTATCATCCAGGGAAGGCCAACGTTGTAGCAGATGCGTTGAGCCGGAGAGCTGGAGTTTATTTTCTGACGGCGCAACCAGAGTTATTGTCAGATCTTCAGAAGATGGGAATTGAAGTGATTTTTCCTTCCAATGTGGCCTTGATGGCCAGCCTACAGATTCAGTCCACCATAGTTGAGAGGATCCGGACAGCACAGTTAACAGATTCCAAGATTCAGCAGCTCAGAGCAGAGTGCGAGGCAGGAAGAAGGCCAGAGTTATGTATTCATGAGGATGGTACACTTCGACACGGTACGCGTCTTTGTGTACCCAGTGGAGATATCAGACAGGAAGTTATGGCAGAGGCTCACAGTTCGCAGTATTCCATCCACCCAGGCAGCACGAAGATGTACAGAGATATTCGTCAACACTTTTGGTGGAATGGTATGAAGAGAGAGATAGCCCGGTATGTCTCTCGATGTTTGGTTTGCCAACAAGTCAAGGCTGAACATCAGAGGCCAGCTGGACTTCTTCAACCTTTGCCGATCCCAGAATGGAAATGGGAACACATAACCATGGATTTCGTGACTGGGTTACCCAGATCTCCGGCAGGCAGAGATGCTATTTGGGTCATTGTGGACAGGCTTACCAAGGTGGCACATTTTCTTCCATTTAGAGTTGGACAGTCGACGGCGCAGCTAGCAGAGATGTATCTCAGGCAGATCGTCAGACTTCGCGGAGTGCCAGTCAGCATAGTATCAGACAGGGATACGAGATTCACATCGCACTTTTGGCGCAGTCTTCATCAAAGTTTGGGGACTCATCTCAAGTTCAGCTCAGCATATCATCCGCAGACAGATGGGCAGTCAGAGCGTACTATACAAACTCTCGAAGATATGTTGCGGTCGTGTGCCCTTGACTTTGGTGGTTCGTGGAAGGATCACCTGCACCTGGTGGAGTTCTCGTACAACAATAGTTTCCAGACCAGTATCCAGATGGCACCCTTCGAGGCTCTGTATGGCAGGAAGTGCAGATCCCCGTTAGCATGGGACGATGTCGGAGAGAGGCAGATGCTCGGTCCAGAACTGATTTCTCAGACGGTAGAAGTGGTCAGGAAAGTCAGGGATCACCTCCGAGTTGCTCAGGATCGCCAGCGCCATTGGGCCGATGCTCATCGGCGTCCCTTAGAATTTGCTGTCGGCGACCATGTATTCCTTAGGATCTCGCCTACCCGTGGCGTGATTCGTTTTGGCGTACGGAGAAAGCTTAGTCCTAGGTACATAGGGCCGTTCGATATTCTAGAGCGAGTAGGAGATGTGTCCTATCGTCTCGCTCTTCCGCCGTCGCTAAGTGAGGTACATAATATATTCCATGTATCCCAATTAAGACGGTACATCCCGGACCCGAGCCATATCCTAGATCATTCGAAATTGGTTGTTGGTACCAACCTTTCGTATGAGGAGAGACCCGTGTCTATATTGGACCGGAGAGAAAAGACGCTCAAGAACAAGACTATTAACTTAGTCCGTGTTGCTTGGGGTCATCACTCTCTAGGTGAGTCAACGTGGGAGCGTGAGGACGACATCCGATCGCGATATCCCTATCTGTTTGACTCGTGAGGTATAATGTCTTTCTTATGCCTTACGCTTTCCCTTCCTTGCTTGCATTGAATGATTGTATGATTGAACTGCTTAGTGTAGCTTGTCTGTGCTTAGTATGGCTTGTCGTGGCAATCTCTAGCTCCTTGATTAAATTCCGAGGACGGAATTCTTTGAAGGTGGGTAGAGTTGTCACCCTCATTTTCCGTATTTCGTATTTATGCTCGTGGTTGGATTTTGGCTTATATTTTTAATTTTCTCGACTTGCAGAATTTTGGGTTCTCTCGTATTTCGGGTTTTGGTTCGGCTTGGTTTTAATTGGTTTGGTTTAGTTGGTTGGTTTAATATGTAGTGGAACACCTTAACCTACACTCCTTCCTCATTTCCACCACAACCACCCTCATTATATCCCCACCTAACTTTCTCTCTCCTCTTTACTCTCCATTAATTTTCTTCTTCTTCTTCCTTCTTCCACACAACACCACACCATAGGCAAGTGCTCCTTGCCACTACATAAGGACCCAATATTATTTGTCCATTAGCTTAAGGAGATGGTTTTGAACAACCTTAGGTCTTGATGTTTTGTGTTTTGAAGCTTCATCTGTTCTAGATCTAACTTTTTCCCATTTTCGGAAATTAGTGGTTTTGATCTATTTTGAGTTGGTTTTGGTGGGTTTTGATGCCTCTATGTTGTAGAGAATCAAATTTCACCCAAGTTAGAACTTTAAAAATCCGAATTTGGAGTTTTATTGGCAAAGTTGTGAGATTTTGAACCTTGGAACCATTGTTAGTGTTCTTCTCAGCCAACTTGGAGAAGAAGAAGGCCACCCGGAACCGTGCCCGCGCCGCGCCGTTGCGCGCGCGCGCCGCCGTGCTGCGCCCTCCCGTGCGCACTTCGTGCCGCGTCCTCCCGCGCGCACTCCGTGCCGCCCCCTTGCGCGCGCACTCCGCTGCGCTGCCCCCTTGCGCGCGCACTCCGCTGCGCTGCGCCCTTGCGCGCGCACTCCGCTGCGCTGCGCCCTCCCGCGCGCACTCCGCTGCGCTGCCCCCCTCGCGTGCGCACTCCGCTGCGCTGCCCCCTTGCGCGCGCACTCCACTGCGCTGCGCCCTCCCGCGCGCACTCCGCTGCGCTGCGCCCTCCCGCGCGCACTTTGTGCCGCGTCCTCCCGCTCGCACTCCGTGCCGCCCCCTTGTGCGCGCACTCCGCTGCGCTGCGCCCTTGCGCGCGCACTCCGCTGCGCTGCGCCCTCCCGCGCGCACTTCGTGCCGCGTCCTCCCGCGCGCACTCCGTGCCGCCCCCTTGTGCGCGCACTCCGCTGCGCTGCGTCCTCCCGCGCGCCCTCCGCTGCGCTGCGTCCTCCCGCGCGCCCTCCGCTGCGCCGCGCCCTCCCGCGCGCACTCCGCTGCGCTGCGCCCCGCGCGCCTCGTCGGACGCGCCCTCGCGCGTTCTGGCTCCGCGTTGCCCCCGCTCGCACCTTTGGTGTGTTGCGGTTGTTCCTCGAGCGCGTCTCTTGACGCCGCTCGCGCACCCTAGCCCGAGCCTTGCCCAGCGCCCCCCTTGGGTCGCCTTTAGCCCAGCACACCCTGTGCTCTGGTGGACCTTGGTCCTTGGTTTCTGGCTAAATTTTGTTTTCTGAGATTTTCTTGTCCACCACACGACTTGACTTGGTCTAACACGTCTTGACACGATTTTCTATGATTTGACATGATTCGGCTTGCGGCTAGTTTTCTCCTATCTTGTTAATAACTTGGCGTATAACTTCGTAACTTGGTAACTTGAACCTGTAACTTGATAACTCGGCTTGACTTGAAAGTGGCCCGCGGTGGCGCACTCCTGACTTGACATGACTTGACTTGCCCTGATAGCTTGTAACTTGACTTGTCTTGACACCGTGGGTGTACTACTTGTTGCTCTGTGCAAATCACTTGTCTTGTCTTGCATCATGTCTAGGACGTGACTTCCTGGGTACCACGGCCAGGGACTCGCGCTAAATTGGATTAGGCTAATTATTAGATCAAACTAGAACATGGAGAATTCCCAGTCACAGGCAATCTCGTTATCTGGGCGCTTTAATGGACTTGTAGCTTGCCGACGAGTAGAGCACATTTCCAGCACACTGTCATGTGTTGCACCCTCTAAGTCACCTAAGGGTACATTTGTCTCCCGGGCAATGTACCCACCTATAACTCTCAACCCGCGGAAGGATAACTGGATGGTCTGCAGGGCTTGGGATTTGGAATTCTCACTTGCATCTTGTTAGTAATTAGGCTTGTGACAACCCTAGTTAGTTAAGTAGTAAGCCGTAGTACTTGTTTGGCCGATTGTAATTGAATGGTGTCTAGCTCTGTCCAAGTCTTGTCCAGCCCCTGTACCTGGAACTCTTGATCATGATTGTTTAACTTATCTCTAACGATAAATGGGTAGAGACAGTGAGCTATTCAGGCGAAGGGGTACAATCTCGGTCCTTGTTTGGTTTAAGGATTGTAACCTGGCTCCCGGAATGGTTTCACGTCCCTAGTCGTTTATCGCCCTGTGTACCTTACTATTTGTATCTTCTTTTATTCTTTATGTTCTGATATGCTGGCTTTTGTTCTTATTTGTGGCCTCCTTTGTGGCTCTTGCTCTTCTGGGGTTTGACCCAGCTGGTTTTGTGTGACCAGATTTCGGAGCAGCTCCCGAGGATCTACCAAGCTTCCAGCCCAATGGTGAACACTAGACGGAACCCGGGCTACGAGTGGGTTTTCCCTTTTGTTTCCCCCACTTATATGTAAATTTATTCTTTTGAGGCGTTTGCCGACGAGCACCTGTTAGCTCGATGCATTTACTTACTGTCTGCCTACGGGCTGTAACATGATGGACACATCCTAGGGTTGATCATGTATGACTGAAACTCTTGCTAGTCCTATCATTTTGTACGACTAGCTTCATGATCATCCAATATGTAATATTTGGGACGCCTTATAATTATGTATTTGATGCTCTAAGATCTTGTACTTACTTTAATTGCTTGAGATTGAGACAATAGGCTTGACCTTAAGAGACTGCTGGCTTGTAGTAAACCCTCATATCTAGACAGCCGTGACCGTATAGTTGAGATGTATCCTATTTCAATATACGTAGCTGGCTGTGTCTGCCCCCGCTCTCCAGTATTCTGGTTCTGGGGCGTGACAACAATGCTCTCCTGGGAAGGCCATTCCTCCATGAACACAATGTCGTTCCATCAACTCTTCATCAATGCTTTAAATACGTTGATGACAATGGACAAGTTCACAAGGAAGTTGCGGACCTTTATCCTTTCAAGGGTGTTGAAGCTTATTGCAACGATGCTCGTATGTACAAGGATGAATTTATGAAGGTGGTATTGGCTATGGATACTGAAGAAGATCAAAAAGCAGTACCTCAAGACACTCTCATCATACCTGTTAAAGGGCGAGTTTCTCATCCTCAATCTTCCAAGCCACTGGTTATTCACTTACCAGTTCAAAAGAAATCAGTTGATGCTGATGAAAATCAAAGGGAGCTCACCTCTTCTGAGCCACTTGTTATCGATTTACGTCGTAACAAAGACAAAAAGCAGCTCATTCCTTCTGAGCCACTTGTTGTTGATCTAAATCGCAACAAGGAAAAAAGGGAGATCACCTCTTCTGAGCCACTTGTTATCGACCTCCGTCGTAACAAGCCTCCTCCACGTTCTTCTTCTTCCCCTCTTGTAATCAATTTGACTAAACCTGCTAAGGTTAAAGGTCCTGTTGTAAATACTGATGTACAAATCAATGAAAAAGCACCTACTTTCCAGTATATTGATGTTATTTATTATACTAAAAGTTATTTGGATATGTTAGATAGCTTCCAATCAATTACACTGGGAGTCGTACAATCTCTTCAGACAGAAGTCTCGCTTGAAGATCCAGATGATTCTTATCGTATTCACCCTTCTTTGAAGAAAGGTGAAAGTCCAGCCTTTTTATATAAAAGACCGGAAACAAAGATTAACTATACGGATGATAGCAAAGTTAACGATACGGGACGTCTCCAGTTCCATCGTTATAGTCAACAATCAAAAGACATCCTCCGAAAGATGGGTTACGACTTCAAAAGCGGCCTTAACTATGGTAAAGGTAGACGAACTCCCATTCGTACAACAGTTCCAAACGAAAAATCACAAATGTATTATGACAGAACCAAGAAAGGTCTCGGATATACTTCTCCTCCAATGTTATCCCCAGCAGTTTCCGACTCTGACAGCGAAGAACGTTCTAATTCTTCTGATTCCAGATCATGGGATTCCGATACCAGCATCGGTGAAGTCCATCGTATAATCGTATCTTCTAACATGGTCTCCGTTGAACTACCAGAAGGCTGTGATGAAGATGTTGAAGAAAGTCCGAAAACAGATCCTTGGGCTCAACATATGGATAACCAATGGGTACTTCGTTTTGAACAACGTGAACCTCCTACTGAAGATCAACTAATTCAAATTGATGTTGGGGAAAGAGAGTCACCTCGGCCAATCTTTATTAGCAAGAATCTTCCAGAAGCAGATAAGCAAGAGTTGATTCTTCTTATTAAAGAATACATTGACGTCTTTGCTTGGAGTTACGAAGACATGCCAGGTTTAGATCCTAAGATTGCTACTCACAAATTGAACATTCTTCCTAATGCTAAACCGGTCAAACAGCAACAAAGGCGATTTAAGCCTGAAATGATGGACGCAATTGATGATGAAGTCAAGAAGCTCATCGCTTGTGGCTTTATTCTAGAAGAGCAGCATCCTGATTGGGTAGCCAATGTCCTCCCAGTTCTGAAGAAAACTGGAAAAGTTCGAGTCTGCATCGACTTCCGAGATCTCAATGAAGCATGTCCAAAAGATGAATTTCCTCTTCCTATCACAGACGTCATGATTGACAATACTTGTGGGTTCGAGCGAATATCTTTTATGGATGGATTCTCCGGATATAATCAGATTAAAATGCATCCTGAAGATGAAAAGCATACATCTTTCCGCACTCCTCGAGGAGTCTATTGTTACACAGTGATGCCATTTGGTCTCAAGAACGCTGGTGCAACCTACCAACGGGCTATGAGTACTATTTTCAGAGAACATCTTCGTAAAACAGTCGAATGCTACGTTGACGATATTGCTGTCAAAGTCGTCAAAAAAAAGATCACATCCAAGATTTGAGAACAATATTTAATCTCATGCATCAACATCAGCTCAAGATGAATCCCACCAAGTCATTCTTGGGTGTCTCTAGTGGCAAATTTCTCGGCTTCATCATTACCTCTAAGGGTATACACGTGGATCCCGAGAAGATCAAAGCCATTCAAGAGATGCGTCCTCCACGCAACCTAAAAGAGGTACGAGGATTCCAAGGCCGACTTGCGTACATCAGGCGATTCATTTCGAACTTGTCTGGACGCTGCAGACCATTCACTCAACTAATGAAGAAGGGTGTATCTTTTGTTTAGACTGAAGAGTGTCAACGAGCATTTGACGATATCAAACAATATCTTATGAACCCACCAGTTTTGGTGCCACCTATCTCTGGCATTCCATTCTTGATATATGTCCGTGCTATGGACCATTCATTGGGTGCTTTACTTGCCCAAAAGAATAAAGAAGGCCATGAACAAGCTATCTACTATCTTAGCCGAACTATGATTGGTGCTGAATACCGTTATAGTCCGGTCGAGAAAGAATGCCTGGCTCTCATGTTTGCTGTACAAAAGACGAGGCATTATATCATTGGTCAAACTATTAATGTTATATCTCGAGTTAACCCTCTCCGGGTACTCATGAAGAAACCAAGTACAGTTAATTCTCGGTTGGCTACATGGGCAATCCTGCTAGCTCAATATGACATGGTGTATGTTCCACAGAAATCTGTCAAAGGTCAAGCGTTGGCGGACTTCTTAGCAGCTCATCCTGTGTCTGAGACATCTAAACTCTATGACGAAATTCCTGACGAGACATTAGAAGTCAACATGATCTCCGAAGAGTTTCCAACCTGGCGTTTATTCTTTGATGGTGCATCAAGAATTGGACCAAATGGTGCTATAGTGGCAGGTGTTGGAGTTGTTCTCGTTTCTCCAGACGGATTAACTATCCAAAGAGCCTACTCTTTAGATGAACCTTGCTCCAATAATGTGGCAGAATACAATGTCTTACTTGTCGGCCTTCAGCTAGCTAAACAACTGAATGTTGAATATCTGGAAGTCTATGGTGATTCTAAACTGGTTGTGAACCAAGTTAGAGGAACCTATGAAGTCCGTCATCAAGACCTGGTGCCTTATCATGAAGCAGCAATCAATATAGCTACATCATTCAAAGCTTTCTTCATCGACTATGTTCGACGAGCTTGTAATACTGAAGCCGATGCTTTGGCCAATCTTGCAGCTGTCTTAGCCATCCCTATCAAAAGACATCAGGTGGTGGTTATTTCTAACCGAAAACTGTTCTGTATTGAGAATAATCATAATATTGAATTCAGCAATCTTGCTGAAGTCAATGTTATTGATGACGATTGGAGAACTCCTTTTATCGATTTTGGAGTACATGACATACTCCCTGAAGATCCTAAGGAGGCTACAAGCATTCGACGACGATCTCTACGATTTTATTACAATCAAACCACCAAAACACTCTATCGGCGAACTTATGATGGTCTTCTTCTACGCTGTTTAGCTAGTGATGAAGCCAAACAAGTGTTGCGTGAAGCTCATGATGGCGTCTGTGGAGCACATCAACCTGGTCCTAAGCTACAGGATCGCATCCGACGTATGGGTTATTATTGGCCCTCTATGGTATCAGATGCCATTGAATATGCAAGGAAATGTCGTGCTTGTCAAATCCATGCAGACTTCATTCATCAACCTTCAGAATTCTTACACCCGACTGCTGCTTCCTGGCCTTTTGAAGCTTGGGGTATGGACATCATAGGTCCTATTAATCCTCCTTCTTCTAGAGGACATCGGTTCATATTGGCGATAACCGATTACTTCTCCAAGTGGGCTGAAGCTATACCTCTGGCTGAAGTCAAGACTAGCAGTGTCATCAACTTCGTTAAACACCATGTCATCTATAGATTCGGTGTACCTCGCAGAATCATTCATGACAATGGACCTCAATTCATTAGTCAGAAGTTCACTAGATTCTGCGATGATCATCGGATTAACAATGTTGCTTCGACGGCCTACAATCCTGCTGCTAATGGTTTAGCTGAAGCCTTTAACAAAACCATTATTAAGCACCTTAAGAAATTTGTATCCACTAACAAACGGAATTGGAGCGAGAAACTTGGCGAATGTCTTTGGGCCTATCGAACTACAGTCCGTAATTCTACAGGCTTTACACCTTTCTCTTTAGTGTATGGCTGTGAAGCTGTCCTTCCTTTGGAGTTACAAATTCCTTCTTTAAGGATTGCTATTGCCAATGAGCTCACCACAGAAAATAATGACCTTCTTCGACTTCAAGAGTTAGAAGCATTGGATGAAAAGCGGTTAATGGCTCAACAGCATATTGAGTTATACCAAGCCCGCATCTCAAAGACATTTAATCGTAAAGTGAAGGTCAGAGCCTTTCAGCAAGGAGAACTTGTTCTAACAGTCAGACGTCCTATGACTATGACTCATATGAGCAAAGGGAAATTCGATGCGAAATGGGAAGGTCCCTATGTTGTGAGCAAAGTCTTCTCAAACGGAGCTTATCAACTTTCAGAACTTGATGGTCGAGTTGCTATGATGCCTATCAATGGCAAATTCTTAAAGAAGTATTATGTATAAATGTAAATATTTGTAAATTATCAGACAGAATCAAGTTCATGAATAAAATTCAAATTTTATTATATGATAGTACATATTAAAGGTCACTATCATCTTTTTCTACATTGGGGCGAGGGCCACTGCCGTCCTTCTCAAAAATGCGGTCAGCGAAAGAGCCAAAAACCTCCTTGCTGGATCCCACAAGAAACTTGCAGACAGCCATCCTCATGGCTTCTTCTTCTTTAGTCTTTCCTGGTTCGAGCAGAAAGTCCAAAATGTCCCGTGGTGGCTGGGGTGCAGACGAACCTTCGCCTGCTTCTGCTTCCTTTGGCTGAACTGGATCGGCAGGGTGTTCTTCAATACCCTTCTGAACCTTCGAGACAGTCTCAACCTTCTTAGATGCTTCTCCAGAAGACATTTTTATGTTGAAGAGTAGAAGTGTTCATTCCTGTCAGATTTCTGCTGTATTTATAGACAGAAGTTCCTCAATTAATGAAGCATTACATTCATCCTACGGTTTGTCCGTTCATTAAATACCTGACGGTTCATCCGTTCATTTATCATATTCATCTGACGGTTCGTCCGTTCATTAAACACCTGACGGTTCATCCGTTCATTTATTACACTCATCCGACGGTTCGTCCGTTCGTTAATATTTGACGGTTCATCTGTTCATCTATTTTGACAGTTAACCCGTTCATTTATTATCATTTGACGGTTAATTCGTTCATTTCAATATCATTTGACGATTTACCCGTTCTTTCATCATTACTTGACGGTATTTCCGTTCATTCATTTTCATATACATTGACGATTCATTATCGTTCATCTTCTACATCAGCAACTTGTCGTTTTCGATTAAGTTGTCAATAAATATATCATATCTATCTATTATTTATATCTGAATAAGATATGCAATAAATAATGGAGCCACAACAAAATGTCCTTTATATCAAAAAATGAGACATTACAAAAATGCAGCTACAGCAACAAAACCCAAATACAAAATTAAGAAGGAGGGACAATCAGATTGTCAATTTGCTGCTTCAATGTCTGCAGCTCTTCTTCGTGTGTTGACGCTACTATCTTTCTTGCCTCCTCCATCCCGCTGTCTTCATCAAAAATGGGCATATCTACTGTCCTGTGAGTGATCTCTTCACCATGAGTGGTCTTATACTCATTCCTTTCTTCAATCAATGCATTAAATTGTTCAATCACCAGTTGGTGATTAACAGTTTCTTCTTCAAACTCTTGTTGGAGGCGAGTAATTTCAACCTTCAGCTCAGCAAGTCACCGTCCTTTACTTTCAGCCACTAGGGTAATTGATTCTATTTTAGAATTATATTCAGCTGATTTTGCTGAATGAGCTTCTAATAGATTTTGAAGAGTTAACCTTTCCATATCAGCAGCTTGAGCCAGCCGCTCAAATTCAGCTTGTACTAAAGAGTCTACATCTTTCTTCTTGAGTTCTTTATACTTCTTGATGGAGACTTCTAATTCATCCAGTATATGTTCAAGGAGAGTGGCCTGAGCTTCGTCTCCTTGGTCTCTTATGGCTCTTATCAAGAAAGAAGTGGACTTCCTAACCATAATGAAGTCAGCCCCTTCTTTCTCTATCATTTTACGGACGAGAGATCCCAGCGATTCAAAGAAGCATTTAGTAAATGACTGGATAACCTGCTGATTGATGGCTAAAGTTCCAAGAGTCGCTGCTACTCCCGATGAAGACGGGGTAACAGGTTGCTCGATTCTTTGAGGTTGGACAATAGGCTCTTTAAATAAGGGAGCCAGTGTAGAGCTGGTTGCTCCTCCTGCTTGATCTTCTGCAAAAGTAAAATTATTATTTTACTAATTGATTGTTGATGAACAAAAAGATCAAATTAAGAGCAATGTTACCTTGGTTTGGTTTAACAACGAGTTCATTCCTTACTGGAATGGAATACTGTTGAACAGAAGTAGCCTCCGCTGCAACAGCCTGACTGCTGCCCGCCTCAGAACCACAAGATAAATGATGACTATTGCTAATAACCACCGTTGGTATAGGCACCATAATCAGGTCCGTTGGAGGTATTGGCAAAGTCCCAAGATCTGCAAATGAAGATATTAGTTATCGGTTCATTGTAAAACAAGAAAAGATTGTTAAATCTCGTTTTATACCTTGAGGGTCGGTGGCGGGATTTTCTTTTAGCACACCTTCGTCGGCTACTTCTTCAGGAGATATTTCTATTTCAACATCGACAGCCTTTTCTGCAGACGCCTCCACTTCAATATCCTTTTTAGGATTTGAAATATCATCGGCAGTATCAAGAGATCTGTGTTCTTCAGTTTGCTTTTCAGGATCTTGTAAATACTCATCAACATTTTCGGATGAAGAACCTTCCTCATCTTCTTCTTCTTCTTCTTCTTCTTCTTCTTCTTCTTCTTCTACTGCTGCATTTCCACTGCTAGTGGCAGCCTGATCTTCCTGCAAGCTATAACTGCAATCCTCCAGAGCTGCAATCATTTCACGGTCTTCGTCCTCACGAAGAGTCCTGGGAGTAGGAGGAGGTTGAGTAATATTTACAATAGGAGATTGAGGTCGTACAACACTTTGATCTTCCTCTAAAATATGTTCTCTAGGCTTTTCAATTCTTGGGACAAAATCTCCCCTCTGTTCATTCTCCTCGAGAGTTTTGCTCCCTGATTCAGAAGCGGGTGTGGGAGATGCCATTAGAAGTCCTGCAGCAGCATCTACTGAAGTCAGGAGTTGTATAGAAGAAGACTCTTCCAAGACTCTTCTATTGACTACTCTTTTCTTTCTGTGTAGAGGCCTAACAGGACTCTCTACATTTTCTGGCTCTGCTTGCTTTTGCACGGAGGTTGGTGTACTGGCAACTTCTTGATGTGTCTCGGCCAATTGCCGGGATTGAGATCTGGTAGTCACCTTTTCAGAAGAAACATCAAGAATCAATTTCTTCTTCGCCACAGGAGCAGGAGGCTCCTCTCTTCTTCTCTTCTTCGCAGGAGATTTACCCACCTTCAGTGAAATACGAAGTGGTGCATTCACTTCTTGGGGGAATATAATATCCCTTGTAGTTTCCAGAGGTGCATCTGCCGGTTCCTGCGCCTCCTCATTTATAGGGATCGATGGAGCAATTCTTCCTCTCCTTAATCTTGTTGCAGTGGCGAAACTATCTGCGAGATTGAAATTCTCGGCAAAAGTATTTGCTGATGTGTAAAACACGGAGTATGTAAAAAGCATTCGAGGACCCTGAGGAGTAGTCCTTGCTGGCATGGAGAAAGTGGCTTTTGTATCACGGGCATTGTAATAAGCCCAAGCCCTAGCTCCGTCTATCAGATAACCCTTGCCTTGGAGGCAGGTAATTGCGTTCCCTACGTGGAACTGATCATACCCAAACTGTCGAGCAAAACGGCTTGGGAGGTATGGTTCTAAGTAGCACTCTTCTTCGAATCGGTAGACCAAATGAGATGGTCGAATTGTCTTCAACCATTCAAAAGCGACACGAGTTAGAGGCTGCAGTTTCGAATCCACCATATTCGTGGGCATCTGATCATACCCAGTAGGGAAAGGAGCGCAGCAGAAGTTCCAGCCTCTGTTCAGATTCAACATAAATCTACATTCAGATAAGGAAGTATATTTCCATTTTCCATCGGAATACCTTCGAAGAAAACTGCCGTCAACTGGTCCCATGCCAGGATCCATTAGAGTTGGATAGTGAAGAAGCAACCATCCAAACAAATATGTATATGACAATTCTAAGCGAGGGAATTCTCTCTCTCCTTTCGCTTTCAACATCAAGTCAACATATAAACGAAGACTGGTGTTCAACTTACAGGTCATTGCTGATAGTAAGTCCATTTTATAGCCGAAGACTAGCTTAACAGCTGCAAACAAGACGCCACGATGGAAACGATCCACTGTACTGGATCCGGAAACTACGAACCTTCGCAGCCAGTATGTCAAGAATCCCGCCAATTGTGCTGCTTCTGACATGGGCCTATAGCCCATTCTCAAGTAACTTTCCAAATTGTCTCCTCTCTTCAAAGGAGGATATTCATGGTCATCCATCACTTCTTTATCAAAGTGACCACTCTGTTCCATTAATTTTCTGACCTCTGTATGGCTCAAAGGTTTGAAAAAGGTTGGGTAGCATTTATCGTTCTCTTTGGTTTTCTTCTCCTCTATATGATTAAGAAACAGATATGGTAGCCACTTTGAAGAATAACAAGTATTGGCAGTGGCACTCTTGTAAAATAAAGAGCAGATCTTGTAATGGCACAATAGTTCTTCGAACACTGTCACCATCTCTGGATTCTCTTTTCTGAGCTTGTTCAACTCATCATTTGTTGGTACATACTCCTCATACGGAGCATCTGCCATGGGCAAGAACGAGATATACTTCATCTCGTGGAGTGCAAAGCCCATCTCTCCCCCTGGGGTCATGAAAGTTCCAGTCCTGTAGTTGTATCTCTCAGCTAAGGCTAAGAACATATGAGGATTGGGAGCAAATCCATATACAGTGGCATGCACTGCTTCATACAGGTTGATTTGTTGGAGTCTGTCTTGGAATTTTCCCAGAACCCAATTCGCGATATAACTCCATCGCTTGTAGTCTGGATTCACCAATCCAGTCATTCTTATATCTTACTCAGGATATTTTCCTTCAACCTTCGCAAACTCATTTGCGAATATTGGTGTCCTAACAGGCATTAGCATGGAGGAGTTCTCGGGTGGAATGCAGCCAGGTCTTAAGCCTCTCAGTAGGACACTATATCTGTCGGAAGAGCTATAAAACATATCCTTATGATGTGGCCCCTTCTTTACGAAGATTTTTCCTGCCCGAGCATCCTGAAATAGAGTGATATTCCATTCCATCTTCCTAGGGTAGCTTGCATGAGCGTACCGTGACAAAGGAAGGCATCGAGCGATGTCGGGTATAAAAAAGGATCTATCTTGCTGGTGAACTACCCTATCTTCCATCCTTGGCCTAGGCTGAGAGGCTCTCTCAAAGGCGTCACCGAATAGGAATAAGGGTTTTTTGTGAATTACAGCATCAGCTGATTCTAAAGGCTGTCCGTTCATCAAACACATCAAAGTTTTATTGTCCTGAGAAATCAATATAGCCTGACGGGAGGCCGGCAGATCATACTGAGGGTAATGGACATGAGACAGATCCTCTTTATATTCAGACTCTGTGAGGGTTCCCACAAAATGTTCGTAATCTGGATCTTCATTGACTTCAACTGCATCAACAAACAGAAAATTAGTCCAAGACAAAGATTTTGTTTTTAAACATAAAACATGATTTGCGCAACCTCAGACTGCGCTGACATGATTTGCGCAACATCAGACTGCGCTGACATGATTTGCGCAACATCAGACTGCGCTGACATGACTTGCGCAATATCAGTTTGCGCATCATTAAAGGTGCGCAAAGCAATGGTTTGTGCTGGTATCTGCGCAACTTAATTGTTTGCGCTGATTTCCTGACAGCACAAATCAATAGTTTGCGCAAGAATGCAGCCTTCATAAAAATGAAGAACTGATAGTTGATGCAACCGAAACCCTAAAAAGGGTGGCACAATATGAACTTATCTCTAAAAAAAAGATGAGTTTCAAGGGAGTCGAATCACCCTAAGAAGGAGTTTTCGATCGGTTCAACTACCTCTCAGAGCAGGGTGTGCGGATTCGTGTCGGGAAGCTCGCCGAGCAACCCTGTCAGAAGACTCGGCCGGAGCTTTTCCCTTCGCGGCGGCGGCAGCGGCAGCATTTGATCGTCGTGGGGCCATGACAATCGTCGGAGGAGGAGAACAGTGAAGGTTTTCTTCTCAAAAAGCTCGAAAGATTGCAAAGTAAAGAATTGAAAACGAAAAGAGGGGTATTTATAGTTTTTGAAATGCGAAACGGATGCCTCGGATTGCGCCTAAACTTGTGGTCTATTCGCTTTGCGCAGACAGCTCATCATATTGCGCAAAATGATTCAACATTCAAAAATTCAAAGTATTTCGAAATTTTGAATACTATCAACTTTCGAAAACTTTAAAGGAGGTCTTGTAGGTCCTAAAAAATCAAGTTGCATCAATCAACAAAGTCAAAAATTCAAGATATTCATCATTTTGATGAATTGCGCAGACAACAGATTGCGCAGACATCACTTTGCGCAGGTTGGTTTGCGCATGTTCCCAACTGCGCAGGCTGACGTGGCAGAAGTCATCATTGACTGAATCAAATCAGATCTTCCTGACAGTTGACAACATGAATAACGAGGAGGCTGTTCGTTTTTGACGCCGTACAGTGCTCGAGGGCGGCTGACAGGTGGCAGCGCAATCCGTGGTTGCGCAAACCATTCATGCGCAATTCGTGGTTGCACAAACCATTTCTGCGCAGTTCACTTTGCGCATTCTACCAATATAACTGACCAATTACATGTGGTATTCATGCCATCAATTGCTCATTACGTGGCAACTGTCTATGCACGATCATGCGCATTTCAATCAAATAATGCCATGTGTCTCAGATAGTTAGCCCACGATCCAATAACTGTCTGCGCAATCCAGTGTTGCGCAAACCAGTTGCTGCGCAAATCAGCTTGCGCAGTCCAAAATAACTGAAAGTTAGTTATTTTCAGAACTTTATAAATAGAGTTTCAAGTCTTCATTTCAAGGGGATCAGGATCAGAGATTAGAAATCAGAGAGTTCAGGAGTTCTTGCCAAAGTGCTGCTGCATTCTTCCGAGACTTTTGTCTTCAATTTCAGAGGCTTTTGCCTTCAATTTCCAGAGTTGTTTTCAACTTCAAAGGCTTCGTCTTCAAAGTTCACATCGTCCAAGGGATAAAGCAATCGTCATCAAGATTGGATTCCTATAGTTGTAATTTTCCTAGAATTCTTGTAATCTTTATTACAGTTTGTATCAATAAAGTTTTATACTTTTGTTTTTGCAAACAGACAGTCGCTGACAAAGGCAAACAACAAGTCCGCTTCGACAAACCTTTGAAGAAGTCATCTCCTTCCGGACTTGAAAAGCCTTACAACTTCGATATTTTGGCTCAGTTGGCCAATACACCGGCACGGGTGTCAATCTTCGAGCTCTTGCGCCTCTCCAAAGAGACTCGGGAAACTCTGAGTGAGGCTCTCATGCAGGCAGAAACCTGTTTAGCCCTGCTAAAGAAGCCGAAAGCAGAGCCAGTCTCTTGCCTCCATTGTCATAGTGTGTTGGAGTTAATTCCAAACATAACTTTCACACAAGATGACATGCTGATGGAAGATAATAGGCACGACCGTCCTTTATACTATACAGGATATGTCGACTCAATGAAAGTCGATCGTATTCTGATAGATCCAGGGTCTGCCCTCAGCATCATGTCGAAGATTGGATGCATTGAAGATCCCAGTGCATAGTCTCTCCAGTACAATCACCACCATCCTCGGGTTCAACCAGGGAAGGAGCGAGCCTCTGGGCAAGATTCGCCTAAAACTCCAAATAGGCAATCTTCGCACAAAGGTGAACTTCTACATCATTGACAACCATGGTTGTTCTTATAATTCTCTGTTAGGGAGACTATTCTTGCATGAGCATAACATTGTTCCTTCGACTCTCCATCAATGTTTCAAATATGTCGATGACAATGGAGAGGTGCAAAAGGAGCTTGCTGATCTTTATCCTTTTAAAGGCGTCGAAGCATACTGCAACGATGCTCGTATGTACAAGGATGAATTCATGAAGGTAGTGTTGTCTCTGGACACTGAAGAAGAGCAAGAAGCAGTGCCTAATGACACTCTCATCATACCTGTCAAAGGACGTGTTTCTCGTCCTCAATCTTCCAAGCCACTGGCTATTCACTTGCCATTCCAGAAGCAACCAGCTGATGATGATCAGGATCAAAGGGAGCTCACCTCTTCTGAGCCACTTGTTATCGACTTACATCGTAACAAGAAAAAAAGGCAGCTCACCTCTTCTGAGCCACTTGTTATTGATTTACCTCATAACAAGAATAAAAGGGAGCTCACCTCCTCTGAGACACTTGTTATTGACCTCCGTCGTAACAAGGCCAATCCTCCTCCACGTTCTTCTTCTCTCCCTCTTGTAATCAATCTGACCAAGCCGACTACGACTAAAGGTCCTGCTGTAAATACAGATGTACAAATTAATGAAAAAGCATCTACTTTCTAGTATACTGATGTCATTTATCATGCTAAGTGCTATTTGGATATGTTAGATAGCTTTCAATCATTTACAATGGGAGTTGTGCAATCTCTTCAAACAGAAGTCTTACTTGAACATCCCAATGATTCATATCGTATTGTTCCCGTTCGAAAGAAAGGCGTGAGTCCAATATTTTTTAGTAAAGAACCGGAACAACAATTCAGCTATACGGATGATAGCAAAAGTAACGATACGGGGCATCTTCAATTTCGTCGTTACAGTCAACAATCAAAAGACATCATCTGAAAGATGGGTTATGACTTCAAGAGTGGCCTCAACTACGGTAAGGGTAGAAGAACTCCTATCCGTACGGCTGTGCCGAAAGGAAAGTCAGAAATGTATTATAGCAGGACCAAAAGAGGTCTCGGATATGCTTCACCTCCGGTATTATCCCCAGCAGCCTCTGAATCCGATAGTGAGGAGCGCTCTAACTCTTCTGATTCCAGATCATGGGATTCTGACACTAGCATCGGTCAAGTTCATCGATTGACTGTATCTTCTAACATGGTCTCCGTCGAACTTCCAGAAGGCTACGACGAGGATATTGAAGGAAATCCCGAAACTGATCCTTGGGCTCAACAAATGGATACCCAATGGGAACTCCGATTCGAACAAAGGGAACCTTCTACTGAAGATCAATTGGTTCAAATTGATGTAGGAGAGAGCGGGTCACCTCGTCCAATATTCATCAGCAAGAACCTCCCAGAGGCAGATAAGCAAGAATTAATTCTTCCTATTCAGGAATACATTGACGTCTTTGCCTGGAGCTATGAAGACATACCAGGTCTAGATCCCAAAGTTGCTACTCACAAATTGAACATCCTGTCAAATACAAAATCGGTCAAACAGCAACAACGGCGCTTCAAGCCAGAAATGATGGATGCCATCGATGATGAAGTCAAGAAGCTCATCGCTTGTGGCTTTATCCGAGAAGAACAATATCCTGATTGGGTAGCCAATGTCGTCCCAGTTCTAAAGAAAACCGGCAAGGTTCGAGTCTGCATCGACTTTCGGGATCTTAATAAAGCATGTCCAAAAGATGAATTTCCTCTCCCTATCACGGACGTCATGATTAACAATACCTGTAGGTTCGAGCGAATATCTTTCATGGACGGATTCTCCGGATACAATCAGAATCGGATGAATCCTGAAGATGAAAAACATATTTCTTTCCGCACTCCTCGCGGAGTCTACTGCTATACTGTCATGCCCTTTGGTCTCAAGAATGCTGGTACAACTTACCAACGAGCCATGAGTACCATCTTTCGAGATCTTCGCAAGACTGTTGAATGCTACGTCGACGATATCGCTGTCAAAAGTCGTTTAAAGGAAGATCACATCCAAGACTTGAGAACTATCTTCAACCTCATGCGCCAACATCAACTCAAAATGAATCCCACCAAGTCATTCTTGGGTGTCTCTAGTGGCAAATTTCTCTGCTTCGTCATTACCTCTAAGGGTATACACGTGGATCCCGAGAAGATCAAAGCCATTCAAAAGATGTGTCCTCCACGCAACCTCAAAGAGCTACGAGGATTCCAAGGTCGACTTGCGTACATCAGGAGATTCATTTCGAATATGTCTGGACGCTGCAGACCATTTACTCAACTAATGAAGAAGGGTGTATCTTTCGTTTGGACCGAAGAATATCAACGAGCATTTGACGACATAAAGCGGTATCTCATGAACCCACCAGTCTTGGTGCCACCGATCTCTGGCATACCGTTCTTAATGTATGTCCGTGTTATGGATCATTCATTGGGAGCTTTACTTGCCCAAAAGAACAAAGAAGGTCATGAACAGGCTATCTACTACCCCAGTCGTACTATGATTGGTGCTGAACACCGTTATAGTCCGGTCGAAAAAGAATGCCTAGCTCTTATGTTTGCTGTTCAGAAGACTCGACATTACATCATTGGCCAAACTATTCATGTCATATCCCGAGTTAATCCTCTTCGGGTACTGATGAAGAAGCCTAGCACACTTAATTCCCGGCTGGCTACATGGGTCATTCTGCTAGCCCAATATGACATGGTATATGTTCCTCAAAAGTCTGTCAAAGGTCAAGCATTGGCGGATTTCTTAGCGGCTCATCCTGTTCCGGAGACATCCAAACTCTATGATGAAATTCCAGATGAGACTTTGGAATCTAATACAATCTCCGAAGAATTTCCTACTTGGCGCCTATTCTTTGACGGTGCATCCAAGATTGGACCCAATGGTGCCATTGTCGCAGGAGTTGGAGTAGTTCTCGTTTCTCCAGATGGGTCAGCCATTCAAAGAGCATACTCTTTAGATGAGCCTTGCTCCAACAACGTGGCAGAATATAATGCTCTACTCATCGGCCTTCAGCTAGCCAAACAACTAGACGTCGAGTATCTTGAAGTCTATGGTGATTCCAAGCTGGTTGTTAACCAGGTTAGAGGGACTTATGAAGTTCACCATCAAGATCTAGTACCTTACTATGAAGCAGCAATCAACATGGCTACATCATTCAAAGCCTTCTTCATCGAATATGTACGCCGAGCTTGCAATACTGAAGCCGATGCTTTAGCCAATCTTGCGGCAGTCTTAGCAATCCCCATCAAAAGACAGCAGGTGGTGGTTATCTCTAATCGAGAATTGTTCTGCGTCGAAAACAATCGTAATATTGAGTTCAGTAATCTTACTGAAGCCAATGTTATCAGTGAAGATTGGAGAACTCCCTTCATCGACTTCGTGGTCCATGACATACTCCCTGAAGATCCCAAGGAGGCTACGAGTATTCGTCGGCGGTCTCTACGATTCTACTATAATCAGACCATCAAAACTCTCTACCGGCGAACTTATGACGGTCTACTCTTGCGCTGTCTTGCTGGTGATGAAGCAAAGCAAGTACTGCGTGAAGCTCACGATGGTGTCTGCGGAGCACATCAACCCAGTCCTAAGCTACAGGATCGCATCCGACGCATGGGTTACTATTGGCCCTCTATGGTATCTGATGCCATCGAATATGCGAGAAAATGTCGAGCTTGTCAAATCCACGCAGATTTCATTCATCAACCATCAGAATTCCTCCATCCAACTGCCGCTTCCTGACCTTTCGAAGCTTGGGGCATGGACATCATCGGTCCCATCAATCCTCCTTCTTCTAGAGGACATCGGTTCATACTGGCAATAACCGATTATTTCTCCAAATGGGCTGAAGCTATACCATTGGCTGAAGTCAAGACCAGCAATGTTATCAACTTCGTCAAACACCATGTCATCTATAGATTTGGTGTACCTCGACGAATCATCCACGATAATGGACCTCAGTTCATTAGCCAAAAGTTCACAAGGTTCTATGATAATCATCGGATTGACAATGTCGCTTAAACAGCCTACAATACTGCTGCTAATGGCTTGGCTGAAGCTTTCAACAAGACTATCATCAAGCTCCTCAAAAAGTTTGTGTCCACTAACAAACGAAACTGGAGTGAAAAGCTTGGAGAATGTCTTTAGGCCTACCGTACTACGGTCCGCAATCCTACAGGCTGTACACCCTTCTCTTTGGTATACGGCTGTGAAGCAGTTCTGCCCCTAGAACTTCAAATTTCGTCTTTGAGGATTGCTATCGCCAACGAACTCACGACAGAGAATAACGATCTTCTCTGACTCCAAGAATTAAAAGCGCTCGATGAGAAGCGGCTAATGGCTCAACAGCATATTGAGTTATACCAAGCCCGCATCTCAAAGACTTTCAACCGCAAAGTTAAGGTCAGAGCCTTTCAGAAAGGAGAGCTCATTCTAACCGTCAGACGTCCTATGACTATGACTCACTCGAGCAAAGGCAAGTTCGATGCAAAGTGGGAAGGGCCATATATCGTGAGCAAAGTCTTCTCAAATGGAGCCTATCAACTCACAGAGCTAGACGGTCGAGTTGCAATGATGTCTATCAATGGCAAGTTCCTCAAAAAGTATTATGTATAAATGTAACAGACGTTGCTTGTAATTATCAGACAAGTTCATAAATAAAATTCAATTTTATTTCATCTTGAATGATAATACATAATATCAAGGAAGGTCACTATCATCCTTCTCAAAATTAGGATGCGGACCACTACCGTCCTTATCGAAGACATGATCAGCAAAAGAGCCGAGAACACTCTTGCTCGAACCTACCAAGAACTTACAAGCAGCCATCCTCATGGCCTCTTCTTTTTCAGTCTTCCCTGGTTCAAGAAGGAAGTCCAAGATGTCATTTGATGGCTTGGGTGCAGATGAACCTTCGCCCGCTGCTATCTGCTTCGGCTACGCCGGCTCGACTGGACGTTCTTTAGTACCCGCTTCCACTTTTGAGGCAATCTCAGCCTTCTTGGATGCATCTACAGACGACATCTTTATATTGAAAAGTGAAAGTGACCATCCCATCTGATTTTCTGTTCTATTTATAGACAGAAATTCATACAATAACGAAACGACACATGTATCTGACGGTTTGCCCGTTCATCATCCGACGGTTCACCCGTTCATCATCCGACAGTTCGTCCGTTCATTTAATTCACCTGACGGTTCATCCGTTCATCACATCCATTTGACGGTTCGTCCGTTCATCACATGCATCTGACGGTTTGCTCGTTCATCATCTGACGGTTTGCCCGTTCATCATCCGACGGTTCGTCCGTTCATTTAATTCACCTGACGGTTCATTCGTTCATCATATTTATTTGACGGTTCGCCCGTTCATCATATTCATCTGACGGTTTACCCGTTCATCATCCGATGGTTCGCCCGTTCATCACATTCATCTGACGGTTTGTCAGTTCATCATCTGACGGTTCATCCGTTCATTACATTCATCCGACGGTTCATCCGTTCATTTAATTCATTTGACGGTCCATCCGTTCATTCTGACGATTCATTTCGTTCATCCATTTCGTTCATATCAGCAACTTGTCATCTTTGATTAAGTTGTCTATTAAAATAATGATATTCAATAAATTATATTTGCCACGTCCAATTTACCTCTGAGCAGATATAATTGAGTATGATTATTTTCCAAAATCAAGAAATATATCATGTCCTGCACCTCTGAATATATTTTCTATCGCTATTATTTATATCTGAATAAGATATACAATAAATAATAGAGCCACCAAGAAAATGTCTTTTTATTGATTGATAAAAATTTAAAGACATTACAACTTTACACATTACAAAAAGATTGAAGATACAAAAATCTTTCTCATTCTGCCGGTGGAGTCATTAAGTTGGTCATCTGCTGCTTCAAAGATTGTAGCCGCTCTTCACGAGATTCTATCACCCGCTTCCTAGCTTCCTCCATCCCAGACTTGTCGTCAAAAGATGGCATGGTCACTATTCTGCGAGAGATTTTTTCTTCATGAGTTGCAACGTACTCATCCCTTTCCAGAGTCAGAGCATTCAGCTGTTGAACTGCAGTCTGGTGTTGTGCGGCCTCGTCCTCCAGAGCAAGCTGGACAAGTCTCAGCTCTTCTTTAAGACGGGCAGATTCGGATTGCAACTCCGCAACTCTCCGCTCCTTCTCGTCAGCAACCGATGCCACTGTTTCTACTTGGGCATTATACTCAGCAGACTTGTTAGTGAAAGCATCCAAGAGAATTTGGAAATTAACTTTCTCAACCGCAGCCTCCTGAGACATCTTTTCAAATTCAGCTTGCACCAAGGACTCCATCTCTCCCTTATTCAGCTCTTTGTAAACTTTGATCGATGCCTCTAGCTCATCTAGTACATGTTCGAGAAAAATAGCCTGAGCTTCGTTGCCTTGATGACGGATGGCATTGATCAAGTAGGAGGTTGGATCTCTGACGATGGAGAAACCAGCCTCTTCTTTTTCTATTACCCTATCTACTAAGGGTTTCAAAGACTTAAAGAAGAGATTGCTGAAAGAGCTGACAACAAAACGGTTGGTAGCCAGAGCACCCGGGGTAGCTGCTACTCCCATAGATGTAGAAGCAGCAGCAGGTGTCTGTGACGACAGACGTCCGGTTTCTTCTCTTTGAGTAGACGGCTCTTTAGCCAGAGGAGCCATCGTAGAGCTAGTTGCTCCTCCCAGATGCTCTTCTGCAAAATCAAATGAACCTTATCATTGATTGTTGTTGTCATTTGCAACTAATTGAAAAGGATCAAAAGATCAAAGGCAATCTTACCATGACTTGCCCCAGCAACAAGCCTTTCGTCTGCTGGTACAGATTCCAGTCTAACAGAAGTAGCCTCAGACATTACTGCCTGGCTACTTCTGGCCTCAGAACCACCCGAGAAATGTCGGCTACCGCTAGCGATAGCAGTTATTGGCACTATGTCTGTGCACACAGGAGAAATCGGGGAAGATTCAAGTTCTGCATGGATAAAAATGTAAATGTCAGCTATTTGAATCCATGAAAAGAAGGTAAATAAAATCGTTTAATACCTTTTGGAGCAGCAGAAGTAGTTTCAGTAGGTGCTACTTCTACATCTGTATTCCTTTCCGGAGACACGTATACCTCCACATCCGCTTCAGGATTCAGTGTGTCGTCTATGGCTTCGGGAGACATGTGGATATCAGTGCCTTCTTCGGGATTTAATGTATCATCAACTTCTTCAGTTGATGTTCTTCATCGCTTATGCTATCCTCTGGAGCTTCCTCGCTGGCAGTTGCGGCAGCAGCTTGATCGACATCGTCTTGCAGACCGAAGCCGCAATCATTTAAAGCTTCAATCATCAGACGATCTTCTTCCTCACGGAGCCCTCCTGGCGTAGCAGGAATCTGGGTAGTTCTCACAGCAAGAGAAGGAGATCGCAAAATTTTATCATCTCTCTGCCCAGGTTCATCTCTCAGCTCAGCTTCAGCCCCTAGCTCAGCTTCATCTCTTTGTTCAACCTCATCCCTTGGCTCTGGGGAAGGAGTCTCCTGCCTAGGCTCGGAGGCAGGTGTAGGGGATGACATGGTTATTCCAGCTACAGCACTAGCCACCACTGAAGACAAAATTTGTCTCGGAGGGGTAATCACCCTCTTTCTCCTTCTAGAGGCCAGTTTCTTTCGATGAAGAGGTCTTTCGGGACTCTCCACATCTACTACATCGACCCGCTTTGGAAGAGAGGTCGGTGTGGTCACTTCTTCTCGGGTCGACTCGGCCAGTTGCCGAGACTGCGACCTGGTAGTGACTTTCTCTGATGGGTCTAAGAGGAGTTTCTTCTTTGCAACCGGAGAGGAAGGTTCATTAATCCTTCTCTTTCTCTCCTTGGTTGGAGATTTGGCCACTTTCAAAGAAACCCTCAGTGGCTCATTAACCTCCTCAGGGAAGTTTGCTTCCCTTGAGGCTTCCAAGGGATCATCCACTGGCTCATGTTGCTCATCATTTCCTGGAGCTAGCATAGCAGTTGCTCCTTTCTTCAAACGCGTCGCCGTCGTGAAGCTATCCACAAGATTGAAGTTTTCGGCAAAAGTATTTGCAGCTGTGTAAAAAAGTGAATATGTATATAACATTCGGGGGCCATGATCATTCTTGGTTGGCATCGAGAACACTGTCCTTGTGTCTCGAGCGTTGTAATAGGCCCATGCTCTGGCACCATCAATCAGATACCCTTTTCCTTGTAGGCAAGTTATAGCGTTGCCTACGTGGAACTGGTCGTAACCAAATTGACGAGCGAAGCGGCTTGGCAAATATGGTTCCAAGAAACACTCATCTTCAAATCTATACACCAAATGCGACGGTCTGATCGTCTTCAGCCAGTCAAATGCTGCCCGACCCAACGGCTGCCTCCCAAGGTCAACTAGATTTGTCGACATATATTCGTAACCGGTTGGAGGGGCAACGTAGTAAAAATTCCATCCCTTCCCAAGGTTTAGGACACGTCTGCAATCCTTCAGACTAGTGTACACCCACTTGCTCCGGGAGAATCTCCGCAGATAGCTACCGCCGACTGCTCCCATGTCGGGGTTCATCAATGACGGATGGTGCAGGAGCAACCATCCGAATAAATAGGTGTAAGGCAACTCCAGTCGAGGGAAGTTCCCCTTCTCACCCTTCCATTTGAGCATAGAGTCAACATAAAGACGAAGACCTGCATTCACTCTACAGGTCATCGCTGACAGCAAATCCATCCGGTAGCCAAAGACTAACCGGAAAGCAGCAAAAAGTACGCCACGGTGGAAGCGGTCCACGGCGCTCGCTCCGGGTACGACGAAGTGTCGGAGCCAATATGTCAGGAATCCTGCCAGCTAGGCTTCTCTTGACATGGGCCTGTAACCCATTCTCATAAAACTCTCGACAAAATCTCCGGTCTTGAGTGGAGGGTATTGATGTTCATCGTTAACTTTGATATCCATTTTTTTGTTTTCTTCCATCAATCTTATTACTTCACTGTGGCTGAGGGGTTGAAAGAAAGTCGGGTTGTAAGTATCATGATCCTTAGTCTTTTTCTCAATGATATGATTAAGGAAAAGATAAGGCAACCACTTTGAGGAATAACAGGTGCCGGAAGAACCGCTCTTATAGTACATGGAGCATATTTTGTAGTGGCACAGTAGTTCGTCGAAAACGGCCACCATCTCTGCATTTTCTCGACGAAGTCGGTCTAACTCGTCGTTTGTTGGAACATATTCCTCATAAGGGAAGTCTCCCGTTGGTAGGCATGAGATGTATTTCATCTCATGAAGGGCTAATCCAATTTCCCCGCAGGGTGTCATGAATGTCCCTGTCCTATAATTGTACCTCTCTGCCAAGGCCAGAAACAGATGAGGATTTGGGAGGAATCCATACACGGTAGCATATACCGCCTGATATAGCTCGATCTCTTTGAGCTTGTCTTCGAACTGAACCAATATCCAATTTGTTATGCAGTTCCACCTTCTGTTGTCTGGGTTCACCAGACCTGTCAGCCGGATGTCCTTATCCGGGTATCTGCCCTCAACCTTTGCGTATTCATTAGCAAGGATTGGTGTTCTCACCGGCAGCAGCAAAGAAGAGTTCTCTGGAGGGATGCAGCCATGCTTCAACCCTCTGAGCAAAGTGCTATGACGCTCAGAGGAGCTATAGAACATATCCCTGTTGTTTGGGCCTTTCTTTACACAAATCTTCCTTGCCCTTGCTTGCTGGAGGGGGGTAATATCCCAGTCCATCCTCCTAGGATGGCTTGCATGGGCATAGTGGGTAGAGGGAGACATCTAGCAATGTCCGGTAACAGGATTATCTTCTCCTTTCTCTGGAAAAGTCTCTGCTCAACACGGGGTCTTGGCTGAGAACTCTTGTCAATAGCTTCGCCAAATAAGAACAGGGGTTTCTTATGGGTAATGGCGTCAGCAGACTGCAGGGGCTGCCCATTCATCAGACTTAATAAAGTTTCATTGTCCTGAGCTACCAAGATGGCTTGGCGGAAGAATGGCAGAGCATATTGGGGAAAAAGCACATGGGACAAATCTTCTTTAAATTCCGGTTCAGCAAGGGACCCTACAAATATTTCATACTCTGGGTCCTCTCTGATGTTAACTGCATCAAACAGAAAAAACAGAATTCAGTACAAGTAAAATCAAAGATTCTGTCAGTAAATTGCGCAAGCATTAGATTGCGCAAGCATCAGATTGCGCAACAACAGCTTCTATGCGCAAACTGTCTAGTTGCGCCAACTCGTCCACTTGCGCAAGCCATCAGATTGTGCTGAATAACTTGTGCAAAGCATCAGTTTGCGCTGAACAGCCTTGCGCAAATCAGCAGACTGCGCTGATTTTTGCCAGCGCATTCTAACCGATTGCGCAAGAAAATAGTCTTCATAAAAATGAAAACTATGGGGTTTGTGCAACCGAAACCCTAAACAGGGCGGCGCAGTATAACCAAATCTCTAAAAAGATATAGGTTTGGGGATTCAATCATGTCGAAGAACCCTAAAAAGGGTTTTCGATCGAATAACTACCTTGTAATGCAGGATGTCCAATTTCATGTAGTAAAACATGCGGCGCAGCACGAGTCGAAGACTCGGCGGGGGCCTTGCCCTTGTCGGCGGTGGAACGCTTCGGGGCCATCTGAAGTCGACGGAGAAGAAGGAAGGAAGTCGGAGTAGGCTCGGGAACTTTTCTCTCTTTAGCAAAGTGAAAACAAGTAAAGAAAAACAAGAAGAACAAAGAGAACTATTTATAGTTTTTCGAGAGCAACGGTCGCCTCAGATTGCGCCATAGAAATGGGAGCTGACTCCTCCAATTGCGCAGACAAGTCATTACTTGCGCAAATTAATTTTTTAATCAAAATTCAAAGTATTTCGAAGCTTTGACTATCTTCAAACTTCGGAAAACTTTGAAGGGGGTCTTGTAGGTCCTAAAAATCAAGTTGCACCCATCAAAGAAATCACAAAAATCAAATTGGGCATCCTTCAAGTAAATTGCGCAGGAGACAGATTGCGCACCAACTCGATTGCGCAGGCTGACGTGGCCTTGTCATCATTACCTGACAGAGAATCAGATCTTCTGACAACTGACAGCACGGAGGACGAGGAAACTGTTCATTTATCGTGCAGCACAGCACTCGAGGACAGCTGTACATGCAGCGCAATCGGCCAGACTCTTTGCAGCGCGGTCTCTCCCAGCGTAATTTGAAGCCAGCGTAATTCAGGTGGCGCACTCTATCAAGATAACTGACAAAGTACACGTGGCCTTCATGCCATCAATGACTCATTATGTGGTAATCGTCTGTACACGATCATGTGTATTTCAATCTAATAATGCCATGTGTCCACTACAGTTGGCCCACGATCAAATAACTGCCAGCGCAGTCTGATGCCTGTGCGGTCCAATGCATGCGCAATCCATCTTGCACAGTCCAGAATAACTAAAAAGTAGTTATTTCTAGAACTCTATAAATAGAGTTTCAAGTCCTTCCTAGAGGGGATCACACACATATATCAGAAATCATCACCAGAGATCAGGAGTTCTTGCCAAAGTGCTGCTGCAATCTTCAGAGGCTACCGTCTTCAAAGTTCACATCGTCCAAGGGATAAAGCGATCGTCATTCAGATCGGATTCCTATAGTTGTACTTTCTCAGAATTCTTGTAATCTTCTTACAAAGTTTGTTGAAATAAAGATCAACTTTTGTTTTTGCAAACAACTATAACCTATCTTTTATGCACATTCCTATTTTCTGCGATAACACTAGTGCTATTAATCTGACTAAGAACCCAGTATGTCACTCACGCACGAAACACATTGAGATTCGTCACCATTTTCTGTGTGATCATCAACAACACGGCACTATTAACTTAGAATTTATCGACACAGATCATCAGCTAGCAAATTTTTTTTACCAAACCACTAGCCGAAGAGCGATTCAACTTTCTTTGTCGTGAATTAGGAATTTTGGATGAAACGGTTATTAATTAAATTGGCCTGCGTAAATAACGATTATGATATATATCCTTATGGTGCCTTTGCTATGGGTACAAGCTGAAAGGGTCCTTCTGACAACAAAGCGTAAAAGTCTAAGTGACACGGTACACTAGTCTTCGGACTACCGCTAGCTGGGATTCGGCCCCTACAGCTATCCCATGGCAGTTTTATCGTAATGATCGTTGTAATAAATCCTTGTTTATTATATGGTTTAATTTCATTTGTAACTTAGTTAATTCAAAAAAATTCTAAATTCAATTCCATTTATTCCATTCATTGTTTCTTTCCCAATCACACTTTTGATTTTCATCAAACACTTGTAAATATTCAATCTTTACCAACACTTGTCTTGAGTTCTGGCCCCAGCACCCAGAATTCGGGCCGAACTCTGCCTCACACAGAGTTCGGGCCGAGTTTGGTCTTCTGTTTCCAGAACCCTAGTGCGCTCTCAGCCTTCCATTTCTTTTGATCCAATGGTCCATATTTTACCCGACCAACCGACCCTACATTCATATTTCGGGATTTCCTTCTCTTTCTTCTTCATTGCCTCCTCTAAATCCTCTCCAAGTTCATCCTCTCCAAACCCTAACCCTAGAATTCTTATTTTAGTGAGGTTTTCTTCCCCAAACTCAAGGAGCATAGCATTTGGATCATTCTCTTTCATATTCTACTACTCTTTTGAGGTATACTCTCTTCTTTTCTCCTTCTCAAATTTCAAATTCTTCTCATTATCAATGGCACCTAGATTGTTCAATAGGGAAAAGAGGCCTAGAACCGAGGGTGCTTCCTCATCTAACCCTCCTCCTCAAGATGTTCAACCCATTCATCCACTTTTTAATCCTCCACCACCTCATGACTCCAACACATTCAATGAACATTTTTGTTTCATTGGAGGCTTCCAATGAATGGTTCAATGACTTTTGTTCAATGAGTGTGTATGCGAGTCATCCTATCAATTTCACAATATTTTCTCGATATGACTCATTGTTCCATGACCTTTGTCTAGATGAGTTAGTATCTACATCATCTCTTACATATTTGAATGCTATCCAAATATTTTACTGTAATCTCACCTTTGACGACACACGAATCTATTCTCGTGTCACCGAAATTGACATCACTTTTGACGATTTCGAACTTACGGAATATCTCGAGATCCTGGAACCCAATTCTTGGAAGAAACTTGTCGATGCACGCAAGTTTCAATTTTCCGATGGATCGTCCCTTGAGAGTTTTAAGGATGATTTGTGTACTCCCAACACTCGTCCACGCAAGTTATTTGCTAAATTTCTTAACCCATATTTCTATGAACTTCATCGTATCGTTTTCTCCACGATCTTGCCCAAAGCAGGATCGACTGATGAAGTCTCTTATTTTGAGATCTCTGCACTCTATCATCTTCACTTCCATGTTCCATTTAACCTTCTGCGCACTATGATGGACTGGATGATTAGTGCACAGAAGAGACCTCGATCATTGGTCTATGCCCTATATTTGCCAATGGTCTTTCGTGCGTTCAACGTTCCTCTTGATGAGTGCCAGTTCCTTCCAGCCCCTGCCTATCTGTCTAAGGCAAGGTGGCTTCTAGCAGCTGTTGAGTCTCCTGCTGAGTCCGAGCATTCTGGGTCTGATGCTCAGGCTGATCCACCTGCTCTTGGGCTACCTGCGCCCGAGCCACCTGCTACTCCCGAGTCTATTCAGACCATGTTGCGCGATCGCTTCATATTGGAAGACGATTGCTGGACCCAGCTAGATTATCGTACCACTTTGCAGATGAGCGCCATCAGTAACTCATTACATAATATCCGGTACACCATATCTCGGCATTCCACTATGCCCCTTCCTATGGAGCGGAATCCATCTCGCGCCGGTTGCCGTATCGACGACCCTTGGGTCATGCGATATTTGGATCCGAATGCAGCTTTTATGGATCATCATCGTTCTGATACTGATCCATCTGACACCGCTGGACCATCTCGTGCTCCATGATAGATGTGGTTCCATACCTGCTGATGATCTTCTTTAGTTTTATGCTTTATGGACTTATGCTTATGTAGTTTCATTTTATTGTATGAGTACATTTTCAGTTTATGTGGATCTTTAGATTTTATCTGTAGTTATTATATTATTGAGTGATTGCCAGTTAATCCTTTATATAGTCTTATGCATGTCTGTATTGTGTTCATTTTGATAAATGCCCAAAATGGGAAGATCTATTTGATATTTATATCCCTATCATATTGTGTGATATCTGTGTTTTGGAGAAGATAATATATATCAGGATAAGGCACATTGGTTTACGGAAAAGCTATGTTTATGGGGAAGCTACTATTACGGTGAAGCTATTGCATTCTATGCTTGTCTACCCCTTTCAACTTGTGTCCAGGTATGAACATTGAATATACAAATATTATTTTTGTCAATTATCAATATGGGGGAGATTGTTGACCCAAACTGGATCACAGTCAATCAAATATTGACAAATTGACAATATAATACCTGTCATAATTCAATATGACACATCAAGACAGAACTCAGTGTAAGACGGACGTCGTCTCTCTCCTACAGCGTACTCGTTTTCAGAGTCTGTACTATTTTACATTTATTGAGTCTAGTAAAATATAAACTGAGTAGCACTGGATATTCTTGGTTTAAACCTTATTCCCAAACAAACTCACAGCTCCACTCAACCCAAAGCCAAACTTAGCCCACAAAGCCCATCTGAACATTCTGTCCTATGGAGACAGAGTTCGGGTCGAACTCTGTCCCCTGATTTTCAGGACCCTAATTTTTAGGGTTTGTTGTATGCTAGTTGTCCAACGGCCATAAATTTGAATTCATGACACAGAATTCTGGCCGAATTCTGCTTATCCAACTAGTATAAATAGGTATTAAATTCTCTCATTCCAAATCATCCAATTATCTTTTCTTCTCTTTTCTATAAGCCTCATACAAGCCTTAACCTTCTCATCTACTAGCCACAAGCTTCCTAAGCCTAAAAGTGCTCAGTGCTATTCAGTTAGAAGTTTGTGCAAGAGTCAAGAAAGTCGCTTGGAAAATTCTAAGCTTCGCCACAGTGATCTTTGTAAGAAGTTGACGTGCTCTTCTGAAGAAAAGGCACGGGGTGTAACTACTATTTCACAAATAGTGGATTTAATCCTAAGCTAGAGTTCTCAGGCCTGAACTAGTCCTCCACGAGGAAAACCAGGTTAAAAATCTGTTGTGTTTGCGTATGCTATCTTGATCTTTTTATTTTCGCATTTACTACTCTGATTATTTACTGTTGGTGAAAAGAGTTAATTTTATTTGATCATTATTGTTATAAACTCTATTCACCCCCCTCTAGAGTTGCCTATCTGTTCTTCAAATATGTCATCGATATTATTGACAGTATATCAGCGGTATACTACCAATATACCCGAAAGTGCCAATAATTCCAGCAACTTATCTGGATGTTCCCATAGTATACTGACAATACACTGTCAGTGTACTGCCAATATATTGTCGCATAAATTTGGTGCAATTGGATGATTTTCAGCACAGTTTTGGCCATTGGATTTGTGGTGAACGGCCAGGATTTGTGTTGGGACTAATTTAGAGAATTTATAATCCAAAATTTGGATTTCTTATCCTATTTAAGGAGGCTAAGGGGCTGCTATATTGTGTGCTTATTAAGGAGATTCAAGGAGACGTCTACCAATCTATGAGGAGATATGTGGCTTGCTCATAGGGCTTACTCTTTATGACAGAAGGAGGTTATGATCATGGTTCCGTCAACTATGTCAGGGAGATCATCCCCGCTTGATAGTAGGCAATTGCTTGCCAAGTGATAGTTAGGGTTTTGTGATCTTGTACTTCCTCTTCTTACGATTTGTAATGGTTAGTCTATCGGTCCCATGACAACTGATAAGTCTCCAGATGGGGATTATTCTGTGCATCCAGTTTTGGTAACAAAAGGTACGCTAAAACATAACAAAACGATATTGGTTTCAGCAGCTCAAAATCAGAAAGGAGATGAAAGGGTGCAGTCAACTCAAGACGCGGCTTGTACACTTTCATATGCATAGTTCAGGAAGAGTTGTGGCTCATCAATGGTGTGCACAGTGCATAATAGATGTACGGGTGAGCTTTAGTGTCGGACACGAATGTGGATAATGTTCAGGAGCTTGAATCTTGAGGTAACCGTATTGCCTACTTGGCATAAACAACCAAGAGTGAAAAAGCTCAACGAAACGAGAGCACATTCCAATGGAAGACGAGTCAAAGACAAGAAGCCAACTCAAAGTGAGGTTGGTACTCAGGGACTTTAGTCTTGGTCGAGTTATTGATCTCGAAAAAATCTCAATTATTCGAGAGGTGTGCATGGTAGCTAGTGTCAACATGGGAGCTAGAGACGGAAGGAGATGTAGAGCATCCTGAGGGATTAGAGATCGATGACAAGGGAGAGTAGGAATTCTATCGCAAAGGCGATAGGCATGGAGTCCGATTGAGAAACCATAGCGCCAACGCCTCTCATCAAGCTGGAGGGGGAGTATGTTAGGAATCCACCTCATTTCGAAGAAGTTGGGGAAGTCTGAAGCATCAACGGAGTGGCGACGTAGAAAGAGTATCGGTGGCATGACCAGAACTCATTTCAAAGCCAAAATCATGGCACTAGTATATCGAAAACCGTCAATAATTCCAACAGCTTATGTGGTTGTTCCCACAGTATATTGGTAGTAAAATGCATGTGTACTGATAGTATACCGCCTGAAAATTTTGTACAATTTGGATGATTGTTAGCACATATTTGGTTGGATTTGTGATGAACGACCATGATTCATGATAAGACAAATTTAAGGATTTTCTAATCCTTAATTAGGGTTTCTTATCCTATTTATGGAGGTTAAGGGGCTGCTATTTTGTTTGCTTATTTAGGAGATTCAAGAAGACGTCTACCAATCTACGAGGAGATCTGTGGCTTGCTCGTAGGACTTTCTCTTCAAGATAGAAGGAGGTTATGAGCGTGGTTCAGTCAACTACGTTCAGGGAGATCATCACCGTTGGATAGTGGACAATCGCTTGCTAGGTAAGAGGTTGTTGGGGTTTGTGATCTTGTACTTCTCTTCTTGAGATTTGTAAGGGACCAATTTTTGGACAAAAGAATCGGTTTAAATTGACAATCTTGTATTAATGGATACGGTATTGGGATTTGTACATGAGACAAACACATATGTGCATTGTGTTTATCTATCTTGGCTCTCATGTAGGTGTCATCGTACCTATATCTTTCGTACTATAGGTGGTTGACATCAAAAATTTCACTTCACACTCTCTGTCGGGTCCGATTCCCATCAGAATTTCTTCCACTTCATTGATATCATTGTGTTCTGGATATTGGTTTTTATTTTGAGGTAATTTCATGGGGGGGGGGAAAGTTTAATGTAATTATAAGAAAGATGATAGTTTTAACAAAATTATATGAAAAGGGATGATACGACATTGGAGATGGCGTCAGAGGGCCTTCTCCCCCTGGGCGACATCTCTGATGGCGCCAGAGCCCCCCCCCCCCCCCCTCGGCGCCATTTATGATGTCGCCAGAGGACCCCTTGGCGCCATCTACGATGTCGCCGAGCCACCCCCTTTCAACGTTCCACTTTACTGTATAACGTTCACATTTCTAACGTTCATATTTCTAACGGTTGGAGATTGCATCTATATAAATGAGGTGAATGTGAGAGAATTTCATTCCCACTTCACTCTTTCTATCCTTCCTTCCACTTTCAGCGCTCTACATTCTTCAATATTTTATACAGATTAGAAGTTGTCCATTTTTTCGATATGGATCAGAGCCTAAGAATATTGTGCTCACATGGAGGTTCAGTAAATGGGCTATCATACGAAGGCGGTTTTACACAACTTCTTTTAACCGATCGTATTAGTACATTAGATATTCTACGAACTCTGATTATTAACTCTTTTTCTATTCGATATGAATTTATTTTAAGACATGTTTTCGTTTCTCATTGTTTGTTAATAGATTTTGATCAAGCATGGAATTTTGTTCTTGAAGTTAATTTGCAATCGCCATTTATAAGTATTTTTGTTACTCAAGTTTCTCCACCACTTGAAATGTTTTTACGTCCACGTGCTTCTAATTATGAAGTGGGTGGTAGTTCTTCTCGACCACTTCCAACTCATGAAGAAGAACAACCAGTAGATCTACCTAGTAATGATGATTTTGATGATTTTTAAACTATTGAAAATAGTGATGATTTAATTGAAAATATAGATGATGATTTTGATGATACTTTTAGTAGTAGTACCACTCATGAATTATTTGTCGGACAACAATTTGCTATACGGCTTGAGTGTAGATCGAGAGTCAAATTCGGTACGATAGATCGAGACAACCGGATGTCCACAATGTACTTGGTCCACCACATCAATAGTCCAACGTCTACCTACTGGAAAGACACCTAATTCACAGCTAATGCTAGTCACCGGTCTACCGATCGCAAAATGCTCATATGTCCAGATCTAAGTACAAACAATAATACAAAATTAGATTATGTTAAGTAACGTTAATACTCTCTAGAATGATAAAATACCTGTAGGAGTGACATGCATCCAGTTAAATTTTTGTTCATATCTTGTAAAGAGCTCGCAGTCACAAACTCTGTCAGAGAAGCATACAAGTAAGCCAAGACTGCGGCTCCCCATGCATAGCGTGTCGGGTGAACCAAATTTTCCAGAAAAGGAAGAAGTCGAACAGTAATCCGACATCCAGTTGCGTTCAGAAAGAGAACTGAACCACATAGAACGAGTAGATACGCCCTTGTGCAACAAATAATCTGTAAACGTACGGTACTATGAGTTCCATATTCTCAATATAAATACATTAATAAACAAGTGAAGTTAAATACCCGCTCTTCGTCTACGTTAACTGAACCGTCAATTATACGGTCTAGATCCATGAAGTTTTCGCGCAACCAATTTATAGTGACGTCGGATCTTGTGTTTGTATCTTCGGGCGGATCAATACCGAGATAACGTCTAATTGTAGCAGCAGCGCTTGGTTGATTATCAAAAAATATATGCTCACCTGTAATTTTAAATTAGATTTCTATATAAAATTCCATCCCAAATTAATATTTAACAATTATTTTACCTGTAATAGGTAACCCTAAAATATTGGCTACATCCAGTAGAGTTACGGTCATCTCTCCTACCGGCAATTGAAAAGTGTTGCGTTGGGGCCACTAGAAAAAATATTAAATCTCTGTCGTGCAACAAGAATCGAAGCTCATCTACATATCCAAAACCAAATACGTTAACTAAGTCCTTTTGATATGTATTTATCTCCCATGTGGCGTAGTTTGTAGCGCTACGCCATTGTCCACGTTCACGCAACCGTACGTTCGACTTATAATCAAATAACTACAAATGAAACGAATGACAAAAATTAACTCTAATTCAATATACAATAAAATAACGAATAAATATGAACTTTTGAAAAATTACCTCTCCGGTAAACACCAATCGCGATATGTGATTTTTTTCGTTCTTGTTCCTCTCTTTCAGTCGTCGGCCCGCCGGAAATACGACTATCGTTTCCAGCATTCATCTTCTCCGACTCTTAGCTCTTCAGTTCTTCTTCCTCTATGTATATGTTCTCCCACTCTTACCCTCTAATATACATCTACTTGCACTCCAACAAACCGTGAGGAATCTAAGAAAGCAAATAAAATCATAATTACATAGGAGAAAACTACATAGGAGGAAGAGAAAGTTAGTATTGGGGGAAGAGAAAGATGATATGGACAAATGAAAAGAGGGAGGGGGGGAATAATGAGCATTTGAAAGAGGGAAGGGAGAGAATAATGAGCATGTGAAAGAGGGAGAAAAGGGAGGGATGGTACTCTGGCGACATCATAGATGGCGCCGAGGGAGGGGGGCCTCTGGCGCCATCAGAGATGTCGCCGGGGGGGAGACCCTCTTGCGTCATCTCCAATGTCAAAAAAAAAAAATGAAATTACCTCTTTTATTTTCAAGTCTAGTTCTAAACCAAACTTCACTATTTCTTGACTCGTATATACACTAGTAGGTTGTGTTTGGTATATGCACTCTTAGGTTGCTTTTGGCATAAGAGATGCATATTTTCGAGAATTCAATAGTCGTAGGAATAGAATTCATGGGTATCAAATGCATGAAAGATTTACACTAGTATGTTTGGTAGTGTTTAATATTCCATGTAATAAAAAAGTTACGTACACGACATGTTTTCTTTTGTATCAGGTTATATATTTAATAGCAATACATTTATAACCAAAGTTATAATATTGTAGTTGGTTAAGAAATTCTACATTTATTTTAGAGAACATAGTTCAAATCTCATCAAAGAAATTATTTTTAATTTACTAAATTTATTGATATGTTATTTAATTAACTGAGTCCCATCCGACTTAATTAAGCTTCGAACACAACTGGACGGTACCCGACTAAATTGGACCCAAACTCTAGGCGGCTTGAACAAGAATCAGAACCAGACACAAACTGGACCGAACTCGGCCCGAGTGGGTCCGGACCTAGCCAGACTGGACCCAAACACGACCAAACTGGACTCGAAGCCGACCCACTTGACCCATACCCTATCCAATCTGACCCCGACTCTGACAGCCCATGGGATTCGAACCCAATTTGAACTTGATGAACTATTAGTAGTGTGTGATCTATTGTATCGAAGCAAGAGACGAAATCGACTTTCGGATCTGATATGACTAACCCAAACATGACCAAAGACTACTTATTCACATGAGAAATAAGAATATCCACATTTTTCGAAGGGAATAACTTTACCGTATTTGTAGGGAAATGGAAATCCAAGAATTAGATATGCCCGAGAAAAAAAATTATAACACAAGCAAAACATAGTCATTATTTAACCACCCTTATATTCCAGGAAATAAAACAAATTACCTTGTACCGGACGCAACCTTATCACTATGCTTTCAGCCTTTCACACTGGTGTCTAAACTTGCAAGTTGCAAATGCTTGAAATTATTTTTTTACTAGATTGCCACTTTTCTTATATTTTTCTAATTTTGGAGGATTTGAACTGATGTTTTTTAACTGCCTATTAGAATAGATTACTTTGACTAATCGTGTTTATATTAAAGTCACAATATCAATAAATTGTTGAAAGTTCTCAATTTATAGGTTTTTTGGGTTAGTTCTAAAGAATTCTCCAATAACCATATTTAACAAGGTACAGACAAATTCAAGGATGCCTTTAACGATTCCAATAACTTCATTCTCTATAACTTAAGGACTTTTATGTGTCTCCTGTACATTTCCATAAATTTAGGATCCCTATATAATTGCTGTGTTCTTTTGATTTTTCTCATCGTCTCCCTTTGCAGAAAATATTCTGGAACAACTATATTCATGTGACATCAAAACGTTTCTTGGAAAAAGAAAAAGAAAAAAAGATTTACAAGAAAATCATTAATCCATCTCTGAGTTATTTATGCAAACACTTTTAAGGAAGTTCTCCAAGAATTTCAATCACTCTCTTAATAAAGTGATAAATCAAAGATCTATCGAAGTAGTCACACAAAATGAAGAAATAAGTATATAGAGTAGAGGAATGTATTACAAAGAAATAAGGATGTATGCCTAACCCTAGAGAAGCCAGCATATCCTTCTGCCGTTGTGTAGGGAATCTGTGGCATCCAACTATCACACAAGGTGACTCTAGTCGTTGTCTAGAAGCCCTTATTACATCTTCAATTTTTGGAGAACTTTTAGGTTTTGGATTCTAGTATCACGCGATGCTTTGAAAAATTTTGTCCTACTCCCTACTTACAGTTAGCAATGCTTTGAAAAATTCTCTCTTTGCTCACCAACACAAACCCTAGAATAAAGCCATCTCTTTCTCAAAGGTACACCAGCATCAAAACAAATTATCAGGCCTACCATAGAATTCTACATGGTGTTCCAGTCTATCAGAAACTAGTTTCTATTAGAACATGGTATGAATAGATACTCAACGTTTTCCTACTCATTGCTAATGAGAAACACATATTTCACATTTCAATTTTCAATTTTTCACATTATCCACTTCAGCATTTTATTTTTCAAATAGGAAGAATAATCATTCTTCCACCTATGGAGAGCGCCTACATCTAATGGCTTAAGCGGTTGTTCCCATTTCCGCCACATGAGAATTTTGGAACATCCTAGAACTGTTTAACCAGTCGTAGCAGGGATTCACTGTAAACTTACTGTCTAGTGTGTATTTCACCTCCTAGTATTTCTATCAACCCTGATTCCAGGCCAAATACATTGCACCAATTCTATGTTTTCTCGTTTACCACTTGTAACAGCTCCAGCACGTCCTCCATCATCAAAACGCCCCTCCAAACCAGAAATCTGAGCATGCCTATTAGTGGATACCTTCTTCTAAGATAATTATCCGTCCATTTTAAATTTCTCCTCCACGGAAAAAAAAACGTTTGACACCCCCTCCCCCACCCCCACCCTCACCCCCAAAAAAATCAGTCAAGAGCCACATTAGATACTCTTGTTAGTTGTCTCATCTTCAATCCATCTTTGGGCCGTCCCCTATCTTGATCAGAACTTCTCCTGATTCCAGCTATGGTCTCGTAGTGTATAGCCATGATGTTAGGCCATGGTACTAGTGCTGTAATGTTTCCACCCAATAGAAGGGGGAGTTAGTAAAGACAAATCGCCTTAGTAGTTAGTAGTTAGTACTAATGGAGATCAAAATAGTTGTAGCCTTTCCACTGGGTTTTCAGCCAATTTTGGTTTGCCAAACACACAAGGAAGTATATACCCGTACCCTTTCTATGTGTGAGTTTGCATGGTACGAGCAAATAACTAGCAAATGGATTGTACATAGTGCCAAATAGCAATGCAGTAGAAAAAGCAAAAGACAGCAAAGTATGTGGAAAACACTAATGCAGGACAACTTGTTATTTTCTTCACACAGCATCGTGAGAAAGTCATACAGGATAAAGATTCAACCATGTATTGATTATGGTAAACACAAAACCTTAATATATTACCGACGACATACCCATACAAGTTCCATTAAAAGAAGTACCCACACAGTACTTACAAAGTAAGGTTTCAATTTCCTGGCTGTTAATCATCGTCATCCCTGTCTTTGTTAATCTCATCGAGGATGACAATAAGAGCAACGATGAAGGCATAATCTACGTAAGGATACACTGTCACCCCAAAGGTATCCTTTCCAAGTGCTATGCTCTGAAGTGTGTGGTGTTTTTTCATCTGCATATATGGGAACCATTAACAACCGTTGTGAATGACTTTAACCATTCCATTTGAACGACAAGACCTAAGCACATATTCATGGTCAATATGAGCTAGAAGCTCTTTAACCTTGTTTGAGAAATTGCTAATAAGCTTATGCAATAGTCTTATTTACCTGGGCCACGATAACATTATTGGAGCTTCCATGGAAAATCGTGCAAGCCCTCTCGAAGTAGCTTCCTTTGATATTGAAGTCGCAAGTGCTCTCGCTAGTGTTTGCAGCCAAGAAGACATCCAGATGGGTCTTGAATTGGAGGAGCGAAGACTTCTTGACACTGAACAAGAGATGTTCGGAGTTGGAGCTGTCACCCCTGTACGCTTGCCATCTCCTGTGCGCAGAAAATATCTGAAAATTTCTAGCTAAGGTCAGAAAGGGAATTACACTAATACTGCAATTTATAAGGGCGTCTTCCTTAAGTCTCAAATGACATTCGTTTGGAGCGGAGTTTTGAAAAGGAAACGGGGGTTTTGTGGAATTGGTCTCCAAAGTCCAAACTCCAAATAACTAAATTGTGGTGTGGCGTCGTTTGGGAGTATTTCGGTAGCTACGGAACCCCAAAACACATTCAAAACCGGAGTTAGCAAAAACTCAAATCCGAGTGATTTTTTTTGTGAAACTCCACTCTAAACTCCATTTTCTTATACTCTTTTACAAAACTCCAATATCAATTGTTCATCTTCTGAGCTGCATTAATTCTTTGATTTACCTATGATCTCTCCTCCAAGGTCCTCCAGTTTTGTCAATGGAGTTTCTTCATTTCAAAACCCCGATTTCAAAACCTCAAAACCTAACTCCAACTTTAGCAAACTTCCATTTTTTTTTTACCCAAACTCCAAAATGCTCCCAAACGTGCGCCAGACCCCAGTTGTCTTCTCGGAACTCCTTTCCTCAACGCACCTTCTTCTTTCTGAAACTAGGAGGCGGACGCCCAAAAAATCAGGGTCGTGTCGGACACATATTGGACACATTCCGGATACTCCAAAATATACTGTGACACACCAAAATAGATGCCGTGTCCGTGTCGCCTTGTCCTTACCGTGTCGTGTAGTGTCCGTGTCCATGCGACATAGTTCTGGACTCTCAAATGTTGATTACGCAGTTTTTTTTCCCTTTTACTTTCTTTCGACCCGTAATTTTCTAGATCAGTTTTGGACCTTTTGGTTTTAAATCTATTGAATTCTGTCACTGAAAGGAAAAAAAAAAAAGAGGATTTTTTTAATGCTGACGACACGGATAATACGACACGACACGTTAGGACACCATGGCGACGCATGTACTAGGACACGAAACGGACCTTCTGTTGCATGGAGATGATGGGGTTGCCGGCGGCGTCGAGGAGGACGCGGCGGTCCCTGAGGCTGAGGAGCTTCCCCCTGACCTTCATGATCACGTTACCGTTCGCGTCCGTGACGGCGAAGTCGCCGTCGGTCAGGCTGATCGCCTTCCGCGTCACCGTCAGGTCCACCGGGTACGGCGCGCAGTACTGCGGGCCCACCACCGCCATCTGCTGGGGAAACGGCGCCGGCATCGCCATTAACAAGAAAGAGAGAGAGAGAGAGTTTGTTTGTTTCTGTGATCTAAAATTTACAATCTAAATTAACCAGGTTTCTGATATGTACACTAAAAAGACATCCCGGGGTGAGCATCAACGAAAATAGAAACCAAAACGAAAATAGAAACCAACAGAACTGAGAGAGATTCGATTCGATTTAAAAAAAAATATATTTTATAATTAAAAATATATATATTTTAGAAATAATAATTCTATATGTGTGTTTTGAAGTACAACTTTGTAATTTAATAAGTAGTTCAAATTTTGTGGCAACTTTGAAATTCAACAATATGTATAAAAATTATAATTTTTAATATAGTTAACCACGATTTCAACTTTCGGCCCAATCCATTAAAGTATAGAAATAGCCAAACCGATTAAACTGGATTTATTATTTGGTTCGGTTTCAGTATTGGCTAATTCGATTCGATTTCGATTTTAAATTTTTAGAATTTTGATTTATTTAGTTTTGACAGTTTCGGTTCAAATGAAACTGAAACTGAATGATCACCTGTAGTTAAGGGTCTGCTTGGTAATAGTTGAGTAGCATATGTTTTAAAGTACTGGCTATGAGTGAGCTGATTTTGAGCGGTTTTAAGTAGCAATTTTTAAATCAATCTAACCATGTCTGGTAATTTATTAACAAACATTTCTAAAAAATTATTTTTAAACCAATCTAACCTACGTCTGGTATTTTATTAATAAACAGTTCTAAGAAAAATAAAACAATAAAATTACTTATATATTCATATACAAACAAAAGTCCTCCAAAAAAAGATTATATTAGTGTCCTCTCTAACAATACCTTATACGCTCATATAACTTACAAATATAAAATGGTTTGACAAATAATAAATCATAAATATTGAAATCAAAGCATTATTACCATATCAAATAGACCACAAAATTTAAAAAACTTGCACATTTGAGAAAATTATCAGATAGGACATCAAGAGAAACAAAAATGAAAAAGAAGAAATATGATAGGTATTAGTCAAGGTATTATCTAGGTCGGCCTAGGCCCTGTGTTGACCAGGTTTGATCGGGCCTGGTCGTGTTGGGCTTAGCCCGGATGAAGGAGCGGGTCGGGTCGGGTCGGGTCGGGTCGGGTCGGGTCGGGTCGGGTCGGGTCGGGTCGGGCCGGGCCAACCATAAATGGAAAAACTGAACCCAGTCCGGACCCATGGCCCAGTTTTGGGTGGGCCGGGCTAAACCGGACATGGGCCAGTTCAGGGTTGGGCCGGATTGGCCCAATTTTTTTAAAAAAATTTAGAAAAATAAAGAGAGAAAAATTTAGGGGAAAAAAAGATAAATATTAGTATAATTCAAATCTGCTATAATATTAACTAAAAAATCGAGAAAATAAAACTTGAGAATTAATGTCAATATAATTTAGGTTGTGTTTGATTGGGTTTTTTTTCCATGGAAAATATTTTCATCACAAATTTTCCACCAATTGTAGTGTTTGATAGCTTAAATTTTCCATGGAATTATTTTCCAAAAAACTATCATTTTCCATATTTTTATCTAAAATGGTGGAAAATGAAACTTGTCCAACCCATAGGAAAATGTCATTTTCCATGGAAAATAACTATTTTCCGTGGAAAATAATGGCAATCAAACACCTAAATTAAGTTTTCCATGGAAATTTTTTAAAATTCCATGGAATTTTTTTCCTAGGAAAATAATTCCATGGAATTAATTTCTTTTCCACATATTTTCCACCTTTCAAGCAAACGCACCCCATGTATTAGTTTTTCTTTTCCATAAAATTTGTAATAAAATGTACAAGTTGCAAATTGATATTACAAGTTACAAACTTGTAAAAAAATGTACAAGCCACAAATATATATATATATATATATATATATATATATATATATATATATATATATATATATATGTTATAAAATTGAAATTTTGTAACACTCAAAATTTAAAGTCTAAGTTTATTTGCATAATTTAAAATTCACAAAATTGTAAAATTGTAACACGCAAAATTGCAATTAATGGCTCATACTATCATATGTTAGTTCACTTGTGGCATGCTATTTTCATAATGGGTTGCCATCATAAGTTCTCTCTTTGTTCAGATTAATGGGTTTTGGTCGACTTTTAGTGAGAGAGAGAGAACAAATGAGTATATATATATATATATATATATATATATATATATATTCACGACAGTTGTTCACAACAGAAAAAAAAAACATCCATTGACATTTTCAAATGAAAAATAGGAAGAAAAATAATTTCATCATCCAAACAAGGAATCAATTTTCTACCTTGAAGTATTCACTTTCCTTTCAAAATCCATGACATTTTCAAAACATCGGAATGGAAAAAAAAAATTATTATTTTTCAAAGGAAAATAAATGCAAAAAATTGATTTTCTTTCCATTCCTTCTCGCGAGCCAAATGAAACTTAAATTTAACAAAATACCACACCCACATAAACATGCACTGCAGAAACAATAGAAAGAAATATGTGTTGGGAAAGAAGCGCGGAAACCTTTCCCCAAACCGGAGAGTACCTGCGAGAGGACCGAGCAATACAACGCACGAACCCAAAAATAGCCACACAAAAACAATCACGCAGACACAGAGAATTTTTGACGTGGAAACCCTTGCGGGAAAAAACCACGGGACGATCGGAGTCCAACCCTGAGAAGCCTCCACTAATGGAATAGAAGAATTACACCCTCTACAAACTCCTCCCGATCCAAATCGGATCCCCACAACACTCAGAGATAAGAACAATGATTACAAGGCTACGAAGAACGAGAACGACGAGTAGAGATTACCCGAAACACGATCTCCTTCGAAAACGACCTTCAATCCTCCGTCTTCTTCTCCGAAGTTGTAATGGCACTCTTGCCTCCTTCTCTCTCAAACTTGTGTTGTCCAATGCGATTATGAGTTAGGGTTGAGAAAACTCAATATATCTCCCTAATCCCGCAACCAACCTGGACCGTTGGATTAGATCCAATGATGAAAACTCATCCTGAAATCCGCTTCAGCCCCCCGACACACAGAGTTCGGCCAGAACTCTGTGTGGAGCAACCAGCACTGGATGGCCAACCCCTGGAACGGCCAGACCGAGTTCGGCCAGAACTCGGCCTGGGACCGAGTTCGGCCCGAACTCGGCAGACTTGGTCCAGAACCCCCTTTGGGGCAGCAGCAGCAGTAACAACTACTCCCGAGCTTCTCCGACATCGGACGGCGCTCGTCGCACTCCGGGATCTTCTCCACATAGGTTGGGAACCCCACCCACTCCAACAAATCTCCCCATTCACAACTATGGGGAGGACGTCGTCATCCCGACGATCTGCCTGCAGTACTCAAACTTCCCCCTTGGTAGAATCTTCGTGAACATATCAGCTCCGTTGTCATCTGTATGCACCTTCTCAAGCTCCGCGTCCTTCTTTTCAACCACATCCCGTATCCAATGATACCGAGTCTCGATGTGCTTGGACCGGCTATGAAACGTCTGATTCTTCACAAGATGGATAGCACTCTGACTGTCGCAAAGCAAAGTATACTGCTCTTGCTTCAGTCCCATTTCCTGCAACAGCTTCTTCATCCACAACAGCTCCTTGCAAGCCTCCGTCGCCGCAATGTATTCCGTCTCCGTCGTCGACAAGGCAACACACTTCTGCAACCGCGACTGCCACGACACTGCTCCTCCCGCAAACATCATCACGTAGCCTGAAGTCGATCGCCTCGTGTCTACATCTCCAGCCATATCAGCGTCGGTATACCCAACCAGCTTCGGCTCGTCACCACCAAAGGAAAGTCTCCAACCAACAGTGCCCTGAAGATATCGTAGAATCCACTTGACCGCACTCCAGTGTACCCTTCCAGGATTCGAAAGATACCTGCTAACCGTACCAACTGCATGAGCAATATCTGGCCTCGTACACACCATAGCATACATCAGGCTTCCCACAGCTGAAGCATATGGAACCCGCTCCATATCTTCCTTTTCGTCCTCGGTAGATGGACACTGCTCCTCAGTGAACTTAAAGTGAGCCGCGAGGGGGGAACTCACTTTCTTCGACCCGTCCATCCCGAAACGCTGAAGTACCCGGTGAATGTACTTCTTTTGGGACAAGTGTAGCAGCTTGGACTCTCTCTCTCGGCTGATCTCCATCCCAAGAATAGTCTTCGCTGTGCCCAAATCCTTCATAGAGAAGGCCGCGCCCAGTTGGCGCTTCAACTCCGCTATCCTAGTGGCATTCCGACCCACTAATAGCATATCATCAACATAGAGCAATAAGATGATAAAATCATCATCGGCAAAATACCTCACAAATGCACAATGGTCCGACGTCGTCCGTGCATAACCATGCTCCCCCATAAACGACTCGAACTTTCTGTACCACTGCCTCAGAGCCTGCTTCAGACCATACAAGCTCTTCTTCAACCGGCAGACCAAATGTGACTTGCCCTTCTCACAGAATCCCTCCGGCTGCTCCATGTACAACTCCTCCTCAAGATCACCGTGGAGGAACGCCGTCTTCACGTCCATCTGCTCGACCTCCAAGTCGAAACTGGCTGCTAATGCTAGCACCACCCGAATAGACGAATGCTTGACGACAGGCGAAAAGATTTCATCATAATCCACGCCTTTCCGCTGACCGTAGCCCTTGACTACCAGCCTCGCTTTGTATCGAGGGCGAGTAGCATCATCCGTCTGCTTCACTCTGAACACCCATCGATTCTTCAAAGCCTTCTTGCCCTTTGGCAACCGTACCAGATCATAAGTAGAATTGGTGTGCAAGGAACTCATCTCCTCCTGCATAGCCACCATCCACTCCTGCCTGTGTTCGTCTTCCATAGCCTCTGCGAAACTTTCGGGCTCTCCCCCGTCAGTCAATAGCACATACTCATCCGGCGAGTATCTCGTAGATGGTCGACGATCCCTGTTGCTCCTTCTCAGTGGAGCCACTGGTGCTGGTTGTATACCGACAGCCTCCTCCCCTTCAGGAACTGCCTCCCCGGCATGCTCATCCTCCTGAGGGACACCCTGACCACCATCAGCAGGCTGATGATCAAGGTTGGGAGCAACTCCATGTACCGGCTCCCCCATAACTGGATCCTTTGCGATGTCCTCTGGAAACTGCTCGAAGCGAAATGACTCTAACTCAGGCAATTCCTCAGCCTCAGAAGGCGTCTCGGAATCCTGAGTGTTGGTCATGGTCTGATCCTCGACGAACACCACGTCCCTGCTTCTGTAGAGCTTTCCTTCCACTGGGTCGTAGAGTCTATAGCCAAACTCATCCCGACCGTAGCCGACAAAGACGCATCGCCTCGTCTTCGGCTCAAGTTTGGTCCTCTCGTCCTTCGGTACATGTACGAAGGCCTTACAACCAAACGCCCGCAGGTGACTGTATGACGGCTCCTTGCCGTACCATACTTTGTCAGGCACATCACCCTGCAAAGGAGCACTAGGAGACAAATTAATAATATAAGCAGCTGTGAGAAGCGCCTCACCCCAATAACTGCCCGGCAAGTTTGCTTCTGACAGCAAACACCGTACCCTCTCCATCAGTGTCCTGTTCATGCGCTCCGCTACACCATTGAGCTGAGGTGTCTTTGGCGGAGTCTTCTGGTGTCGTATCCCTTGCTCTCTGCAATACGCATCAAAGGGACCGATGTATTCGCCGCCATTGTCGGACCAAACACACAACAACTTCTTGCCCGTCTCCCTTTCAACGGAGGCCTGAAACTCCTTGAAAGTAGGCAGCACCTGATCCTTGGTCTTTAAGGCATAGACCCAAACCTTCCTGGAACAGTCATCAATAAAAGTCACAAAGTAAGAAGCACCACCAAGAGATTTTACCTTCATAGGACCGCAGACATCCGAGTGAATCAACTCGAGTAACGCCGGCTTCCTCGAACTTGGGTGACTCTGGAAAGACACCCTACTTTGCTTTCCAGCCAAACAGTGCGTGCATTTCTCCAACTTTGTAGACTTGAGCCCCGGAATCACCTTCCTGTTCACCAAGTAGCTCATCCCCTTCTCGCTAATATGGCCGAGCCGCCTGTGCCACAACTCGGTAGACGTGTCACTGACTGCGTTCACCTCATGTGCCCCCTCTGCGCTCCCCTCCATATAGTAGAGACCGGACTTCTTGCTTCCTCTGGCAATCACCATCGAACCTCTGGAAAGCTTCCACTGACTATTCCTGAAGAGACTGAAGAATCCCTCGTCATCCAACCTTCCAACCGACACCAGGTTGAAACGGATATCAGGGACATAACGAACATCCTTGAGAACAAGAACCGCACCCGTCTTCGTTCTCAAATGCACATCTCCAACGGCAACCGTCTTCGACACATCTCCGTTGCCCATCTTCAACACGCCACAGTCGCCTGTCGTGTAAGTGGCAAACAGTGCCCTATTGTGAGATACATGTGCTGAAGCCCCTGAGTCCACCAGCCAAGAATTGTCATCGCAGACGAGGTTAGTAATGACCTCATCACCTACGACGATCACATCGCCTCCATGCACCGAGGCCGCCGCTGTAGTGTTCTCTTCTTGCTTCCCCTTGTCGCCCTTCTTCTCTCTCTTCCAAGCGAAATAATTCCGCTTGATATGGCCCTTCTTACCGCAATGATAACACTCTGAGTCCTCGTACCGACCTTTGGACTTTCCCCTGCTCTTGTCTCTGCCACCACCTGGACCCCTGCTTTTGCCCCTTCCGCGGCTCTCTGAAACAAGTGCCTCTGAGTGGTGGGATGTGGATAAAGTGCCCTGAGAACGTCTTCGCATCTCTTCATTCAACACCCCGCTCTTGGCAAACTCCAGAATGACCACGCCCTCTGGAGCAGAAGCGATCATAGATACTCGTACGGTCTCCCACGAGTCTGGCAAGGTACACAGCAGCCACAGTCCCTGAACTTCGTCGTCGAACTTGACTCCCATAGAAGATAGCTGGTCAACCACGCCCTGGAACTCACTCAAGTGATCCGAAATAGACGTCCCATCCTTGTACCGCAGACCCATCATCGTTCGGATCAGGAACAACTTGTTTACCCCGGTCTTCTTCGCATACAAGGATTCCAGCTTATCCCACAACGTCTTCGCGTGCTCAATATTGGCAACGTGATTGTACACGTTCTCATCAACAAACTGCCGTATGTACCCACACACCTGTATGTGCTCGAACGTCCAGTCCTCCTCGGATTTATCACTGGGCCTCTCGGATGCAAACACGGGTAGATGCAGCTTCTTGACAAATAGCAAATCTTTCATCTTGCTCCGCCAATAATGATAGTTTGTGCCATTAAGGTTCACCATGCGCACCGGCTTCGCGTCCATCTCTCCTCTGTGGTTCCTCTGTCAACTCCTGACACCCTTTGAACCCAAAGCTCTGATACCACTCTGTTGGGAAAGAAGCGCGGAAACCTTTTCCCAAACCGGAGAGTACCTGCGAGAGGACCGAGCAATACAACGCACGAACCCAAAAATAGCCACACAAAAACAATCACGCAGACACAGAGAATTTTTGACGTGGAAACCCTTGCGGGAAAAAACTACGGGACGATCGGAGTCCAACCCTGAGAAGCCTCCACTAATGGAATAGAAGAATTACACCCTCTACAAACTCCTCCCGATCCAAATCGGATCCCCACAACACTCAGAGATAAGAACAATGATTACAAGGCTACGAAGAGCGAGAACGACGAGTAGAGATTACCCGAAACACGATCTCCTTCGAAAACGACCTTCAATCCTCCGTCTTCTTCTCCGAAGTTGTAATGGCACTCTTGCCTCCTTCTCTCTCAAACTTGTGTTGTCCAATGCGATTATGAGTTAGGGTTGAGAAAACTCAATATATCTCCCTAATCCCGCAACCAACCTGGACCGTTGGATTAGATCCAATGATGAAAACTCATCCTGAAATCCGCTTCAGCCCCCCGACACACAGAGTTCGGCCAGAACTCTGTGTGGAGCAACCAGCACTGGATGGCCAACCCCTGGAACGGCCAGACCGAGTTCGGCCAGAACTCGGCCTGGGACCGAGTTCGGCCCGAACTCGGCAGACTTGGTCCAGAACCCCCTTTGGGGCAGCAGCAGCAGTAACAACTACTCCCGAGCTTCTCCGACATCGGACGACGCTCGTCGCACTCCGGGATCTTCTCCACATAGGTTGGAAACCCCACCCACTCCAACAATATGATGGATAACAGAAGAATACGCAACTCAAACTAACAACCAAGATACACCAACAAAGAGAATATATAAAGTAGCCCATGCATTTTTTTTTGTAAGAACTTCACCTGTCTAAAGTGGGTTCCTGGCCATATTCAACCAGACATCAGTACTAAAACATTCAACAAAATTAAGTTCACAACTAGACACCAAGACTACAAAAGCATTAAGCAAAACTGAGTTATAAAATGGAAACAATAACAATAAACTATCATTTCATATACAGTTAGTAAACAATGAAAATAATGCCAATCATCACCCAAACACACTAAGAGGCTGTTTGGTTCCCTCCTATGGGCTGAAAGTGGGGATGTTTTTTGCAACTCGGGTGAACTGTTGGCCACTTTTTGTGTTTGGTTCGGATGGTTTATTACTTGAAACTCGGTTGATGGGACCGGTCCCCAGTTCCTGTCCCTAACCAAAAAACCCATTTTGAGTTCCGGCCATTTGTGTGTTGAAGTCCAGTGAAACTGGGAGGAGAGAGAGGGAAACTCTGGAGAAGGAAGTGGGAAAAAAAAAGGGTCCGACCACCGCTCTTCCGCCATTCTTCTGCAGTGTAAAGCTCTACTCTGGAACCCTATTTTCGTTAATTTTTAACCGTTTTTTTCCTTAATTTTGCTTCTTTTCGCCATTTTTTCCCTTAGATCTTCTTAGATCTTTGTAGATCTGTCATTTTCTGTCATTATTTTCGCCATTTCTTGGATATTTTTGTAGATCCGGTCATTTTCTGCCATTTTTGTAGATCCGTTAATTTTTTTTCTGTAGATCCGTTCATTTTTTTTGTAGATCCGTTGATTTTCCACCATTTTTTGAGAAATCTTCTTAAGAAATTTTTGGTTTAATATGCTGGGAACATGTCACATGGCTGCGATTGTATAGATCTACTGGGAACATGTCATATTGCTTACGAATACTTGCTGGGAACGGATTTCTCGTAGATCCGATTTTCTTAAGCATTTTTTGCTTATAATTTTTTGCTTAAAGATTTTCTTAAGAATTTTTTGCTTATAGATTTGCTTAAGAATAATTGTATATCCCATTCGTCCACTTGTAACCTCAAGGGTGTCACAATCAATGCCCGACATAAATTGGAGTGGCAATATTGATCCTTTTATGGATTCATATTCCTTTGTGGTTAGTCAGGGATCTATTCCACTAGGACTTAATGAGGACCAAGCTGAATCTCCTCAAAAGAACAAACCCAAGAAGCCGTCGAATAGTTCGGGTAAGAATGTCCAAAAGGAAGGGGGAGGAACGCCCAACAAGCGTTGGGAGGATGAACATACAGATGAGCTTCTAAAGATTCTTGCTAGGGAGGCCGAAGAGGAGAAAAAATGTGACAAAGCTTTCAAAAATAGTTCCTACATACTTGTGGCCAATATGGTGAATGCAAAGTTTGGTACTTCCTACAGCGTTAGCAATGTTACCAATCATTTGTGCGGTTGGAAGTCCAAGTGGCTAGATATTATGAAGGCCAAAGATTTTTCGGGGGCCGGATGGGATGAAGATCAAAGGATGGTGACTATGGACGAGGATACACATGATGACCTTAAGAAGGTAAATGTTACCCAATTGAAAATGCATGTAGATCTGAATATATCTGAAAATTTATTATTTTCAGATCTGAATACAACTGAATATTATTATTTGTGTAGGCTAAATCCAAACTAGCACAATGGGTGAACGTCACTATTAGGAACTTTGATTTGCTGCAAATTGTATGTGGAGATGACCACGCAAGAGGGGATCGTACGAAGGATAACAATGTGAAATGGGGCCCAAGAGAATACGTCGAAGTAGATACTCCTCCCGGTAGCGGCTCATACCACAATGCTGCGACTTCCCAATCTACGAAATCTACGGGGGGAAAACGTCGTAGAGAGGCTAGCATGGGAAATGAGGGAATGGCTCAATTGGTGGGGAGTGTTACTTCCATGGCCGAGGCACTTCGTACCGGATTCAAGATCCCAATTGAGAAAATGGGTAGTAAATTATTTGCCTTAGAAGGATATGAGCCAGACGTACTTATGAATGCATACAACTTTCTCTGCACTGACAACTTTGAGGCCAACAAGTTTATAGGGTTGCCCGAGAGTTTTCAACGGGCATGGCTAGATAATTTCATGCAAGACAAGTAGTCTTGTAGCAATCGACTGCATTTTGTATCATTTTGTAAGTGGATGGAACAATTTGAAGTTTGGCATGTAATATTTACTACTATGGAACAGCACATGCTGCTGTTTTCACAAGGCCTATGATGCCCATAGGCTGCTGTTTCTGTGTGACTTCAATTTCCTGCTCTTTTGATGTCTTTGCTTTTGTTAATTCCCTGCTCTTTTGATATCTTTGCTGCTGTTTTTTTACTTTCCCTGCTTCATCTATGCTTTTGTTAATTCCCTGCTCTTTTTGATATCTTTGATGTCTTTGCTTTTGTTAATTTCCTGCTCTTTTGATATCTTTGCTGCTGTTTTTTTACTTTCCCTGCTTCATCTATGCTTTTGTTAATTCCCTACTCTTTTTGATATCTTTGACGTCTTTGCTTTTGTTAATTCCTATGGGCTATGATGAGAATGCAAAATGAGGGCTATGATGAGTTTCAATTTCTCCTGTGATGAGTTTCAGTATCTTCTTCTTCCTTCCATTTTTTGGTGACTTCAATTTTGGGCCAGTTTCTGGTTACTGCAGCATAAGTTGGTCTTATTTTCTTATAATATATGGGCTATGATGAGAATGCATTATGGGCTATGATGACTTGTGTTTCATTGTGAAACGAATAATAGTACATGTTCCCAGCAAATATGATACATGTTCCCAGCAAATATGGTACATGTGTCAATGTTATGTTACTCAGGAATTTTCATTTTTGATATGTTCTTCGTGTGATGATATTTTTCGAAGAAGATTTCACTACATTCTGAGCCCATAATGTTCTCCTGAACAAGTTTGAATTATTTTCAGCTTTCATACTCTGAGCCCATAATGTCCTTGTGAACAAGATTTTGTTTCGTTGTATCATATTGCTGGGAACATGTCATATGGCTGGGAACATTTCCCATTGCTGGGAACATGTAATATTTGCTGGGAACATGTCGTATTGCTGGAAACATGTCATATTTGCTGGGAACATGTCATCTTGCTGGTTTTATGTATCATATTTGCAGGGAACATGTATCATATTTGCAGAGAACATGTATCCTATTTGATGGGTTGGCCATTCCTATTTTTTGTACAGATGAATTTTCTTTTTTGATATGTTCTTCGTCTGATGATATTTTTCGAAGAAGATTTTGCTACATTCTGAGCCCATAATGTTCTCCTGAACAAGTTTTAATTATTTCTAGTTTTCATACTCTGAGCCCATAATCTCCTTGTGAATAAGATTTTGTTTCATTGTATCATATTGCTGGGAACATGTTATATTTGCTGGGAACATGTCATATTGCTACGAACATGTCATCTTGCTGGTTTTCTGTATCATATTTGCAGGGAACATGTATCATATTTGCAGAGAACATGTATCCTATTTGATGGGTTGGCCGGCCCTATTTTTGGAACACAGGAATTTTCATTTTTGATATGTTCTTCGTATGAAGATATTTTTCGAAGAAGATTTTGCTACATTCTGAGCCCATTATGTTCTCCTGAACAAGTTTGAATTATTTTCAGCTTTCATACTCTGAGCCCATAATGTCCTTGTGAACAAGATTTTGTTTCATTGTATCGTATTGCTGGGAACATGTCATATTGCTGGGAACATTTCCCATTGCTGGGAACATGTATATTTGCTGGGAACATGTCGTATTGCTGGGAACATGTCACTTGCTGGGAACATATCATATTTGCTGGAAACGTGTATCATATTGGATGGGAACATGTATCATATTTGCCGGGAACATGAATACTTGCTGGGAACATATCATATTTGTTGGGAAAATGTGTTCATTTCTGGGAACGTGTATCATATATGCTGGGAACATGTCATCTTGCTGCGAACATGTATCAAATTTGTTGGGAACATGTATCATATTTGCTGGAAATGTTGAAAACATGTTCAGTTTCATACTGTTTGCTGGGAACATGTCATCTTGCTGGGAACATGTTTCATACTGTTTTTCGGTTGTGAAACCGTTTCTCTGCTGCCAAATTCTGTTGGAAATGTTGAAAACATGTTCAGTTTTGGTAACCATACCATTCTTCATGAGGGTGATTATATCACTTGCAATATCCTAACCAAACACACAAAGTCCATCAAAGCCACTTTCAAGTGGTCATCCAAACAAACTACATTGTAAGTCTCCACTTGCGGGGGACAAAAACTTTTGCATCCAAACACTTTTTGGAAAGTGAAATGTATTGTAACTCAAATGAGTTACATGCACATGAAACTCCCACTTTCACACTTTCATGCACCTACATCCAACCAAACAGGCTCTAAGCTAACAATTTCTCAAGTCAACAAAAGCTCATTAGAACCTAGGTGAGGAGGGTGCAGGCACACATGTACTTTCGTATTCTTTTGGCCAAACACCCAAAACGATGTTTAGGGACCATAATCTCCAGCATGACCGAGAAGAAAGTTTTTAAATGGAGATAGTTTTTTTTTTTGGAAAGAGAGTAGGAAAATTAAAGACTTGGGTTAATTTTTGAAGAAGAGTGCCTATTAGAAATGTTTTGCTCCCTAGTAATTTTATATGTTATTCCCTAACACAATTTTAACTTGGTTGTGTTTTTCCTTAACACGTATTGTCCCCTATCACTTTTGGGGGTGACTTTATCAATTGCCGATATGTAAATGCTAATTTGGTTTCCAGTTGAGTTTGGTTCCATTTGAAATATGGTGCTTGTCGTTTCGGTCGACATTTTGTCCAACACAACAAATAAGAACCGATTTGGTACTACAAAATCGATAAAAAATGATAAACTTTAATTGCTTGTGAGAGGACCATTTGGTATTTGTCAATTGAAATAAAATATTTTCTGCTTCATATGGAACCAAACTAATTACCCGTAGGATCACATATGATCGGTTCACGGTTCGCTTGCGTATGGCCTATTACATGTGGTAGGATGTATTTAGGACATGTTAGCTGGAAAAAAAAAGACTTTGTGAATGTCCTTTTTTTTTTATAATTAGTTTTGGACATATTTGTTTGGTTACAAACTTACAAAGTATTTCTTCTTTTGGAGTGATGTAAAGTGTTAAAGTTTTCATGTGTCAACCATTAATAACTCATTTTACTTCACAAATAGAAAGGGAAATAAGTTCCACTAACTTGCAACAAAACAAGGAAGTGCTAAAAGTGCAACAAAAACAAAAGGGGGCACTTTCTTCACTTCTACTCCACTTGCATTGCAACTAAAGACCCCTTTAGTCATGGCACAAGAGTGTCAAAATCAATTTGGAGGATTCTGAGTTTGCTTGACGATTACGTTTATGATCTTGTTAGGGTTTAGAGAGAATGATAGTCCACTCATGAAGTAAAAGCTCTAAGCTTTAAGAACTCATCTTGATATTTTCCACATTTGAGGAAGAATTTTGAAAAATCATGCACGGATTTGCAAGATTATTTTCATCTTTACGCGAGATTATTTGGATGACAAACCCTCCCTAGATTTGTCTTAGAAGTTTCTATATGACATTAATAATGACGAAAAAACAACCATTTAACTTGTTTACATACTAACAAAACCTAAATATACCTATGAGCTAGGGAAGCTTGGTAAACGGATCATATTTCACCAAACATGTCAGTAGCTCACAAACGGATCCCAAACCCTGTTCTTGCTGTCCTGATGACTTTATTCAAACATTTGGAGAGTGGGATAGCAGGGTTACCAAACATCAATGAGGAAAATTGAAGGTTCGCAATATCAATATCGGTATCCGACCCTATGAATATCGGGATCGGCGGTATCGGCAATATCGACGGTTTTCAGATCTCAACTATCAGATTTTTTTTATCAAAAAACAAATAATTATTAATAAATTAATAATATTTTAGAAATACATTTAACATATTTAGACATAATTTTAAGTATTTTCATTGTTATTTTTTAGTAGTTTCAAAATTAAATGAAATAGTTAGTTTTGAAATTGAAAAATAGTACTCGTCCCAAATTGGTTTTACATGCTGATTGGTCTTTCTCATTCAATTTATTTTCTTTGCTGAATTGACCGGAAAAAAAATCCTCAATGTTGATATCGGTTAGTATCGAATATCGGTCGATATCGGATCGGGACATGCCAAACTGTATCGGCCGTATCGGATCGGTATCGTCCAATACTATAAACTATGGAGGAAACGACACAATAAAAGATTGCAAAGTATGTAAACACAACAGTGCTAGAAAATGTCATTTTCTCATTAATCAACATGATGAAGACATTGGTGAAGGGTGCGACGAATTAATGACCAGGACGCAAACAACACCTATAAACATTACTGGCAGTACAAAGCTTAAACGAAGGTTTCGATTTCTCTCTATCCCCCTGTCAATGTCTCCCAAACATTTGTCTGTTCAGTTCATCTCATTGAGGATGACGATCAAAATGTATGCTATAACCCCATAGGTGGATAAAATCATTCGTATCAACTGAGATGGAACCTCTCATGCACCCATGCTATCAATAGAGTCCAAGAGAGAATCGACATCAGGAGTCACCACCGCACGCTTGTTCAGATCACCAAGAACGCAACAGTGCTTCTCTGCAACATTCATCACCGCAACATCCTGGGCAAACAAACCGCTCACTCCTGGAGAAACCTGAAGAAACATGGATAGTTGAGCTATAAAAAAACATGTTGAATGTGCAGAACGAATGCCACTGTCACGAGTAGAAGAAAACATCAGCATCACTCACGTCGAAGAGTGCATCTCCAAGCTTCATCTTGACCTTGCCACTCTTATACACGTAGAGTTTCCCCATATAACCGGCAGGGAGATCTTTCAAATTGCAACACTCCTTTGACTTGTTTATAGGCCTACCACCAATTTGTCTACCATCCACATTTGTGGCAGGCAAAGCCGATGGTTTATCAGCACTTTCTTTACCTGTGGCTGCAACAGGATCTCCCTTCTCCAGTGGAAGAGCTGCAGGAAACTGGAAAAAGAGCATCTGTGGCTTGTCGCTCGGCTCCTGGCACAAAATGACAGACATCTTAAAAAGAAATCTAATATATATTCGGAGTAAAACAAAATGTTGTTCATCAGAAAGGTTAATTTTATGTTTTCTGCATGTTTTATTTGCTAGGGAAAAAAAATTAAATTACAAATTGCCGTCCGTTATGGGAAAATTTTATTGATACATTTGCATATTAAACCATTGAACGAAAATAATATCAATCATGACATCTATTCAAGATGGTAAAGTTCTTGTAAGTGGAACTACTAACCATCAGACCAAGCTCCCTTGCAGGATTGATGGCGCTCTCATCTAAAGCTTGATCCGCTGAAGCCTCCCCAAACTCTTTTTCATCCAGAATTTCTGAAACAAACCAGGCGTAACCATAGTTGTAAACTCTTAGCAAAAGGCTGCTAAAGTACCAAAGGATAATGATCTATACCTGGGTCTCCTGAGTTCGGCCGCCTCAAAGGAAGGGTGACAGGATAATAAGTGTGCTCGTCCTATACAAGTAACCAGAGAAGCAAAACCATAATTTATCTATATAGAGAATAAAAAGGAGAGTAAGGAGGTTATCTAAAATTACTCACCCAAGGCTCCACATATTCTGTTGGGGCCTCGTCTGCAAAAATAAATAAAAAAAAAATAAAGTCGCTCAGAGGATATTAATTGGAAAGAGAAGAAACCTAAAGACAAAACAAGTGAGAATAGATTATATGCTAGACATTCACAATAGTACCTTCATACTTGCTTCCAGTAGGTTTGCCTCCACGATAGCCAAATGTCCTTGCCATTGTGGTGCCTCCTTGACCAAAGGCAACTTGAACTGGGACAGCTGCACTTATATGATAAACATGAGGAACAGATCTATACATGTAAATTAGTAAGTATGTTGCAGAACTATATTTCACTAATAAATGATATAGAATTAGTATAAGCCAACAGGAAGCGTTTCCTAATCTTCTTCAAGGGAAGTGATACAAGAAACAGTTTTCAGTTAATATAATCATTGAAAGAAAAAGAACACACAGGAACAAACTGGCATACTAGGAAGCACAGATACTCCAAAATATGGGCAGTGTTGTGTCAGACACGTATAGACACGTATCGCACAGGACTCCAAAACAATGTTACCATGATTGTTGGTCGCTTTGGTACGTGGTACGGGTACGCGATACGGTACCTCAGCCAGTACGCGATGCAGTGGGGGTAGGCTTATTCGTTACGCTATTTGGGGTCGTTGTTCGTTTTTATCTGGGTCGTCCTTTTAATAACTAAAAGGTTAACAAGAGTTATTAAAATATTTATTAACCAAATATTATATTACTAATAAAACTAATCTTAACTAAATATTACTAAAATATTTGTTAACCAAAATATTAATCAACACTAATTAATATTAACTAAATATTAAAAACCCTTCAAAACCCAGTCCGGACCATTGGGCCTGGCCCTCGGCCCAATCCAGTGCTCTCTTCTCTTTTTCTTTTCTATTTCCTTTTTTTCCCCTTTTCTTTCTTTCTCTGGCCTTGGGCTCCATCCCATGTCCCAACCCAGCACCACTTCTTTCTTTTCTTCTTTTTTCCTTTCTTTTTTTTCTCTACTGGGCTTGGTCCAAACCCAAGCCCAACTACTCGGCCCAAATCCCTATTAAAAACCCTAATTTCACATAATTCTCTCTCTCTCTCTCTCTCTCTCTCTCTCTCTCTCATTCTTCAACAAGTTTTTTTCCCAAAAAAAATCCTAACCCTAAAAGAAAGAAATGGGGAGGAGAAGAAGAACCTAATGAAGAAGAAGAAGACTAAGAAGATGCAGAAGGAGAAGAAGCTAAGGAAGAAACTTACCATCGGCTCACCGTCGCCGCCGCCGCCGCCACCACCACCAACGCCGCCACCGCTACTACCGGAGCCGCCGCCTCCACCACCACCGGCCGAACTCGGGCAAGGTAAAAAAATTTGGGTCGCTAAATTCGACGACCTGGGTCGCGAACGCACCCCGTTCGTGTAGTACCCCGACCCTACATCGTGCCCAGTTTCCGTCCACGGGGTGCGCGAGAAAGGAACACTGTCGCTATCGATTCGGTCGGGACCGATAGGTCGGAATCGGCCGAGTCGATCGAACGGGAACTGTTGAATTAAAATCCATTCCACGTTATGGAATGGCTTCTTCGGAACCAAGTCCCATATTCAGCGGGTTGCGCCTCGAGGATTGGCTCTGCGGCTGAGTTGGGAGAGACCTCCCGTTGCTCTGGTTTTCATGCCGCACTTGATTTGGCTTTGGCTTTGATTTCGTGAATGCGTTTTTCGTGAATGTTTTCGATGGATTTTCGTGACGCATTTTCGAGCTTCGCATTCATATTGAATATCCTTGAATTATACAGTGTTCTAATCAGTTGCTTATGCGATTGCAGGTGATCGCGTAGGCGACATCAGCGCAGCCAACCGGTCGCTCGCTTGAAGCAAGTCTAAGGCGAGTGGCTGACCTCCTTTGCCTCGTCCCTCTACTTCAAAACTCAATATGTGAAGTAAAATGAATGCTTGTCATAATAGCGTAGAATCAAAGAAATCGTAGCACGATTCTTCACGAAACACTTGTTATCAACTGCTGGTATTGAAAATAGTTCCTTATGCAAATCCACTTAGCCTATGCAAAGAAATGAATGAATCGATTAACGTTTATCGCAACGATACGGCTAAGTAAAAACGGTCATTGGACAACTTGTCGACAAGGTGAAGTTTCCTCGAACGGTTGCCTAGGCCAAGGGACCGATTTGGCCCGGGAGGAACGAGTGTAGCAGCGCCAACCCTTCATCGGCGCGAGTTATGCGGGCACTTTCGCACAGGGCTCGCTACCCGACGCGAAAGGGGCGTCGTCTAACCCTGCTATAGTCCGCGATGGCTTGACATTGCCAGTGGCCCTCACACCCCTTTTCACTGCTTAACAAGTGCACGGGACACGGGATGAATATGATAGTTGCTTAATGTTATACAATTTCATATGCTTGCCTCAAAACATGTTAACATGCAAATCGAGCAGGATGGTTAGAAAGATCATTGAAATAGCTAGCCAACATGTTTACGAAACTTCTTGAATCAAATGCAGAGCTTGGATTTAATTAGCCATTCGCCAGTACATGTGTTCGTGCTGATCCTCGCTCTTTGCAGGTCCCGCGAACCAGGAAGGACGCGCCAACTAGCTCGGCGACGTTCGTGACTTTTGAAGCTTCGGTCGTGCGTCGAAGACTTTCTCTGCGACTCTACTTTTGAAGGCTCTCGACAGTCCAAGAAAGATGACTCAGCGTCCCTCCCATCCAGATCACTGGAATACTTTGTTGTATATTGAGGGATGTGTGCAATGTATGGAACGGCTATCTCATCGGCACTCTTTTGTAATCGAGTCATGTTGTAGCCCGTGCGGCAATGAGTCTTGTATCGAAGTCTGTAAAAGATGTTCATTATCAATAAAGATCAAGCTTCCTTTACTTAATGTGTGAATCAATTTATCTGCGTACTCTCTTAGATCTCGTGTCTCGGATTACCTTATGACTGCCTTGTGCGAACGCAAATTAGATTCGCACGGCATCACGTCCGGGGGACGACTATCGATTCGACGGAATCGGAGCGTGACATAATGGTATCAGAGCACGACTTTACGTCCTTGGCCTCCAGTGTCGAGTTCTAGTCTCCAACCGTTGACCTCGTATCGATGAGAAGAGTTGTTCCATACGCTGAACCTAGGACATTTTCTGAAACTAACGAGAGTTGCCTTTCCTTTTTCCCTGCAGTTACGGGAGCTCAGGCGGAAGACGAGACGAGCGCTTCCAGCGGCTCGAGTGCTTCTAGACCCGAGCATTCCATCAACCCAACGGGAATGACGCCTACCGTAGCCGAAACTTCCGGCGACCCGATGCAACGTATGCTGCAGATGCTTGAAATGCAGCAACGTCAAAACGAGCTCCATCGTCAGCAAGCGGAGGCTCGTTAGACTCGATTCGAGAATCGGTTCGAGGCTCAATTCAAGCTGCAACAGTAGCAGCTGAATACCCTCCAGCAAATCGTGCAGTCGGTCGTGGACAACAACAACAATTCAACGATGACGCCTGCCGTGACCCAGCCTGCGATTCGATCCAACGAAGCCGAACCAGAGGCGCCCGTGCTCTCACCTGCAGCACCGAGAAGTTCTAACTTCGACGTGTCAAAATTCACGAAAAGCTGCCGCACTTCCTTCAACGGCACAGAAGATCCCTCCGTGGCGATCGACTGGTTGGAGGAGCTGGAAGACAAGTTCGAGCTTCTGGGTGTCGACGACTCGAAGAAAGTTGCGTGTGCTCAACTTCTACTTCGAATGAACACGCACGATTGGTGGGCTGTGCAGAAGCGGGCTATTCGACGTGAAGACGAGACGGCGGCGATCTCATGGGCGACATTCAGAAATGCGTTCGAGACTGAATATCTTTCTGCAGCCGTGCGACGGGAAAAAGAAAACGAGTTTATGCAGTTGACGCAAGGGAATATTACTGTACGGCAATATGCGGCCAAATTCAACAAACTGGCCAAGTTTGCTGGAGACTATCTACCTACTACTGCAAGTCGAGCAAAACGATTTGTAGTGGGCATGTGCTCATGTCTCGGTGCCGGAATACAAAACCATGGGCGAGACACTCAACCATGCCCTCCGTCTGGAGTCCGAGTATCCTCCTACTACTACCGGCGCTGTTCACTTTAATAACAAACGTCATAGTAATGCGGGAGGCAACAACACGCACAAGCGTCAATATCGCGGCAACCAGACGAAAGAGCGGATGGTCTGCAATTTCTGCCACAAGGACGGACACCTGGACACCGAGTGCCGATTTAAGCACAGAACATGTTTCCAGTGCGGCAAAGCAAATCACTTCGCAAGGGACTGCCCGGAAGCTACGTCGAACCAACGCCCCCCGCAACATCAACAAAACCGAGGCCAAGCACCTCGGGCTCCACCGACCGCACAACAGAATGGCCAAGACCGTCGCCCCAATGCTCAGGGCCGCGTCTACGCCATGACTCGAGACGAAACGTTTGCATCTGATACAGTCGTGACAGGTATACTGCAATTCAATAATAAACCTGCTCGTGTATTGTTTGATTCAGGTGCCACGCATAGTTTTATATCGGCGGGCTTTGCCGCCGAGCACAAATTTTCCTTGACACCACTGGGCCTCGATCTCACGGTTAACGTACCGTCGGGCATGCCACTACTTGCAAACTTAGTCTGCGGAGACGGAATCATCTGTATAGGTGGTCAAAAGATCAGTCTCGATGCGATAGTTCTAGATATTAAGGACTACGACATCATTCTGGGGATGGATTGGCTCGGTCCGTGCAACGCAACCATAGACTGCGCTGAAAAGAGGGTCACGTTCCGCATACCTGGAGCGCCTGAATTCTGCTACTCGTGTGGTGAGGCGTCGCCGACCTGCATGGTGATCTCCGCAATATCTGCTCGACGGATGCTACATTCCGGGTGCGAAGGCTATCTAGCTTCCGTTCGAGACATGCGACAGGATGGTGCAAACGCGGGTCAGACCGACGTTGTGGCAGAATTTCCCGATGTATTCCCGGACGAGCTGCCCGGCATGCCGTCTGATCGAGAGATTGAGTTCACTATCGATACATTTCCCGACACTCGACCGATCTCGAAAGTCCCGTACAGAATGGCCCCTGCAGAGCTTAAAGAACTCAAAGTGCAGCTATAAGAGTTGCTCGACAAGGGATTCATCCGACCCAGCGTCTCGTCCTGGGGAGCGCCCGTGATGTTTGTCAAGAAGAAGGATGGCTCTATGCGTCTTTGTATCGACTACCGCGAGCTGAATAAAGCCACCGTCCGGAACAAATACCCCATGCCCCGCATAGACGATCTGTTTGATCAGCTTCAAGGAGCCACGGTGTTCTCTAAAATTGATCTGCGTTCGGGTTACCATCAACTCAAGATCAAGCCGGACGATGTGCCGAAGTCTGCCTTTCGCACTCGATACGGCCATTACGAGTTCCTGGTAATGTCGTTCGGCCTAACGGACGTCCCTGCTGCTTTCATGGATCTGATGAATCGGGTATTCCGACCATTCCTCAACAAGTTCGTAGTAGTCTTCATCGACGACATACTTGTCTATTCGAAGAATAAGCAGCAACACACTGAGCATCTACGGACCGTGCTTCAGATCCTTCGAGAAAATTAGTTGTATGCGAAGCGAAGCAAAAGTGAATTTTGACTGAGTGGCGTCGCATTCCTCAGATACATCATTTCAGCTGAAGGCATTGCGGTCGACCCAAAGAAAGTTAAAGCCGTCGTCGATTGGAAGTGGCCAACGTCCGTCAGCGAGATTCGAAGTTTCCTTGGCTTAGCGGGATACTATCGACGCTTCGTGAAAGACTTCGCGAAGATCGCATCGCCTCTGACTCGCCTCACCCAGAAAGGAGTCGCATTCGAATGGTCAGACGATTGTGAAGCTTCATTCCAAGAATTAAAGCAACGGCTCGTCTCGGCCCCGATACTCGCACTTCCAGAAGGGACTGAGGGTTTCAAGATATTCAGCGACGCGTCCGATCAGGGCTTGGGGTGTGTGCTGATGCAGCGGAACAAGGTGATATCTTTTGCTTCCCGACAGCTAAAGCCGCACGAGAAAAATTATCCCACGCATGACCTGGAGTTAGCGTCGATTGTGTTTGCGTTGAAATTGTGGCGTCACTATCTCTATGGCGTGGCGTGCACGATCTACACCGATCACAAGGGCCTCAAGTATCTATTCACGCAGAGGGAACTGAACTTGCGGCAGAGGCGCTGGCTTGAACTGATCAAGGATTACGACTTGACTATCGACTATATGCCGGAAAAGGAAAATGTTGTGGCGGACGCTCTGAGTCGGAAGTACATAGCTTCGCTATCCATCGACCGCAGACTGCTACACGACCTAGAAGAGATGGACATCGAACTCCGAGTCCGATTCCGGAATGTGCAGTTGGCAAAGTTGCAGTTAGAGCCGAGCTTGCTTGAAAAGATCAAGACCGTTCAGAAGGACGATCCGTACCTGAAGAAAATATGAGATCTAATCTCGACGGGCAGGACGACCGACTTTGCGGAAGACGAGACCGACATGCTTCGATTGAGGGGTAGGCTATGCGTTCCGGATGATTCAGAACTTAGAAAGGAGATATTGTCGGAGGCGCACTACGCGAAGTACACCTTGTATCCCGGCAGTACGAAGATGTATAAGGACCTCCGCACAAACTTCTGGTGGCACGGGATGAAAAGAGATGTGATACTTTTCGTGTCGCAATGCATGACCTGTCAGCAGGTGAAAGCTGAGCACCAGAGACCGGACGGGGAGATGCAGAATCTGACGATTCCGGAATGGAAGTGGCAGCACGTGTGCATGGATTTTATCGTTGGTCTGCCGAAGACGCCGCGGAAAAATGATGCCATCTGGGTCATCGTCGATCGACTAACCAAGTCAGCGCATTTTATTGCCATCAAAGTTACTTGGAGCGTTGATCGCCTGGTGCAGATTTATCTTGATGAGATAGTACGGTTGCACGGAGTTCCAGTATCCATCGTCTCCGATCGGGATTCACGGTTCATGTCGCGATTCTGGAGTAGCCTTCAGTCGGCGCTGGGTACCAAGTTGCAGTTCAGCTCAGCTTACCATCCTCAGACCAATGGCCAAACGGAGCGCGTCAATCAGATTCTCGAAGACATGCTACGACTCTGCGCAATTGACTTCAAATCAAGCTGGGACAATCATCTACCTCTGGCCGAATTTGCATACAACAATAGCTATCAATCCAGCATTCAAATGGCGCCGTATGAAGCCTTGTACGGACGCAAGTGCCGATCACCCATTTGCTGGGATGAAGTCGAAGAGCGGCAGATTCTCGTCCCGGAACTGGTGGAACAGACCGTGCAGAAAATTCGGCTCATTCGGGAAAGACTAAAGACTGCGCAGAGTCGTCAGAAAAGCTATGCGGACGTTCATCGTCGACCCCTCGAGTTCCAAGAAGGCGATCACGTATTTCTCAAAGTGTCGCCCATGCGGGGAGTTACTCGGTTCGGCGCGAAAGAAAAGTTGAGCCCGAGATTCGTTGGGCCGTTCGAAATACTCGAACGGGTCACCCCAGTGGCCTATAAAATTGCCCTACCGCCGGCGCTTGAAGGTGTACATAATGTCTTCCATGTCTCTCAACTGCGGAAGTACGTGCACGACCCGAGCCACGTGGTAGATTTTGGCCAGCTGGAGCTAAAGTCCGACTTATCCTACGTTGAAGAGCCAGTTCAAATCATAGAACGCAAGGATAAGCTGCTGCGCAATCGAGCGATCCCTCTCGTCCGCGTCCTCTGGAGGAACCATTCGGTCGATGAGTCGACGTGGGAGCTTGAATCGAAAATGAAGGAAAAATTTCCTTCGTTATTCTCGTAGAGGTAGGTTCTATCTTTAAGTTTCGAGGACGAAACTTTTTATTAGTTGGTTATGGTGTAGTGCCCCGACCCTACATCGTGCCCCGTTTCCGTCCACGGGGTGCGCAAGAAAGGAACACTGTCGCTATCGATTCGGTCGGGACCGATAGGTCGGAATCGGCCGAGTCGATCGAACGGGAACGGTTGAATTAAGATCCATTCCACGTTATGGAATGGCTTCTTCGGAACCAAGTCCCATATTCAGCGGGTTGCGACTCGAGGATTGGCTCTGCGGCTGAGTCAGGAGAGACCTCCCGTTGCTCTGGTTTTCATGCCGCACTTGATTTGGCTTTGGTTTTCGTGAATACGTTTTTCGTGAATGTTTTCGATGGGTTTTCGTGACGCGTTTTCGAGCTTCGCATTCATATCGAATATCCTTGAATTATACAGTGTTCTAATCAGTTGCTTATGCGATTGCAGGTGATCGCGTAGGCGACGTCAGCGCAGCCAACCGGTCGCTCGCTTGAAGCAAGTCTAAGGCGAGTGGCTGACCTCCTTCGCCTCGTCCCTCTACTTCAAAACTCAATATGTGAAGTAAAATGAATGCTTGTCATAATAGCGTAGGATCAAAGAAATCATAGCACGATTCTTCACGAAATACTAGTTACCAACTACTGGTATTGAAAATAGAAAACATGTTCCTTATGCAAATCCACTTAGCCTATGCAAAAAAATGAATGAATCGATTAACGTTTATCGCAACGATACGGCTAAGTAAGTAAAAACGGTCATTGGACAACTTGTCGACAAGGTGAAGTTTCCTCGAACGGTTGCCTAGGCCAAGGGACCGATTCGGCCCGGGAGGAACGAGTGTAGCAGCGCCAACCCTTCATCGGCACGAGTTATGCGGGCACTTTCGCACAGGGCTCGCTACCCGACGCGAAAGGGGCGTCGTCTAACCCTGCTATAGTCCGCGATGGCTTGACATTGCCAGTGGCCCTCACACCCCTTTTCACTGCTTAACAAGTGCACGGGACACGGGATGAATATGATAGTTGCTTAATGTTATACAATTTCATATGCTTGTCTCAAAACATGTTAACATGCAAATCGAGCAGGATGGTTAGAAAGATCATTGAAATAGCTAGCCAACATGTGTACGAAACTTCTTGAATCAAATGCAGAGCTTGGATTTAATTAGCCATTCGTCAGTACATGTGTTCGTGCTGATCCTCGCTCTTTGCAGGTCTCGCGAATCAGGAAGGACGCGCCAACTAGCTCGGCGACGTTCGTGACTTTTGAAGCTTCGGCCGTGCGTCGAAGACTTTCTCTGCGACTCTACTTTTGAAGGCTCTCGACAGTCCAAGGAAGATGACTCAGCGTCCCTCCCATCCAGGTCACTGGAGTACTTTGTTGTATATTGAGGGATGTGTGCAATGTATGGAACGGCTATCTCATCGGCACTCTTTTGTAATCGAGTCATGTTGTAGCCCATACGACAATGAGTCTTGTATCGAAGTCTGTAAAAGATGTTCATTATCAATAAAGATCAAGTTTCCTTTACTTAATGTGTGAATCAATTTGTCTGCGTACTCTCTTAGATCTCGTGTCTCGGATTACCTTATGACTATGCCTTGTGCGAACGCAAATTAGGTTCGCACGGCATCACGCCCGGGAGACGACTATCGATTCGACGGAATCGGGGCGTGACAGTTCGGGATCGTTCGTCCCAATTCGTGGGACGTAGGTGGGGGTGGCGAATTAGGCATCTATGCTCCAAAATACACTAGGACACACCATAATAGGTGTGGTATCTATGTTGCCGTTTCCTTATCGTGTCTCGTATATGTGTCCGTGCAACATAGCCGGCATGTGTACCTCTAAGCCACTTAAATATTTTATTACTTGAGAAATTACCCTTTTGTTCTTCAAACGTACTCCGTGTTTCGATTTTCTATAGAATTGAACTTTATAGTGGCTCGTCTCTAGCAATTCAATGCAAGTGCTCGTTAATGCACAAAATCGTAAGCTTAGTACAAGCCAGCATAGATCAGGAAGGTAAAGATGCCAAACAAGAGGCACTCGATTAGCCATCATCAAATTCATAAGCCAATTAGCTCTAGTGTAGGAACTTGCAAGAACTTCAGAAATGATCTTTTTCAACAGTACACAACAATAATGCTTCAGCCTACAGGAAAAGACACATTCCAAAAACTGGTGTCGTGTCCGTGTCAAATCATGCCATACAACATGGACACTAAAAAATAAAGTAGAAACACCAAAACCAATGTCATTTCCGTGTCACGATGTCCGTGTCATGCGTAATACTGCCCGGGCAACATAGGCTTCAGCTAAGATAACTGCACAAGATTGAATGAGCCAATATAGGTTCTAATGTTCTATGGTTATGATGTCAGTTTAACCTAGGAAAGTCTAGGGCCTAGTTTGGGAACGTAGTTTGCTAAAAATGGAGTTTGGTTTATTTTGGAGTTTGGAGTTCTGTAAAAAAAGAGCAAAGGAAATACAGATTAGAATGAAGTTTCTAAAAATCGGCCAGATCACTCCAGTTTGATGGTGTTTCAAAGTTAGAAATGAAGTTTTGTGCAACTCCAAAGCACTCCTGAATACTTTAGAAGCCTAACTCCACCAAACCCCAGTTTTCTTTTCCAAACTAAGTTCCAAAGAGCACTCTAAAAGAAGTCACGATGTAAAAACATGAAACTTCCCGCAACCACGATGTGAAACTGAAACAAATTGAAGAGATGAACTACGTGAAAGAAATCAAATAACTAGAAACGTATCTCAGTATAAAGGCCAAGAAGCTATAAAATGTTATAAGCATGACAATTGGAGACATCAGGTAACATGACAGAGGACATGAAGTTCAAAATGAAAATAAAGCTTATAAGCAAAGCAAGTGTATCAAACTAGCAATAGTGGCAGGCTAAATGGACATAGAAAGCTGAATGTGTTATGAGCCCATGCTTTTATTTAATAATGCCTTGTATGACTTCTGCTATGTTAGCATCATCTGAATGTTTGTTCAGAAGCACCTACTATACCAGATATGGAAATCATGAGAAAATGAGAAAATCCCAGTAATCAATGTCACCCTGTCTTATGTTCAGTTTCGTAAAATCTAAAAAGTCAGGTTAATCTACTAGCATTATGACACGGACACAACATTGAATTTGGCAATGACATGATGAGCTAATGACATGGAAGAAACACAAATTTTGGTCTGTCCTAGTGTTATCTTGTTCGTATCCGTTCCATCAAGGTTATGACACACATAGAACGGATTCTGGAGAGCCTGTTCTTCCTAGCTGTTTCTTTTCAAGATGGCTGTTTCACCTTGAAGTTGTCTTGAGAAACAAAGTTCCCAAATCCAAATGCCTACAATAAGGATATAATCTAATGGAATAGAGCAAGTTTCACACTACCAGTATCGGAATCGGTTTTAGGCCTTTCTTACAAGTAGCTTTCTTACGAGTAAATATAGGCGGTTCGGCAGTTTCATGTCGGAGTTTCAGAGTTCTTGATTTCAGATACCTAAATAATAATAATAAATTATCCCAAAAAAACTATAAATTTTTGTTTACACATTTAGGCATATTTTATGTATTATTTCTTGCTTCCCGTTGTTTCGAATGGAATATTAATCAACAGTGTTCAATCCTTCACTTGCAATATATATTGTTTTTATTTGCTTGCTTTTAGACAGTACAACCAGGAGGTAATTCAAATGGAGTAATTTAAGAAGGATGAATGTTGTGAATTTATAAATATAGAAATTTTACAAATGGTTTTGGTTATAGTGTTTCAGTAATGAATATTATCGGCACAATATAGCATGTCAGTCTATTTCCATCTTTTTTCTTTTAATTTTTCTGTGTTCATTTGATCAGGAAAGAGAGGCCCAAATGTCATTATCGACCAGTATAGGTGGGAGTCAGTACCAGATCGGAACATGCAAAAACGATATAAGACGGCCGATACGGTTCAGTATCGGCCGACGCTGCGAACTTTGAGTGGAGCACGGGTTGGTTGCTAACTTTCTTGTTTTTCCTCTAATATGTAATCATTTTCTCTATGCTTTTGCTGTAACATATTTGGAACATTTTCTGAAGTTAACTTTATAATCTAGGATACTTATGGAAACATCAGCATGCATAAACCATACATAATTAAGAACCCATTATGCAAGCATCATTTTAGTTTGAACTATTTTAAATAATAAAAAATCAGCTATAGCTCCAATACGTTTTGGAAACTTCAAAGCGTAATCCAGTTTCAGGTCTCAGGATACAGAAGTCTAGCCAACATCTATCTGCTGAAGCATCAGAATGTCCATCTTACAACAACTTCAAAGCGTAATCCAGTTTCAGGTCTCAGGATACAGAAGTCTAGCCAACATCTATCTGCTGAAGCATCAGAATGTCCATCTTAGAACAACTCTGCTGAAGTATCCGGTGCTTCATAGATCAAGAGCACTCGCAACTCCAAACAATCTAAGAAACCTTCTCACCTTATCCTTAATGTTACCCAGCTTTACAATAGTGTATTCATCGCTTACTTCATGTTTATTGTTTTCAAATATCTGCCCATCCATTGAGAATTTGTTCATCTATTTTAAGCTTTGTATCTATATTGTCTAACATTATGATGTGGAAAAGATATTCTTACAGCTGTATTACAACATTTCCCTTCATTTTTGGGTGTTCTATAGTTGCACTTTCTCATTGCTTTGCAGTTCAATTTTCCTATATTATGCTTAGGGCTTCCCCAAGTCAGGCTTCATAATCCAGTTACATGACTATGTAAAGTTACTAACATTTCGGACTAAAATGTTGCAACATAATAATTCATAATCATTTTGCAAGTAAATTATCATTTTAGTGAATAAATAATTACATACTTGCATTATTTCTAAATTATACCATGGCAGTTGCATGACTTTTCTTATCATCACGTGTTTTAAAGAGCTCCTTGAAGCTTGAAATATCTTCAGGTCTTCCTTTGTTCTTTTTAATTTAAGTGATCTAGCTTAGGACTTTTCAAGATCGTCATATTTTTTTGGTTTTTCTAGAGGATCCTAATGAGGAATTCTATGGTGTGTACTCAAAATTGGGGATTCGAATGAAGATTACTAAAATTTCCGTTGGATAACGATACTTCTATGCAGTTTTGGTCGGGTTGGGACAAACCTAATAAAATACGACCAATACATATTGATATCAGATCGGTCGAGTTTTAAAGCCTTGGACTATCGAGCTTGCTTCAATGTCTTTTGTCAATCAATAATATCGATACTTATTTTTCTCCTTTGACTTTGGTGTGCTCAATCTCAATGTGCCCTTCGGGGGTTGTGTCAGACGTTTGACAGTTCCCACTGGTATAGTTAGATTATCCTAAAAGTCTTCTCTATTCCGCTATTATTAACATTTTTCCTTATTTATTAATTGGCACAAAGATCACTTCATATCCAGGTGCAGTTCAACTTCCTTCACTCAACACTCCGTTAATCTTCTGAAATTAGGTTGCTCTCTCAAGTACCAACAAGTGATAATAACATGTTTATCCTTTATGATAACATGTTATCTTTTCATTAACTAGCTACACTCTATGTTTTATTCTACAGTGGATCATGGAACCCTATGGAACATTGACAAGAGACATAGGACATGAGTACAATATCAAACAAATATGAGGATGCAATTAGTTTTCTCGTAACTAGGGCAAAAATAAAGATATGAGATGAAATATAAACCTACAAAATTTACCACCTTTATGTATTGTACGTGAACATAGTAAACTTATTCCTAGCCATAAATACAACCTATGATTGACAGCTATGTATAGTCAGATATAAATCAAACAAGGGGATACGACAATTTTCAAAAACAACAAAAAATAAGACATGAATAATAGTAAAATCTCCTTTTGAAGTATGTATTATATATAAACGCATACATGAACAATATATATTATCAATTGAAGATGATGGATTCTTTGTAATGATTTACATATCTTGTTTATCAAGAATATTTCATCTTCTTAATTTGATAAATGGAACAAGGAAGTTCTCCTACAATTGAAGTGCTCCATAGATGCAAGTGTTGTTAATATTTTTGAAGGAATCAAATCCAAGGGTCATTGGAATTTCATATATCCTTCGGTTCTACGAGAGAATTCTGATTTCTTGTCGAAAAGGCGAAGAAATCAATTTCGTATTCCATTACGGTATGATCAAGAACGAGAGAAAGAACCGATACCCGGTTTTGGTATTTCGATTGAAATACCCATAAATGGTATTTTACGTAGAAATAGTATTCTTGCTTATTTTGATGATCCGCGGATCAAATCGATTCTTTTTTGAATTTCTATGCGTGCAATTCCTTCGAAACCTGAGGATATTTTTCTATTTTTTTGTACATAGTTCTTGATACAATTTCTTATTTTCTCATCCTCCTGTAGACCCACGGAGTTTTCTTCACAATTGGAGTTCTCCTACAATTGAATTTGTTGCTTCGAAATGACTGACACTGCTTCACTCAGGCCATCTCTGCTAATTCAATTGACAGATAATACTAGCATTTGGTACTGAAATATGGATAGTTTGAATTTCCTTTATCTACTAATATGAATGGTATAAATTATTGCATAGGGAATTATGTGTATCCAACTTTTTTCTTCCTTTTTTAAATTTTTTTAGACAATAGTAGCCAAGTAATTTTACTAGAAGTTGTTAAGAGTCAAATCTAGAGAAAGAAGAGTTGTTTGTCGTCTTTCCCAAATGACTTTTACTCATTTGTTGTGTATATGCAATACTATGGATGCTATCAGTCATCTGTTGCAATATTTGTGCATGTCTTGTTCTTGATTGCAGAAAATCTTGTCATTTTAATTAAATATGTATAAAAGTTGCTCCTTGATAAACTTAAAATGTTTTCTCAAGCCCTCACTTTTCTCTCTGCTATCCAGGCCCAAGAGATCCATGCCATATATTCTTCATTAATCGTAATAAATCTTTCTTGGTATTTCTAAACCCCAAAAGTTTACGGACTATAGACATCTCCATATAATCTCACCCCTAACCCTATTTTCTCCGCAGATCAATAAGGTCTTCCCATATGTCCCACTTTTCTTTTTTCCATGCGCTCATGACAAAATCCTTGATGTTATCCTTTACAATCAACTTCAATTTTTGTAGCTTCATGGAGATAAAGCAGCCTTTTAGAAAGCATCTCTAGTATTCTTTGGTGCATTTGTCCGTTCCTCTCAACACAACAAGCATCACCATCTTGCTGAAAACTTAACTATATTTTTCTTACTGAATACAAAATACGCCTAGGTCTAACAGCCAACTGTTGTCCTCATCCAGACTTTTTCTATTGCAGAATCCACTTGTCTTACTAAATCATATTGTATCCAATTCATACATCCACACAAAAAACAGTCGATTATGTGTTCTTCTTAAAACAAGGATGTGTTGATGCAGGCCCTCTAGTATGTATCAGACATTAGTCCAAGCTAGTATCAGCATTAGCCCAAGCTCACAAGAGACAATTTGCCAACTCACAAGCTCAAGGGAAACTTCCATTGATGAGTATCAGTCATTAGCCAGAGTATCAGACTTCACTGACGATCACTGATAAGTATCAGACTCATCAGGCATTAGCCAAGCTCACAAACTCAGTTCAGTCATTCTGGGAGCTCACCCTTAGAGTATCTGAGTGTCAGTTTCAGTCACTCTCTCAGTCATTCTGCAGCTCGAGGAGTTACCAAGAGAATAAAAGAGCTACCAGACTCAGTGAAGTGGAAAAATGACATCAAGCTCAGTGACGGTTAGTCATTATTGTTAGTAGTTAGTTATAGGTAAGACTGTTAAGCCCAGGCTATAAATAAGCTGGCCAGTGAGGAGAGAGGTGTGATGTTGTATTCTTGTTTTTTTCTACATTTTACTTTCCTTTGTAAACATTCTCTCAATTCTTGAATCTATGAATAAACCCTAGTTCAATTCTTTCCCCAATTTGTGCTGTCAATTTGTGTTTTCTTGGCCAATTATGTTCGATCCCCTCCTAATCTAAACCAATTAGGAAGGGGTCTATCAATTTGGTATCAGAGCTCATCGATCCAGTTCTTGAAGCCAGTGGAGAGCAAAGCTCAAGCAACCATGGATCTCAGCATGGATCTACAGATGATCAACAAGTTCCTACTGGCGATTAGAGGATTCAATCATTGGAAGGTAAAAATCATCAATGATAAATTTGATCGATTAATGGAATAATTGGCTAGATCGAGGAAAACTGAGCTTCCTCGGTATGCTACTGCTACTGTTATGAAAAACCTATCACCTTTCTTAGCTCCTCCAAATTCACAGACCTATGCAACAAACCCTCATTTGCAGACTCCAAATCCACAGACAACATTAACCCATTCAAGAAGAGTACATGAATTTTCTCATTACACCCACACCATGGCAGCACCTTCCCCAACCTATTCACGATATATTTTCAATGTCTTTGGCATGGCCACACCACCACAAGCTCCACAGACAACACTTCCAAACTCTCATCAAGCTCCACATCAAAACCCACAACAAAACCTTTATCCTCGGTCAGTGGGTATCCAAAACCCCAATTCTTTCTATGAATCCTACTATTCTCAATTTGGGAAAGAGTCGAGTATTAACCCTCAAGATTCATGGAAAAGCGAACAAATTAATATAGAGAGGGAGTCTTAAAAACAAAGCCAAGGTTGGACAACAAGTTGGTTTCCAAACCCTCAACTTTTATCGCATGGTTCTTTGAGCAAGACTATGGCAGTGCCCACTTGTGTTCCATTTCAGTAGCAAGAAAGTGCAAAAAATTCAACCTATATTGTCAAATAACTTCATGGGAAATAAGACACAGAACTTGAGTGTCACGAATGTTGAGGAAGGAAATAAGGGTAAAGGTCTTGAAAATGCTAAAGTGGAGAGATGGGAGGGAGACATTATTATAGTAATACTACAACCAGTGGACAACATTAAGTAATATTGAGCATTTCTCTACAAACTATGTGTCACAGTTCTCTTATGAAGCTAAGAGATGGGGTTGTCAACAAGTTCATAAATGCAGAATTTTGCAAGGAAGCAAGTTCAATGGTGAAACAAGAAAAAAAAAATCCCTCTAGTGCAGCCTTGATGCATAGAGATACTTGTGAGCAAGAAAGGCAATGAAGACGGCGTTATAATCCAAGTAATGTCATTACAAGGACAAATTTTGGAGTTGATGATTACCATAGGGTTAAAGTGAGAAGTCATGACAAATGCCTTACCATGGGGAATGAGAGAACAATTTTGTGTTCGGAGATTCCTGTACATGCATTAACAAAAGAGAATTATAGGATGATGGTTAGGAATAAACATAAATTGCAAGATCAAGGCCAAAGCAAGAACTTCATATGGAACAAGCAAACTCGGTTAGAGAAGTTAGGAAAAATCAATTGCAAGATCAGGGTTAGGAAAAATCAATTGCAAGATCAGGGTTAGGAAAAATCAATTGCAAGATCAGGGTTAGGAAAAATCATATGGGATCCAAGTATTGTAGTAGTCCAACCAGACTGGGTTGTCCAGACTCGGATTGTAAAAATGATGTACAAGTTTCGGGACGTTTTGTTGGGGAGCTACTCTATTGGAGGAAGCATCAAAAGTTGCACAAGCTGGTAAATTTGTTTTGAAAAGAAAAAAAAAAATCACCCTTGTGGAAGTTGCATCGCGACATAGAATGGATATGCCAAAAGTAATCCATGGGATGGTGGGAGCAGTGTCGAAATTGACGAAAGGAGCTTCAGAGTTTCCATTGAAGATTGGAAAAAGATATACCTTTTGGTTGCAACTGATGCTAGGCGCTTATACCAACGAGCTTTACATTTGACAACATGGCAAGCTAATATCTACATGGACATTGCAATATCCTTAGATCTCATAGACTCCTTAGAAGAGAAAAGGACACCAGAGCCTGACGTTTGGCAGCTCCGAGAGAAAATGTCAGTGGGTATGCTTGAAGGAGTTAACAGTGAATCTTGGGTTATACTGGACAGCTTATCCAAAGGATAATGCATTGAAGCAACATGCTCTTATTAGGTGACTGCAGCTCGATGCATCTCTTTCTGTAGCATGGGTGTATCTTGGAAAGCATTATAGAAATTTAGGCGAGAAACATTTGACAGTGCAAGCATTTGATCGTGCTAGAAGCATAGATCCCTAGCTTGCATTACCTTGGGGTGGCATGGCAATTGATTCATGTGAAGGGGCTTTGAGTGAGGCTTACAAAAGCTGCCTAAGAGCTGTTCAGACTCTCCTCCTTGCAAAATTTCAAGTTGGACTTGGGAAGCTGGTTGTTCTTTCTGGTCATACTATCTCCACACGTGTTTGGAGCCATAAGGCAGGCTGTTTTGCATGCACCTCACTATGCGGAATCACATAATTTGAATGGTCTGGTCTGTGAAGCACGATCTGATTATCAATCTGTTATAGATGCTTATCGACAGTCACGATGTGCTCTAAATATTGCTCATGATTCCATTGAGACCACTAAATCTCATTATGTTGCTGTTTCAATCAATCTGGCCAGAGCCCTCTGTCTGGCAGGCTACTATCCAGATGCTGCTAGCGGATGTGAGAATTTGAAGAATGATGGTTTTCTCGATGCCAGTACCTTGCAAATATATGTTACGTTATGGAAACTTGGTAAAAATGAAATACTCCTGTCGATTTACTGGTTCAGTCGAAGGATAGTAGTCCTACTAAAGTTTCATGGGAGCCTTGTGAAAAAATCATCAAGAATTTTCCTAACTTTGACCTTGAGACAAGGTCAAAATAAGGGGAGGGTATTAATGCAGGCCCTCTAGTATCAGACATTAGCCCAAGCTCACAAGAGACAATTAGCCAACTCACAAACTCAAGGAAAGCTTCGGTTGATGAGTATCAATCATTAGCCAGAGTATCAGACTTCACTGATGAGTATCAGACTCATCAGGCATTAGCCAAGCTCACAAACTCAATTCAGTCATTCTGGGAACTCACCCTTAGAGTATCAGAGTGTCAAAGAATCAGTTCAGTCACTCTCAGTCATTCTGCAGCTCGAGGAGTTACCAAGAGAACAAAAGAGTTACCAGACTAAGTAAAGTGGAAAAAGGCCATCATCATTGCTGTTAGTAGTTAGTTATAGGTTAGTTAGACATTTAAGCCCTGGCTATAAATAAGTTGGCCAGTGAGGAGAGAGGCGTGATGTTGTAATCTTTTTTTTTCTACATTTTACTTCCTTTGTAAACATTCCTTTCCTTTGTAAACATTCTTTCAATTCTTGAATCTGTGAATAAACCCTAGTTCAGTTCTTCTCCCAATTTGTGCTGTCAATTTGTGTTTTCATGGCCAATTATGTTTGATCCCCTCCTAATCTCAACCAATTGGGAAGGGGTTCTGTCAATGTGTGTCTTAGTTTCAGAAAATGAAAACACATCTTGTGTGACATATCCGTACTACAAAGCTTAAGTTAAGGATGACCTTCTCCAAACATACTACGAACATTATGACTAAATATGAGCAGCCTAATGATACACGAATCATATTCTATAGAGCATAAATATGATATAGAGATACCATTCAAATAAAGATCTAATATGCAATGATACTTTCATGTATCACAAAAGAAATAACTGTAGGATGACATTAGCACATCCATAGTACCTTTAGTGTCCCATTTGGGATTTCTCCTGCCGTAACCATCCTGAGACTGTTAAAGAACGTGATATAAACAAGGTATCCATTCATTCAAACCAAAACAAACAAACAAACAAACAAACAAAAAGAGCAAATTCAAAGTACCATCGCATTGTTGAGCTTCGCCAGGAGCTCCTTATCAACATCTATCTTCGTCTCAGCCAGCTCCCTACATATATATATATCCAAGAATTTCATTCCTGCGAGCTAATAATAAATTAAAATACTACAGAGAATTGAGTTGAAATTGATAGGAAGTACGATTTGGGAACGGTGGGCTTGGGTTGCTGTTTCCGGGCGGGGATCTTCGGCATGAATCTAGGCTGGAAAAACTCAAAAAAAAAATAATAATAAAGTTCATGAGCATATGGTACATACATGTGTTGAAATATTCATCAAAGAAAATTGAGAACCTTTCTTGGAGGAGCACTCGAAGAATTGCCATCTTCACTCTTCATTTTTGGCCCTTCCAATCAAGAACTGGATCTTTATCTACACACAAAAAAGAAAAGAAAAATATATAGTAGCAGTAATAAAAAAGGGTTTTTTTTTTTTTGTTTACAACTTAAGAGTCAAATCATGATTATTAGATTTATGATACCAGGAAGCACGGAGACCAGTGGGTCGTGTCGTGTCGGACACGTATCGGACACTCCTAAATACAATGGGCATACCAAAGCCCTGTCCGTTTCGTGCATCATCCGTGTCCGTTCAACACACAGATTATCAGAACAAAATAGCTACTGAACTTTTGAAAGTAGGAAAAATCGGAAGTATAAAAATAATAATGAGTTGCAAAAGAACATACCTAAGGCCTACGGCGGCGCCGGAAGTCAGAAGCGGAAGAAGAACAACAAGAAAGCGAGCGAGCGAGAGAGAGAACAAAATTAAAGGTACTAAATTTAGAATTTGGTAGGGATTTGTTTTCGGGTTAGCGGGCTGCTTGGGCGTTTCTAAATCCAAACCTCAAAATTTTATATATAGAAAGGGCCGGCGGGATTTTCGGATGAGTGGCAGTGGAATTCAAAAAAAAATTATAGATATTTAGGCTTTGGGTGTCAAATAAGTGAGAATATTTATATTTTAGTTTTTTTTTGTCTTCAAAATAGACATATTTAGTGTTTGTATAAAATATTTGTATTTGGACCTTGATAATAGATATAATTAGTGTTTTGGTCTCCAAACTGTTAGAATATTTGTTTTGGGTAATGAAAATAATAAAATAGAAATAGAAAGCAAAACAAGAAAAAGAGAAAAAAAGAACAAAAATTGAAAAAGGAAAAAAAAATGACGGAATAAAATGATTGTGCGAATAAATTTGTCCGGGCATTCGTAATTTTAGTAAATAAATTTGTTCGAAAAAATCAAGATATAAAGTCTAAATATTTCAGACAAACTTATTATGGGAGACATTCCCATGTTTGGTCTAGGTTAAAAAATATATTTTCGAAAATTACGAATACCTGAATTATTATTTACCCATAAAATATGAAAATCCTTTTCCCTTAAGGATATGTGGCTATGTTTTTCTCGGACAATATATATATATATATATATATATATATATATATATATATATATATATATATATATATATATATATTTCATCTTGTTATCCTTTTTCGTTTTTTATTTTTTTTCAGTTTTTTTGTTCGTTTTTTTCTTTTTTTTACTTTTTCTATTTTTCAGTTTCTTTTCTTTTTGTTTTTCATGTTTTTTGTTTTTTCTTTCTTTTTTTATGTAGGTTTTAAGAGTCAACTATTGGTCCAAGACCCAAACACTAATTATGTCTATTTTTGAGACTCAAACACAAATATTATAACTTATTCAAGACCCAAACACTAATTATGTGTATTATGAAGATTCAAACATAAATATTCTAACTTATTCGAGACCCAAAGTCTAAAAAAAAAAATTAAAATAATGAAAGGACAAAGGTGCGGAATTCGGCAGACCGTATATAGAATTTTAAAATATTTTTAAAAAAATTATTATTATTATCTACATACAAATTAATTTGATTTAAATAATACAGGTAATTTTGTCAATAATTTAACATTTAATTTTTAGATAATTTGTTATTTAAAAAGAAATAAAATAAATAATTATTTATATCTATACTACTACTAAAGCAGAGTCCGATAAAGTAGTTTTCCCTCCTAAGCTCCTACTATTAGTCCGCCCAAAATCTCACAATATCTCTTTAAAAAATAATTAAAATATTTAAATTAAAAGAGAGAAAGTTAGTTTTTATCCGTAATCTTCTATATACTACTAATAAAGCAGAGTAGGCTGAAATAGTTTTATTTTTTATTTTTTATTTTTTATTTTTATACGGTTATGAAAATTTTAGGAAACTATATATTTTTAAAAGGATGATAGGAAATATCTTAAAGATTTTGTTACTTATGGATGTTAACAAAGATAATAATATTGTAAGATACTACAACATAGATTTTGTTAGTTATGAAGTACGCTAAAATATAGTTTTTCCTAAACTCTAATAAAGTAGAGTAGGCTGAAATAGTTTTATTTTTTATTTTTTATTTTTTATTTTTATACGATTATGAAAATTTTAGGAAACTATATATTTTTAAAAGGATGATAGGAAATATCTTAAAGATTTTGTTACTTATGGATGTTAACAAAGATAAATAATATTGTAAGATACTGCAACATAGATTTTGTTAGTTATGAAGTACGCTAAAATATAGTTTTTCCTAAACTCCCAATATTAGCCTGCCCAAAATCTCACAATCTCTTCAAAAAATAATTAAAATATTTAAATTAAAAGACAGAAAGTTAGTTTTTATTCGTAATCTTCTATATACTACTATTAAAGCAAAGTACGCTGAAATAGTTTTATTTTTTATTTTTTATAGGGTTAGAATTTTAGGAAACTATCTAATTTTAAAAGGATTATAGGAAATATCTTAAAGATTTTGTTAGTTATGGATATTAACGAATATAAATAATATTGTAAGATACAATTTGTTAGTTATGGAGTACGCTGAAATAGTTTTTCCTCCTAAACTTCCACTATTAGCCTGCCCAAAATCTTATGTCTCTTAAAAAAATTATTAAAATATTAAAATTAAAATTAAAATTTACTGTATATATATTCATATTTTAATTAAAATTTGTAAAAAATTTAATTTTAATTTGTTATGGATAAATATTTTATGATATTGTTGAATTAAGATTTATTAAACAATTTAAATCTTTTCTGATATTTTTCTTTTAAATTTAGTTTTTAAACAGTTTTTAATTTAGTGTTTAAATAGATATTTATACTTGACTAAAAGAGAGAAAATTAGTTTTTATCAGTAATCTTCTATATACTACTACTGAAGCAGAGTACGCTGAAATAGTTTTATTTTTATTTATTTATTTTTATTTTTATAGGGTTATGAGAATTTTAGGGAACTATATATTTTTAAAAGGATTATAGAAAATATCTTAAAGATTTTATTAGTTATGGATGTTAACAAATATAAATAATAATGTAACAAACTGCAGCAAAGATTATCATGTACGATTTTCATTAATCTTTGAATTAAACAATTTATTTCATTCTGGAACTACCACCCAAAATCTCACAATTTATCAACTATTCATAGCTAATTGTTATTTTGTGAGATGGCTTCCAATGTTAATCTTATTAATGAAATAAGATCCATGAAGGAAACATGGAAATTCAAGCTACGAATTATTCGACTATGGAAAGTCCCGAGTTTTGACAATACTTCTGAAGAGAGATGGTGCTCATGGTCGAAAAGGTTAATGACTTACTTATTTCCCTTTTTATACACTACACGTTGAAGATTTAATTTTTATTTGGATTCAATTATTCACAAACTATTTTTTTCACATTTCTGCATATGTGAATAAGGCATTGGTAAATAGTTTTCACCCATGCTTTCGGAAGACGAATACCGTATATTAACCAATTTTGGCGTTGGACAAAATTATGGATCATACAAGACAACACAACACAACATCCATATAAGCTAAAAATTGTCTTCTCTATGTCAGTTCATTGCATTTTTTTAATGATCTAAGCTCCTTACATGATAATTTGAAATATCAACTCTTCATAGCTAATTGTTATTTTGTCATATGTAGGAGATGGCTTCCAATGTTAATCTTATTAATGAAATAACGTCCATGAAGGAAACATGGAAATTCAAGATACGAATTATTCGACTATGGAAAGTCCCGAGTTTTGACAATACATCTAAAGAAAATTGCATTGAAATGGTGCTCATGGACGAAAAGGTTAATGACTTACTTGTTCCTTTTTTTTATGCACTACACGTTGAAGATTTAATTTTTATTCGGATTCAATTATTCATAAACTATTTTTTACACACTTCTGCATATGTGAAAAGACATTGGTAAATAGGTTTTCACCCATACTTTCGGAAGGCGAGTACCGTATATTAACCAATTTTGACGTTGGACAGAACTATGGATCATACAAGACAACACAACATCCATATAAGCTAAATTTGTCTTATCTACGTCAGTTCGAATGTGTGAGGATTTACAAATTCTTTTTTATGGTTTTTCTTTTGTTTCATATGATGTTGTCATAGAAAACAAACTCGACGATACCTATTTAAAAGGTACAAGTTTTTATCAATCTCATTATTGGCATTTATTTAATTGTTTCTAAATTCTTATTTGTTGACATACTTATCATTATTGATGAAATCATTTCTGTTGGGCCAATTGCTCCAATTTTTAGGAATGGAAAGGAATCAAAGAGGTTATCATTTGAGATTAGGAATTTGGAGTAAGTATATTATATAGAAATCTCAAAAATATTATTTCTTCTCTACATCTCAGAAACATACTACACACTTTATATTATCTTTTAAATTAACTATTCTATCTTACTAGGAAAAAAACCAATGAAATGCACATTGGGGCAAGGATATGCAGAACTTGCAACCTATCTCACAAATGAAAATAAGGGGCCAAAGTTATTATTATTCAATTTGCAAAGATAAAAACTTAGCAAGGTGTGTACATTAACTTATTATTCTTTTCCATTTTCCTAAATTTTATTACTATGCAAAACATGTACTTGCTATTTTTTTACTTCATTTTTTTTTGGGGATTACCTTTTAAAAGTAAAACTATTTGAGAGAATTATCTTACCAGTATTTGTGAGGTCACTCATTATTTGAATTTTGTTATTTTTTTTCTTTCAGATCTTATTTTTTTGTGTTAATAATATTAATAACATATTTTCATAATATTATTTTTAATATTAGTATCATTAATCTAAATTGGAAAAATCTGAAATTAAATTACTAAGTATGGAGAGTGACAAAATTTTAATTATCATTAATATTTGTACATATAGTAATTTGAAAAACCGGGCCATCGCACGGGTATTACCTAGTGTATATATATTAAATAGTTATTATCAATATATGAAATTAATTTAGTTTAAATAACATGATAATTTATTATTTAAATTTTGTAGATAATTTGTTATATAAAAAATAAAATAAATATTTTATACATATAAATTTTACATAGATATTATATAGATAATAAATAGTTATTTGTTACCATTCAAATTGTCAATAGATATTATATAGATAGATATTATATAGATAAATTTTAGATAGATATTATATAGATAGATATTATATAGATAAATTTTAGATATATATTATATAGATAACAAATAGTTATTTGTTCTTTAAATATAAATTAAATAGAAATCAAATAAGTAATTTATGTATTAAAAAAAGATATTATATAGATAATAAATAGCTATTTATAATTATTTTGTTATCATCCAAATTATCTGATTATAATCTATATAATATTTGTTTGAAATATATATATATATATATATATATATATATATATATATATATATATAATCTGAGAGCGACGAGAAGACGTCCGCCATAAACGATCGCAGGCTCGATCGTAAAGGCGTCGGCGATCGTCGCCAATATGCGCGTCGTGCGCATAGAACGGACGGCTGGGCGGAATCGGTAGTCGCATACGGCAGGGAATCAGTGGCCGTCGTACGGACGGTCACCCCTAGTCGTCGAGGGCGTCTCTTCGGCGTCGTGGGCAAAGCAAGGTGTTGAGTAACTGCCGTCGAAAGACGGTGTGCTGCCGAGCGGAGCTCTGGAGCGCGCGGAGTGCGCGGGGTGCGTGTGCACGGCGATGATGACAAGGCCAACGGACTACGTCCGCACTCCAAAAGTCGTTCCATACGACAGGCCAAGAATCGTGTGCGTGGGACACACGGTTATACTGAGCCCGCACGCGTTGGATTTTAAAATATATATATATATATATATATATATATATATATATATATATATATATATATATATATATGCCAATGACCCTCTAGCCTAGTGGTTGAGGCATACGGTCCGAGTGGTCAGGAGATCGATTCCCAGTGGGAGCGTTTGCCACAATTACCTTCTTTCAAATATATATATATATATATATATATATATATATATATATATATATATATATATATATATATATAAACGGGATATGAGCCACATGCTCATATTATATGAGCCATGCACATATGACTCCTAGGGGGCGTTTGTACAAGGAATACTATATAGCCGGGAATATATTCCCACTTCCCAGGAATTAGACATCATTTTTCCGACATTTTTTATTACCACGTTTGGTACATAATAAAATATTCACGAATATATATATATATATAATTTATTTTCGGGTATATATAATGTATGCGTTTGGTACTATAAATAAATTTCTATGAATATAATATTTCTCAAACTAAGATAAAGAAATGTTTGAGTACAAGTAATGGAATAATTTTTATTGTCCTCCTTTTTTGTTAACATATTAGAAAAATATGGAGAAAAAAAAATGATGTTTATGGTTGCAAAATATAACATTGATCTTGAGGTAGTTACAGTGATGAATTTTCAAACAATCAGATGAAGAGTCTCAAATCCCAAACAAATCATATGCAAAATACAAAATAGCTACCGAAACCTAAAAATTCCAAACAAATTTGATCAACAAAATAAACAAATAAATCCAAATTGAAGAATATACCTTCTTCCTTCCTGCCTCAATATGCCCTAGCTTCCTTGAATTTGAGATCACCTGCATTGAAGCCATCCCCAAAAAGTATCAAATTTTTCCTAAAATAATCCCCAAAATATAAAAACTTTGTTTGCACTCGAGATTGGATCATCTCCAAAATCCCTATAATTTGTTCTCCAATATTCCTAATAAAAATTTCCAAAATTATAAAAATCAAATCCCTATAATCACTATATCCTAAATCATTTTCAAAACCAAAATATAATTTAGCAAACAACAAAAATAAGAACATACAAAAATTAACAAAAAACAGACAAAAGGCCCAAAAAAAAGGATAAATTGAAATCTATACCTTCGGAAAAGAGAACAACAGAGAGAGAGAGAGTCGAATGAGAGTGAGAGTGAGAGAGAGAGACGCTAGGGAGAAAGAGAGCCGCGCAAGAGCGGAGAGAGAGAGAGAGACACGCTAGGGAGAGAGAAGATCTATTGGGTTTTTTCAAAAAATTAGAAGGCAGAAATTGTAAATATATGAATTTTTAGGTAATTTTATTTCCAGATAACAAAAAAAAACCCACTTATTTATTATAAATTTTTCATATTTCATGGATAAATAATTTATCCGCGTATTCATTATTCCTGAGAATAAATTTTACTAGGGTAAACCAAACATGGAAATATTATTCTCATCCTAATTTTTTCGGGCATACAATTTTTTTTTTGCATACCAAGCGCACCACTACATCGTATGTGCACTAATGTGCACTAGTATACTCCACTCCAATAGAAATGGAGCACCAGTACTCTGCATTCCTATTGGTCCACAAGTGCACTAGTACACTCCATTCATATTGTTCCACATGTGCATATATATATATATATACATTTTTTTTATTTTTATTTTATATATATATATATATATATATATATACATATATATATGTGTGTGTGTGTGTGTGTGTGTGTGTGTGTGTTTCTGTGTGCGATATTAAATTTAAATTAAACAAATATATAAAATTATCTATTGTTATCTATATTTCTATAAATAATACCAACACATTTACAAAGTCGGCCCTGTGGTAAGCCAGATAAGACTTGGGACTTGGGCAACCCCCCTCTGCTAGGGCAACCCATAGGCTCATCATGATCCCACCAAAGGTCAGGATCAAGAGCTGACAATAAGGGTCAAAGAGCAACCAAAATTAGCTCTAAGATAGGACAACTCAATCCTCCGAGCCGGCCCTGCATATCTATAGAAAATAAAATAATTTTTTTTATTATCTATATAAACACTATTTAAAATTTGTATATATAAATCATTTACTGGATTAAAATGTTTAGTATTATGCCGTATTGTCATCCCAAAATTTTGGACATACCTCTAGCGGTTCTACCTTTATAATTTTTTTTCCAAATTTTTTCCTTATAACTAACTTTTTTTACAAATATATTTAGTCATATAAAATTCTATATTTTATTTAAGCCCTTCACATGGGACCCGCCAACATAAGATATTTGTTTGAGAAATTGTGTTGCCACCCACTTATTTTACAATAATTCAATGTGCACCACATCAAATTACCATAATGTATGAAATCTCTCACTCTTAACAAAACTGTCAATGACCCAATAGTCGACTCCTTTGATCCCCATTTAAGTGGGGTGCACCTTGAATTATGTTCAAAATATTCTCAAATAAGTGGGGTGTACTTTGCATTATGGTAAAATAAATGTGGTGCAACTTTTTTTTATTTATTTATGTAGGTCAAAGAAGTTGACGGTTAGTTATTGACGGTTTACGTTAAAACTTAAAAGTGAGAAATTTCATACATTATGGTAATTCGGTGGAATGCATCTTGAATTATGATAAAGTAGGGGCAACACAAAATTTCTCTATTTGTTTTTTTCCAACAACTGTAAATTGTAAATTCAAATATTGACCTTATAATTTATCACTTAGATTGTAAGTACAAAAACATTATTCCAATCTTAATTTAACTACTAATAAATATGTCTAAACAACCATAATTTTTTTTTGTCTTTTTTTACTTGTAGAAAAAAGAAAAAAAACTAGTTTTAGACTTTTAAAAATTATTAATTTTCGGTGCTCAAAGTAGGTATTTAACTTAAACTTTAAGTTAAATAACTTTTGGTGTAAAAAAACTAGTTTTCAAATGATTAAATAATTTTAATTTTTTGTTATTTGAAGGTGACAATAATTAATTTTATATTTTATCGATAAAATTATTTGGGTGTGAATATATATATATATGCTCCAAAACTAGCCGCCTGGTTTTGTATTATAGAACCATCCTATGTTTTATGGATTGGATTAAAATTTATTGAGTGAGATTAAAAGGTGTAGACCTCACCACCTTTTAAAGTTATTTAATCTCAATCATGCAATTTCAATTCAACGTATATAACATAGGTTGGTTCCATAGTACAAAACCAGCCGGTTGGTTCTAGAGCACTCCCCACCCCTATATATATATATATATATATATATATATATATATATATACACAAAACTATTTTGTTTAAATAACATAGATAATTTTATTGATAATTTATAATTTAAATTTTGCAGATAATTTGTTATTTATAAAATTAGATAAATATTTTTATACATATAAAATTTAAATATATAACAAATAGTTATTTGTTATTATTCAAATTATCTATTCGTGATCCATTCAATTTATTATTTAAAATTTTAAATAAATAAATTTTTATATACAATTTATAGATGTTATATTATAAATAACAAATAGTTATTTTGTTATTACTCAAATTATTTATTTTGTTATTACTCAAATTATCTATTGGTGTATAATAATAACAAATTATCTATTAGTGATATCTCAAAAATACAGTATGAATAATACAATAAAAAATTAACTATAATTTTAAATTCAAAAAATTTTAATAATATTAGTTTTTTAAATAAATATGACATGTATTAATTTTTCCTAAGACTTTTTGGATATTATATTTTGGATGCCAAGAAATGAGACAATATCTATTTGTTTATTTTTCTAAATTAGATACTAAAATTATCTATTTGTTAAATTTAAATTAAACTAATATATAAAATATATATATATATATATATATATATATATATATATATAGAGAGAGAGAGAGAGAGAGAGAGGAAGGATCAAGATCCCCCCACTTTTTGCATCCCCAAGCATCCCCCCTATTTACACCGTTGGATGGTGCTTTAAGTCATCTAATCTTGACCGTTAATTTATCAACGGTCAAGATTAGATGACTTAAAGCACATCCAACGGATGTGAACATGGGGATGCAAAAAGTGTGGGGATGCCTATCCTTCCTCATATATATATATATATATATATATATATATATATATATATATATATATGAACACACACATATACATATATATATATATATATATATATATATGAATAAGGTAATTACATTCAAAATTGTGGGGAAAATTGTATGTACAAGCTCATCAGATCTCTCCCCCCTCTACTCACTAAATACAGCAATCCTACTCTAATTCCTAACTGGAATAAACTGGAAGCTGCCTGGAACCTGCTCTAAACAATCTGAACCGATCTTTTCTCTCTCTCTCTCTCTCTACTCACTAAAACGAACAATCCAACTCTACTCCCTAACTGTGCTATAAACACTCTCTATGCATCTCTGCTCACTGAAAGGCTGCTGACATCCATATCGATGTTGCGAAGAATAATCGATGGCGTAGTGGCCGTTCCTTCAAAGATTCTTCGGTTCCGTTCGCGCCATAGGTGCCATACAGTTGAGTGGAGCCGGCGAATGGCCAGGTTTTCCCAATCGTTCCCCATGCTACAGTATCCCCTGATCTCGACCAAGTTCGCTACAATCCCTCCCTTGGGTTCCCCCCTCATTTGCAAAATGTTCATTTGTTTGGTCCAGATGGCAGACGCAAAGGCGCAATCGAACATAAGATGATTAGCAGTTTCATCCTCCTGTCCGCAAAGAGTACATCTGGCTGACGGAATGTTAAGTCCTAATCTGCGAAGTCGAACAAGCGTGAAAAGCCTAACTCTAACGAGCTTGAACATGCAGTGTTGGGAGTTGCTTGTCGTTCCTTTGCTCAAGATGTATTTCTGCCATTTGTCTGTCTGGCCCTGGTTATGGAGATGGTTATAGACATTAGTCGGTTTGAACTTGCTGCCATTATCCCTCCACTGCCAGTGATCAGATCCTCGCTCCTTCTCGATGCTAACTCTGACAATTTCTTGCCAAATCTGAGCCGGGATGCTTCTTCAGTTAAGGTTCCACTCTGTCCACAATAATACAACTCAGATTGTCCTGCCCCATGCTGTCAGTGCCCCTAGCTCACATTCGGTCCTTAACGCTACTATGGAAGAGCCAAGGATCGAACCAGAGGCTCGTGTCTCTACCTGTAAATATGACTCGGGTAATCAACATTTTCAATTGTCTTCTTGATTGCAGGATGCTATTGTAAACAACTGAATGGTTGGGATCAACCTTTTGCTCCCAGAAGTTAATCTCACGATTGTATCTGTTCCTCATCCAATCGGCCCAGAGAGACTGACCCTGCAGGAATCGCCATCCCAACTTCACCTTCCCCACTTCCCTCAGCTTGCTGAGCGAGAATAACCCCACTCCTCCCTCCTTCTTGGGTCTGCACAGGTCTGCCCAAGCAATACTCTGAAGTCCCCCCTCCAAACGAACGCAGCGCATAGCTGATCGATGCGCTTAATGATACGAATCGGAAGAACAATAGCCTGCATCTAGTAAATGAATATGGCAGTGATGACTGACCTGATAAGCTCCACTCGTCCTCCAAAAGATAGCATTATCGCTTGCCACCCTTCGAGTATCCGTTGCACAAATTCGATAAGGCTGTTGCAGTCCACTGCTTTGGCATTGTTCACGGATAGGGGAAGCCCAAGATACCTAACCGGAAGTGATCTTAGATTCATATTGAGTAGGTCCTTCCACTCCTTTCTCCTGCAGTGCTGGTTGAGAAATGCTTTACATTTCTCTTGATTAAGGCGAAGACCCGATAGCTCCCCAAACGCACCAAGGATCATGTGCAGGTTCATAATGCTTCTGTGGGAGGGGACGGCGAATACGAGCAAGTCGTCCACGTAGATCAAGTGGGTGATCACAGGGGATATCTTACTATACAAAGGGGTGATCTCCTTCTTGTAGACCGCCTCCTCAAGCATATAGGAGAAGTACTCCATGGTCACTGTGAATAAGTAGGAAGATAAGGGGTCTCCTTGGCGTAGCCCACGATTGCTGGTGAAGAACCCTGCCGGTTGCCCCTATACAAGAACAGAGAAAGAAGGGGTCGAGATACATTCTCTAATTCTGCTAACCCACCAATCCTCAAAGCCCATGCAAGCCATCAAGTGACAGACAAAGTCTCTATTTACGGTATCATACGCCTTGCGAAGATCGAATTTAATGCAAGCTTTATCTCCACCTTTCTTGCTGAACCCTCTAACCAACTCGTTAGCTAATAGGCAGTTCTCAACAATAGATCTACCTGCTATGAAGGCGGTTTGATTTCTAGAAATAAGACCAGGCAGGATTTCTCTCATATGACTGCACATGATGTTGGCAATGATCTTGTACACGAAGTTGCAGCATGCAATGGGCCTGTAATCAGCTAGGGAGGTTGCCTCTTGCTTCTTGGGAATCATGGTTATGAATGTATGGTTAAGTTCTCGAAGAAGCTTTCCTTTCTCAAAGAAGTCAGTTACTACTTCAACTACAAAATCCTTAATTACTGGCCAGTGCATCTTGAATAATTTAGCCCCAAACCCATCTGGACCAGGCGACTTTGTGTCATCAACACTCTTGATGTAGGCCTCAATCTCCGTGGCTTCGACTGGGCGTCTCAAAACCTAATTGCCTTCCTTAGATACAACCCTCTTGCATTTAATCCTAGGGAATGACTTGAGATAGTGTTTTTGGTTATAGAGCTCTTTATAGTTGTCACCACCACATTCTAGAACAAGAGTATTTTGGTAACTTGTAGATTTTTTGATTATTTTATTATATTTTAAATTGATGATTGAGTTAGTGTCATTAATTGGTGAAACCCTAGAACTACATTGTGTAGATGTTAGCCATGACCATATAAACTTGTTAGAGAGATTAGATAACTTAAGTTAGACTCTAATCTAGCTAGAGTGACAATTAGAACCTAATTGGTTGATTTAACAAAAGTCACATTGGGCATTTTCCTTAAGGGGCCTTAAATTGACATGTTATGAAGGCTTTTAGTCATTTTCACCCAATACAAACCCTAGGGACACCCCTTGGCTGGCCACACAAGCCTCTTCCCTTCCTATTTAATCCCTACATAGCCTCCTTCCCCCTTTCATTACAAACCCTAACCCTAATTTGTGTTCTTCTCCAAATTGCCTCCAACCCCCAAATTAAGTCCAAATTCTCTCAAATGAATTGCAAACTCTTCCCCTTGAAGAGAGAAAGTCTCTATTGCCTAGCTTGGAAGGATTGGAACAATTTGGCCATTGGAAGTTGAAGGGGATCTCCTCTTGAGTTTGTTTCATTGAGATTCCAACTCTCAATTTGTAAGAGCCTCTAAACCCTTCAAATTTTCATTCCTCTGATATAGATGCGTTCATGAGGAGTCCCTCTTGCATTAGAAAAGAGTTGGGTCGATTTCGGATTGATTTGATGTGCATATCACGAGAGTATCGGATACGCATACCAAGTGTTCGATGAAATGCCACATAGGGTGTTTGATCACGAAATTCAAATGTAATTAGGTTTTATTGTAGCTAATATGTGGGTTATGATCTGTGGGTTGTTCCATGGGAATTGGAGTTGTTTTGATAGGTGAAATTGAGCCAAGGGAGGCTCGGCCTATGATTTAGCTACTGTTCCTTCTTGCCCTGCTGCACAGACCCTAGATCTAGGTCTGTAGCTCATTATTTCGCTTCCTAATCACTCCTATGGCCTGGCCTAGTGACTGAGCACTGGTATTGAGCTCATGGCAGTAAGCCATGGCCAGTTCAAGTTGCATTTGCCACTGCACATGCCCTCAACTGTGCAGTCGAGCCCTTGCTTTGAGCTACTCATTATCCTCTCTGCATTGACACTTCATTCACTGCATATCCTATGACTCTGTCCACTGATACTTAGCAAATTCAGTCCCATATGAGACATGCATCAATCTATTGAGTTCAATTTCTTACATACGTGTCCTTGCATCAATCCACCAATACCCTATATTCAGTCTACTGTGATCTAATTCAACCCATTCCTATTATATTCAAGATACTTTAGTATTGGATCAGTCCTTAATCCAATACCCTGCTCTACAGATTTGTGGAGTCCATCTCCCTAAACCTGGGCATGTATCCCTGAGTTCAGACCATGACTAAAGCATACATGTCCAGAACCTCCTCATACTTGCATTCATTTCGACCTACCCCTATTTTGTTCAGTCACCCCCACATCTGGTTGTGTCCTGCATACCATGGTTATGCTCAAGTCGAGTGTGTCTTGTCCTGCTCATCATGAGTAGTCTCCATTCTCTGTGCATACCTTAGCTCCGTCTGTGGAGACCTTGTTCAGTATTAAGCAGCATTGCATTAACACCCATTACTTCATTCAACCCTCATTCATTACATATGCAATTTCTGCATTCAATAATGTTCTGTCCATTACCTATCATATAGCAGTCCTTCTTGGATCAGACCCCCATTCCCATCTACCAGTTAACCACATGACCATTCATATGTTCAGACCCCCTTGGCCTATAGTATCTGCCCTTGTTATCTAGCCATATACAAGAAGACCTTGGTTCAGCAAACCCAATCCCTTTCTAATCTGCACATTCAATAGATCCTTGCATTTTAATGGAGTTTGATTCACTACACATCTAAAACCTACTGCATACACTCACTTGTCCTGCTCCCAGGGTAGGCACAATACCTTCACTAATCCACTACAATGCATTGCCTTCACTGCATTCAACTCGACATGCCCTGCAATTCACTTAATGTTCTGTACTCATATTGATGTGCCATGCATCCTACACAAATTGCATTACCAAATTCTTGGGATATAGGTTCAATCCCCACATCTCTTAACCTCTCTCAAGCAGTTTCACCTGTCCATTCCAGAGGGTTGCTCACCATTACCTGGAGTCGAGCCCCTTGCAATGATCTGCTCTCTTTGGTTGATGCCCAGTTCATCAATTGATCATCCTTGAGTTGTCCAGCATCTGTGTCATTATTTTAGTGAGTGAGGTGAATGGTTAAGTGTGTGTGAGTGTTAGTGAATAAAGGTTCAAGGGTCAAGCTCTGTATTGGGGTTTGAGTGATGCATCATTTAGGAAGAGGGTTTGAAGTGATATATTAGTGTTTTGATTTGTAATTGATTAGCTCAGAGCTTGTGGAGTGTTAGAGAGATGTTAGTATCTAAGTAGGATGTTAGTGTCAGTCCTAGAGTTAGTATCAGAGATGAGTGAGTGATATTTAGTAACTGTGAATGACATGTACTACATTGGGGGGTGCCTGACAGCAGGACATAACCTTGCATAGGCTGCATTAGCAAAGCCCTATCCTTGCTTTGCATTGCCTGCCATAATTTGGTTTAGTTTAGCATCATGCAGCAGGGACTTAGCCTTTGGGTTACAGAATAAGGGTGGGAGTCTTGAGTATGTATATGTAGATGTTATATATATGTTGTCTTGTAACAGTTAGGAGTTATGGTATCAGAGGGTATCAAGGTTAGTATTATGAGTTGGTTAGATAATCATCTAGGATAATGGGTTTTGAGTATCATAAGATGAGTACCAGGTTTTGGGATAATGTTAGTTGTCAGTAATTATTAGGTTCAATTTCCCTTCCTTAGTTCAGTAATGACTTTCCTTATTGTCCAGGTGATGTTCCACATCATTTGGGAATATCAAACCTTGATATATGTCATGCCCCTACACTTAGCTCAGACCCCCTTCACCCCTTTGTTTGGTAGCAGCCACTTCTTAGTCATGTCCAGGTATTAGTGTCACGCCCCGCTCCCAGAATTATGGTGAGCCGGGTACGTAACATCATCCCCAGGCTACGCGACATACGAATACTCCAGTACCCATATTCGCGATCGTCGCCCGTAAGGTTCGTGCATAGGTAAAAGCAGGTCATAACTTACATAAATTTAAGTCAGCAATAATCTAAAACTAAGACATTCTAACTAATTGAACATGAACATAACTATTTCTACCCAGTACAATTTTGAGCCCAACTATAAATAATACAATTATACCTTAAACAAGTAGAGAAAAAGAATTCTTGTTCCAACTTGAACGTCTTCAATGGTATCATCACGTCCTTGATCTCCAGTTGTCCTTCAGTACCTGATAGCGGCTTCACTTGGTACACTGCTACAAAACCTAGTGAACAATACTAGGTCGTTTAGAAACGACAAGCAAGTCCTCGGCCAAAAACGATTAAGAAAAATATAATAAGGAATGAAACATAAAGATTTTCTATTAAGAGGATAGGAATATGCAATTGTTATAGTTTCATTCATTTAAGTAGTATAAACATCCCTTTTTGGCTTTATTTAAATAGGGGTAAATTCCTCCTAGAATGAGATGCAAATTTGAAGGACTAACCCTAAAATACAATGCAATTTGGAGAACACCCCCCTGAATATTCATCTAAATAGCTTCCCGTCAACAATCTCGTATACCTGGGATCAGGCTGTGAGTTTGGTGGCACGGTGCTTAGATTCCGGCCCTGCGCCTCCCTTGGGCTTACAAAAATTCATTTACCCGATGTTACTGTCGATGTAGATGTAAAAATTTTCGAGCTTCCCTTGAGCTTCCTATAAATTTTGCCTCCCTTGGACAAAATTGAAATTTGCCTCCCTTGGACAAAATTGAAATTTGCCTCCCTGGGGCATAAGTGAGCTAAGCCTCACATACTCGATTCGTATGGCCCTACGAATGAGTAAATAAAAATACTAATAAGCTTTTTGGTTATGTTATGTTGCGGGACTTTTTAGGAATATTCAGGTTGTTCTCCCCCTTCCAATGCTTTAAATAAATTTTTCGAGGATTTTTCCGAGAACTTCTAGGTTTATGAAAATAAACCGATTTCTTTATAATTCTAAGAATTTCGCTCTTGAAATTTCCAAAAATTTCGGCAAAATCTCCTTTGTATTTAGAGACTCCAAAAATTTACAAGAGACAATATATATATATATATATATATATATATATATATATATATTAAAATTCCGGGTTCGCCGACTCCTTCGGTGGAGCAACTCTCAACACCGAAAATCACATACAGTTCATATATCTATAACAAGACTATAGAAAGGATAGGAGTATTTCATTTTTACCTTGGCCAATATATATATATATATATATATATATATATATATATATATATGTATACCTTAATGTTAGCAATCCACGAACTTGCAATATTTACTACAAAATCCAACTAAACAAGGATGTTACAATACTATAATTTATAACAAATTCAAAAGTCAAGAATTTAACATAAACAATTTATTTATCTCCAAACACGAATTTATTCAAGTAACTTATTCGTAAGATATTGATCATTCTATAGTTTTAGAACGAAAACTCCTAAACAGAATATTGGTTCTAGTTTGGTGTAGGTAGTGCTATAATAAATGAAAATCGAACCTTGCAACGCATACTTTACTTATTTGATGAATTATAAATCTTAAGCCAAAATTTGCTAAAATATCCATTTGGACTGATGCACTTAAGCCTACCTATAGTATGGATACTTAACCAATTTGTGTTGTATTTCCATTTTATAAAAATTATCATAGAAAGCATTCTAAATCATGCGAATGCTGAATTTAAAAATAAATTGCCAAAATACTCCACTTTTGGACCGATACGTCTAAAAAGCTCTATACCATTGATATCTAACTTATTGTACTAAGTATTCCTTATCCAAAGTTGACATACATGCTTTTCTATACCATACACATGCTGAATTTTTTTGTTTAGATAGGTCTCAATCATCCAAACATCCTATTTGACCGATACGCCTTTGAAATTATTAATCTAAAGACGCACTTACTTAGATGCTAGGTTTTATTAATCTAAAACCTTCTATGAAACCTTTTAGAGCTAATTTTATACTGAACTTAAATTAATTTAAACCTTTTGAACTGTAACAACCCAATTTCAGACCATTATGGTCAATTCCGAGTAGTTGGAAATTCTCCTAATAAATTCATTAGGTTTCCTTCCTTGGAATTTCTAGAACTTTACATTTCTAGAGTGGTTTATTAAGTGAAGATTCTGAATTTTGGTTAGAGACCCATATTGGAGACCGAAACAACCTTACATACTATTTTCACATATCTCCATATAGGACACAAGTTCGGATATATATATATATATATATATATATATATATTTATATATATATATATATATATATATAATCCCTATGTTTCAAAATAAAGTGTAAATATGTCATATATTTATTTAAATCAATTCCCGTTTATAATCGTATTCTATACCACTTCGCAATTCCTATGATATCGAATCGTGTAGGACATACTCGTATAAAATTACTTTACATATACACATATACTCATAGCCATGAATGATAAATATTGCATATTTTAATTCAACTCAATACACCGACTCGACACAAAAGAGTATCATTGTGTCCAACCTATGTCATGGTATCATGTCGGTGCATCCGAAATACTACCAATAATATATGTCCGTAGTTACTTCCAAATACAACCGTTTCAACGTATCCGAATCATGACCGATTCGCGTGTCCAGACTATCTTTCCTAATAGACCGTGTCCACGTGTCCGTATCACTGCTAATACACGTGTCCGAATCATATCTTCAAGACATATATATGTATTCGAGATTTGTACATATAAAGGAATTAAACCCAAACAAAACATGACAATAGGCAAAATGGAATCAAGTAAAAGAGATGGGATAGTGCTTACCTTGGGAATTTGGGAATAGGGTTTCCTCTTCTTCTCCAACTTCTTCTTCTTTACTCCTTCAATTATTTATTTTTTTTTAGAAGAAAAGGGGTTAGGGTTTAGTTTGATGATAGTGGTGAGGATAGAGATGAAGATGATGGTGGTGATAGAGGGGGCCGGGGGCCGAGCCGGCGGCCAGGGAGAGGGAGAGAGATGGAGAGGGGGAGAGAGGAAGCCGAGAGGGAGAGAGAGGGAACCGAGAGAGAGAGAGGTGAAGAGGAGAAAAAGATGAAGGAGAAGAGTATGAAGAAGATGGAGAGAGGGGGACAGTCGGCTGAGAAGGAGAAGAGAATGAGATTTCTATTCTTTCTTTTTTTCTTTTTTTAACTCATCATTAGAGATTAAATATGAAATACCAAATGTGCCCTTTCTATACATGCATGGTGACACATAGGTTCACGAGGTGTCCATGTTATTTATGCAATTTGCATAATAAACCTAGTGGCTTACTTGAAAATATTTTCTTTTATTTTCTTTTTTAAAAAAATAATTCCTAATAAGTCCAAATGAACATTTTAGCAAAATAAAATTATTAAAAAAATAAACAAACAAATAAATAATTTAAAGTATGTATTATCTGAAATATTGTATTGTGAAATATGACTGACAATTAGTGTGGGATGATGTTAGTTCATCCTAGTGTCCTAATTCACTAAGTTTTGGCCCTTTAGCTTTAGATGCCCAGTTAGTTGCAGTCAAGGCCTTAGGCCATTACATGTGCACTAAGTGCAAGTGGCAGGGGCTCTAATGTTTAGTTCAGTCACCCCTTGAACCCAGTATCAGTCTTTTGAACTCCATATGATGTCAGACATATGTATTTATGTTCAGTCCCTCACATGTGGTAAATTCCCATGTGATCCCCTTGATCTGTTACTTAGCATATATATCTCCTATATATCTATATGTTATGTATATAGGTAATGTTACTTAGTAAGCAGAGTTATGTTTGTTACCCTATGAATGATAGGATAGAGGGCGTGGATGTATGTAGTTGGATAGAGCTATAGGATGTGTACGCTATAGTTGAATATAAGAATGTGTCTAAAATATTAGTATATTAGAATCTAGGTTGGAGTATAGATTGTATCTCAATAGCTTAACACTACATGTATGCATATGTTATGTTGGTTACCTTGAGTAGGTTTATATACAAGTAATATGGGTATATATGAAATAGGGTTATGTGGATAGATGGGATAGAGTGATATGGGGACACTACTAAAATATGCTCTATTAGCGACGTAATTTAGCGACGGAATAAAATAACGTCGCTAAATATCGAATATAGCGACTCCTTTATATAGACATCGCAAAACGTCGCTGAATAGCGACGTTCAGCAACATGAGATAAATTACGTCGCTGAAAAGCGATGTTCAGCGACATATTATTAAAATATGTCGCCATATATTAAAATGTTTGCGACATCGCCTCTTGACGTCGCTAACTTTTTTACTTAGGGCACACTGTTTCCTTTTTCTCCCTCACTCGAAAATTTTAGAATTTTCTTTCCCCCTCGACCCCCGGCTACTCCCTCCCCCCCGGCGACCCCTTCCCCCCCCCCCCCCCCCCCCCGGCGACTCCCTCCCCCCCCGGCGACCCCTACCCCCCCTCCCCCCCCCCGTCGAGCTCCTCCTCCTCGAGCTCCTCCTCCTCTTCCTCAGGTAAACCCTAACCTAACTCCTCCTCCTCCTCCTCCTCCTCCTCCTCCTCCTCTCCTACGGACACACACACACACACACACACACACACACACACACACACACACACACACACACGGGCCGAACCCAATCGGATAAAACCGTTAATGGGTTGGGTTAGGGTTGAAGACACTCGGGTTCGGGCTCGGATTTGGGTTAAAATATTTGAACCCGATCAACAATCGGGTTGGGCTCGGGTTCATGTGTCGGGTTACCCGACGAACCCGAAATATTGTGTGTGTGTCTCTTTATATTTGAGAGTGTATATATATATAGGTGTCTTGATATATGTATATATATGTTTATTAGTTGTGTGTGAGTTTGAGTGAGAATGGAAGGAGTTGTTGTGGTAGGTTGTGGTTGTAGTTGTGGTATTGTAGTGCTGGTTTGTGGTGGTGTTCATGGTGGTTGAAGGGTGGATTGAGACCAGCATATGCAGCAGCAGCTAGGCCAGCATATGCAGCAGCAGCTAGGCAGCATAAGCAGCAGCAGCATAAGCAGCAGCAGCATATGCAGCAGCAAGCAGCAGCAGTATCATTCATTCGGCCACCCATTCACCATCCATCCATTCATTCATCCATCCATTCATCTATCACATATAGCAGTCCATTCATTTATTCATCCACCCATTCACCATTCATTTATTCATTCACCCATCCACCATTCATTCATTCACCCATTCACCATTCATCCATATCCATTCATTCATCCATCCATCCATCCTTCACATATAGCAGTCCATTTCACCCATTCACCATTCATTTATTTATTCACCCATTCACCATTCGTTTATTCATTCACCCATTCACCATTTATTCATCCATTCACCCATTCACCATTCATTCATCCATTCACCCATTCACCATTCATTCATCCATTCATCCTTTTTATCAAAAAACAGTCACTTAACCCCCTTCATGTTGTGTGTGTGTGTTGTTAGTGAGTTGAGCATTTAGTTAGAAGAGTATGTTAGTGGTTAGATAATATGTTAAGGAAAGGTTTGGTAATAGGATGTGGTTTGTGTTAGAGAGTGAGGAAATTGTGGAAGATATGTTAGTAAGATTTTATATTAGAAGTTTTGTATTAGAGTTAGATGTGGGCTAGAGTGAGCGTGACAGGTTGAGTTATCTTGTGATATCAAGATGGTATCACAAGATAATTAGGATTTACCCTAGCTATGAAAGGGTAACGTAATAGGGTAAGTTAAGGTAATTGCCTAGAAGCTAAGGTATGAGTCTAAGGTGTTAGGATATGGTTAGAAATTGATTGTCTTGGTTGGTAATGGTTAGGATTAGTGCTCTTAGACTAGTTTTGACCTCGGTTGACCGTTTTGACCAAAAGTCAACGAAAGTCAACCAAAAGTCAAACTTAGCCTAAAAGTGACTAGAATTGACACGAAACCAAACCAGAGTTGACCAGTTGACTGAAAGTCAACAGTTGGTCAACATTATCCGATGGACCCGATCCAACCCGAGTTCAACCCGATCCTCCGGGCTTGGTCTTGGGCTTCATATGTTGAACCCAAGGTCGGGCTGGGCTTGGGCTCGGACTAGGCTTATGATTCATTTGGTTGGGCTCGAGTTGACCTCAAGCCCGACCCAACCCGCCCGAGTTGCACCCCTACATACGGTTACCATGTCTCTCTACTATAATATACACTAGGAAGTTCGGACACTGCAAATATCGGTGTTTGTTCCATGTCTATGTCTAGTGAAGGATAATTGCCTAGACTTAGTCAACTTCACCCAGTTTGACTAGTTTGTCCAAGATATTGACTTAGTCAACTCAACTTCACCCAGTTTGACTAGTTACTACGCTGAACATGTGTGTCCATCTTTGCAAAATTATTTCCAAATGGATATGAATTACTACTTGCGAAATCGTTCATGGATGTACAATCGTCGTCCTGATGATATGTGTGGTGTGCGGGATGAATACATAGCGGGAGTAGAGCAGTTCCTGCAGTTTGCTAAGACGTTCCCTCAGTACATGGACGGCACCAAATTAAGTGTCCGTGTGTGAAATGTCATAACGTAAAATATTATCCAGAAGTGGAAGTGACATATCATTTGTACTCGAGGGATTTCACGCCTAATTACTATCAGTGGACCGCACACGGAGAACTTATGTCTTTAGCATCAGAGCCAGAGCCTTATGTTGAGCCGTATATGCATGCAGGACCTAATTTTGTTTCAGATAATCATGCATACGACGACGGGTGCGTGAACATGGTTTTCAACGCTGCGGGGCCTAGTTTCGTTCATGATGCAGCTGAGGAGGCACCGAATGTCGATGCTGCAAAGTTCATGGAGTTGCTGGAGAATGCAAGGACTCCATTGTATCCTGGTTGTGAGAATCATTCACCGTTGGAGGTGGTTATAACATTGTTGAGAATTAAGTCAGATTTTAACATGTCGCAAGAATGCTACAACCGAGTATTGGAGTTGATTATAGAGATCTTGTCGGCGGGTGCTAAGTTACCTAAAGACTTTTATCGGTCTAAGAGGATGGTGAGATCGCTCTGGATGGGATACGAGAAAATCGATTCTTGTCGCAATGGGTGCATGCTGTACTACAAAGACGACAAGGACGCAGATGTGTGCAGATTTTGTGGTGCTGATCGCTATAAGACAACTAGTACAGGAAGGTCTACCGGTACAAGAAGACCGACCGATTCAATGCACTACTTGCCTTTAACGCCGCGGTTGCAAATATTATTTATGGTGAAAGAGACGGCCGAAAATATGAGTTGGCACATGCGAGAACAGATTAAAAGAGTGTTGGATCACCCATCCGATGGACACTTTTATCTATGACTATGATATTTTTCAAAAATCTGTGATGTCTATCATATAAATATGTATATTTGTTTTATTGTCATATGTTATTATCAGGTATGACTAGACCAGGAGGACGACGCGAAGAATATTATATTAGGCAGTCTCGTCTGTCTCCACTACCAAAATATGGCGATTTAGCGATGGCCAGATTCGTCGCCCATCCGTCGGTAAATAGTATTAGCGACGGATCACTGACGGAAATTGGTCAAAATATTTCGTCGGTAAATAGCTCGTCGCTAATAAAGATTCGTCGCTACGTAGTCGTCAAGCGACGGAATAGCAACGGCTTTCCGTCATCATAATTCGTTGCATTAGCGACGACTTTCCGACGGTCTTTCGTCGAATTCAAGTATTACGTACTGAATTGTGTGGACGCTAGCGACGGATAGTCCGTCGGTAAACTATCGTAACAGTGTATCAAGGGTATCGTTCCGTCGTTATTCCGTCGAACGCCGTCGCTAACAAAGGACGGCTTAGCGACGGATCCCTGATGGATAATCTGTCGATATTGTTCTGGAAATGCTTGACATTTCCAGAACACTGGCGACAGATATGTCGTCACGACTCTGTCGCGCATTCGTCGACATGGCGACGGATTACTGGCGGAATATCCATCGCCATAGTTCTGGAAATGCTTGACATTTCCAGAACCATGGCGACGGCTATTCCGACGCTAATCCGTCGAACATGGTATTTCCAGAACCATGGCGACGGATATTCAGACGCTAATTCGTCGACCATGGCGACGGATCTCTGACGGAATATCCGTCGCTAACATTCTGTACATCTTCATGCCATCAGAACCTTGCCGACGGATAATTCGTCGGCAGGTCGTTGCCATGCTAGATATGCCGTCGGCTGGCCGTCGAAAATCCGTCGCGAACTGAAAATATTTTCAATTCTACAGATAGCGACGGATATTTCGTCGTCAAGTAGTCGAAAACTGGAAATATCCGTCGCTAATCGGTCACTAGTCCCTCGCTAACTGAGATATTTTTTAAAAAAAAATTGTAGGCCTTTCCCTATTCACACAACATCCGAACATCGGACCAATATATAATCACAATATACATTCACTGAGACCAATATATAATCCATTATAAATCACATACTAATTTAATGCACACCAATTATCCAAGAATCACATAGACCAATATATAATCACAAATATGCATAACCCAAACCAATATAAAATAGACACCAATTATCCTGAAATTTAAAAACTAGTTATAATCCCAAATTTCCACAAATATGCATAACCCAAACCAGTTATAATCCAAAATTTCTACAAATATTCCAAATTTTAAAACTATTCTTATACAATACTTCAAGGAGGAGGAGGAGTTCGATTGTCCGGTGGTGGTAATCCCTTATGCGACCGACGAATATACTGCTCCACTAGGTACGGCGGCAAGCCGTCGAAGACACTGCTCGGAAGTCTGCGTAGCTGCTCTGGCGACATGAGATCAAGGAGTGCCGTCACAATCGGAGGCGGTACCAGAGGGGCAGCAGGGTTGAAAGAAAGATGACCGACGGAAGAAGGACCGGCACCAGCAGTCGACGTACCAGCACCAGTAGCAGACGGACTGACACCAGCAGCAGACGGACCGGCAGCAGCAGACGGAGGCAGAAAGTACGTAGCAATTTGCTCCCGCAAGGACGACACCGCCTCGTGCAGCTGCATAAGCTGCGACCTAACATCATCGTCTGTCGGGGCCGCGGGAGGAGGCGGTGTCGGTGGAAATCTCTGAGTCGCCATGTACAACGGCCCTAGGGAGCCGACTCCGTACAGGTGCCCTTTCTTAAAGCCGCCGACGATATCTACGAACAAGTCGTTGCGAGCGGCCAAAGAAGAGGGCGTCCGGACGGGCGTCGTTTTACAGACATCCTCGGTGTCAGTTAACTGAGCCCGACTAAGGGCCTCACGATACACAGCCTATCAAATAAATGTGTTTATATTATAATATTTACCTAAGTTGTAATCTAAATCCTATGTTTCACTAAGTTAAGTGTGAATCCTAAGTTTACTTAAGTTATAGTCTGAATACTTTTAATTCTAACGTAAATCTCATAAACATAAGTACTTACATCAGTCTCCTTGGCCCTCTCATCGACGAAGCTCCCGTCCTTCCGTCTCTTGTGCGTATGTTGGAACACGTCGTGCATGGTGACCGATTCTGGCGCCCTTCCCTCCTTCACCGTCCGTTGGGTCTACATACGAAATTTTCGAAGAACTTAATTAACTCGGTATATTAATAATACCTAATTCGATAGTGAAATGAATTTACGGTATCTCACCAGATCTGCAAGCGTCGCTGCGTGGGGCCTTGATCCCCCCGTATGAAGCCCCGTGGCCCGTCGGTTCGCCTTCGCCTTCTCCGATTTCTCCTTGTACGCAGGAGTATTCATCATATCTAAGAGGTCCTCATAATAGTCCTGCCGGATCCAATTCGGCCTCGTCTGCCCCATTTTCAGGTCATGAATCATATCCCGTATCTTCTTCGAGGCAGCGCTTCTGTAGGTCCTGCGGATCGCGTCCTCGCGATGGAGGGGCTGTCACGACCCGCACCCGGATATACGGGTACGAATACGTGGGCCACGCCCAGCTAGTATGTGGGTCCCACTAGGGTCCAGACTACCCGGGTCTCCAACTTAAGTCCAAATTGGATAAAATTCAAACTAAGTCACACAAATTCCTAAAAATCCTATAAAATCAAATAAAATTCCCAAAAATTATAAAACTTGGAAAATAACGAAAATACCCCTAATTCGAAAACTGGGGGTGACAAATCTACCCTCCTTAAAATAATTTCGTCTTCGAAATTGAATGAGAACTAACACAGCAACATGAAATGAACAAGGAAGGAAAATAAAGAATTTTACCTCAAGGCTCGAAGAGATATGGGAATCGCTCCCGCATGTCGTCCTCTCTCTCCCAGGTAGACTCACCTGGAGAGTGGTGCCTCCATGCAACGCGAACCAAGGGAATGACCTTGTTCCGGAGCACCTTCTCTCTTCGGTCCAAGATCTCAACCGGCTTCTCTGGATAGCTGAGTGTCGGTCCCACTTCGATCTCAGAGTGGTCCAAGACGTGACTGGGATCTGCCACGTACCGTCTCAGCTGCGACACGTGGAACATGCTGTGCACTCCCTCTAGTGCGGGCGGTAACTCTAGTCGGTAAGCCACTGCACCGACCCTGCCCAAGATACGGAAAGGTCCGATGTACCGTGGACTAAGCTTTTCGCCGCCACCAAAACGAATCATGCCACGCGTCGGAGAAATCCGCAGGAACACAAGATCACCAACCTAGAACAAAACACAAGGCTTAAAGTTTGATCTAAAACAATCACAATCAGACTCAAATACTAGAAAAATCTAAACTATACCTCAAACTCCAACGGCCTCCGGTGGCTATCGGCCCAATGCCGCTGCCTATCCTGCGCTACCCGAAGTCTATCTCTAATAACCCTGACCTTCTCTGCAGCATCCACTACCATCTCAGGGCCAAGCAAAACCCTCTCGCCGACATCATCCTAAGATAAGGGAGTACGGCACCTCCGTCCATATAGAGCCTCGAAAGGTGACATCTCTATACTGTCTTGGTAGCTGTTGTTGTAAGCAAACTCTACCAAGTGAAGGTGGTCCTCCCAAGATCCCCCGAAGTCCAAGACACAGTTACGAAGCATATCCTTGAGGGTCTGAATCGTCCTCTCCGACTGTCCGTCTGTCTGGGGTTGGTATGCGGTACTGAACTTGAGCGATGTGCCCAAGCTAAGCTGCAAACTCCTCCAGAAGTGGAAAGTGAATCGGCTGTCCCGATCCGAGACTATACTCACTAGAACCCCGTGCAATCGGACTATCTGCCGTACGTACATCTCGGCCAACCTCTCCGTAGACAAACCCACCTTGAAAGGCAAAAAGTGGGCCGATTTGGTCAATCGATCAACAATGACCCAAATCGCATCATTCCCTCCTGGAGAGTGCGGAAACCCAGATACAAAGTCCATAGTGATATGCTCCTACTTCCACTCAGGAATGGGTAGTGGCTGGAGCAATCCACCGGGTCTCTGCCTCCCGGCTTTCACCTGCTGGCACACCAAGCATCTAGAAACGAACTGAGCCACCTCGCATTTCATGCCATACCACCAAACATGCTGTCTCAAGTCTCTATATATCTTGTTGGCTCCAAGATGGATAGAGTACTGAGAACGATGCGCCTCCTGAAGAACCTCCTCCCGAAGTCCTCCGCTCGGCACGCACAATCTGGTACCATGCCTCAACGACCCATCTCCCGCTATAGAGAACTCATCCAACAGTCCTGCCCGGACCTGCTCCCTGATGACCCTCAGAGCCTCATCCTCAAACTGAGCTGCCCTGACTCTGTCCATCAGCTCTGACTGCACCTGGAGACCCCATATCTGCTCCTCAAACCCAGGAACTATCACCTCTATGCCCAAGCTCTCCAGATCTGCCAGAAGGTGACGATCCAAGATTAACGAGTTTTGTACGATCAAGAAAATTAATTCAAAATTGTTCAGACACGATGAGGGATTTAGCATGATAGAATCATGATACGAACAAAATCATATGTGCATGATTTCAAATAAGTCAAGTCATTTGGGGTACAATTTTTAGAGACGATTTAGAGAATCGAAGATATAATTAAAGTTCAAGTACGAGGTGATTTGTAGGACTTAGGTTGATGGAAATCAACCCGAAAGTCGTACAGGCTCGATCAAGATGAAAAGCTAACCATGACCAAAACAAGGTTTGGCATGGTTGAGATAAAATTTCAGACACAAATAAAAATCAAAGTCAAGGTCTTATAGGCCCGATCAAAGATTAAGGAGTATGATTAATAAAATCCTGAAATACGATCCAAGTTCGAACGTGATTAAAATTGGGATTAGTCTATGTCACGCCCCAGAACCAGAATACTGGAGAGAGGGGGCAGATATAGCCAGCTACGTATAAGAGATGGATTCCATCTCGCTATACGGTCACGGCTGTCTAGATACATAAGGGTTTAACTACAAGCCAACAATCTCTTAAGGTCATGCACAAGCCTAGTGTCTCAATCACAAGAAAGTAAGTAAATATTATAATATGTAAGATCACCAAATATACAATAGTAAGGCGTCCCAAACACTACATATTCAGTTGATCATAAAGCTAGTCGTTACAAAATGTTAGGACTAGCAAGAGTTTTAGTCATACATGATCAATCCTAGGATCTGTCAATCATGTTACAGCCCGTAGGCTGACAGTAAGCAAGTGCAATCGATCTAAACAGGTGCTCGTCGGCTAAACGCCTCAAAAGAATATTTTTACAATAAAAATGGGAGATCAAAAATAAACCCACTCGTTGCCCTGGTTACGTCTAGTCGCCACCATCGGGCTGGAAGGTTGGTAGATCCTCTGGAGCTGCTCCGAAATCTGGCCACACAAAACCAGCTGGGTCAGACCCCAGAAAGAGCAAGTGCCACAAAGGAAGCTTTACTTAGGAACTAAAACCAGCAATTAGCACAGAAGATAATAATGTATAGTAAACTGGAGAAAATATAACATCACGAGGATATACGGTAAGATAACCATGGGACCATTCAGATAACCAGGTTACAATCCTTAAACCAAACAAGGACCGGGATTGTAACCCTTCGTTTGAACCGAACTTGGTTTCTCCCATTTATCAGCAAGATAATGTAAGAAAATCAGGACATGTAACAATCTTATATAGGATCAAGGCTAGACAGATTATTCTTCATTCAATCAATCACGGCCAAGCAATGAGTACGGCTTGATACTTTAACTAGCTAGGGTTATCACAGACCTAGTTACTAGCAAGATGCAGTAAGATTATTCCACAGCCACAAGCCCTGCAGACCATCCAGGTTACCCAGGTCGAAAATTAGGGGTTGAATTCAGGTGGGTACATCGTCCAGGAAACGCATGTACCCTTAGGTAGCTTGAAGGGTGCAACACATGACAGTGTACTGGAAATATGCCCTACTCGACGGCAGGCTACAAATCCCAAGCGCACCCAGTTAACGAAATTGCCTGTAGCTGGGAGATCTCTTTATGACTAATGTATTAATCTAGTTATTAGCCTTAGTCCATTTCAGTAGGTACTCCTGACCGTGGTACTCAGGAGTCCCATCCTAGACATGATGCAATACAGGACTGGATTATTTGTCCAAGCACAATCGCCCACGGTATCCAGGTCATTTATACAGGTCATGTCATGTCAGATAGCCGTCGCAACAGCTTATCAAGGTATATCATGTCAGGTTATCATGTCAAGTTCACTAAGGTATACACCCGATAATCATGTCATCTAGATTCCTTACCACGCCAACCGGTATGGCTGCAAGAGAATCTAAATTCCATAACTAGGATAGTATATCCAAAATCAGGCTCCATGTCCCTGACATGCTAGCTAATATAACTGCGATAAATTCTAAACTCCATAAGTAAAGTAGACATTTATCGTTCCTATCGTCTCCATCAAATATGTTTATCAGGATATCTTTACTCAATCCTTAAAAACTTATCTCAAACAAAGTCAAAATCGAAGTCAACAACGAACGAACATCAAGATTTAAAATTCAACAACGAATCAAAGATAAGTAAATGGAAACTAGCGGAAACAGATTTCGAGATAGGATTCAGAAGAAAATTCTCAGGAGATGTCCAAAGGTACTATCTAGGTCAAGATAAAAGAAAATCATTGGAATATAATCTAAAACAATCTCAACCTGATATGAGACTGGCAAATCATATTCTCGTCTCAACCTAGAAGATATATAAGTTCAACTTATACCTTCCCTCTGGGGTCCACAAACTCATTCCAAGAAAGAATAAAGTTGATAACGGACAGATGTTTCAGAAATCAGGACAGACAGAAACAAATGAGAAAAGTTTCGAAAAGTTCGAAATAAGATTCCCAGGGGTCATCCCTGGAATCTACCAAGAGTTCCTAATATGTGACTGAGTACCAAAATCCTAAAATATTTCATGACTCAACCTTAATCCTAGGGCAGGCTCGTAGTAGTGCAGATAAGCTCAAGCACTACCACGACTTCGCATTAACTGCAAAGACGGACCTGCATGGGCCACCACTAAAAACGTGTCACGGCCCGCACCCGGATATACGGGTACGAATAAGTGGGCCACGTCCAGCTAGTATGTGGGTCCCACTAGGGTCCAGACTACCCGGGTCTCCAACTTAAGTCCAAATTGGATAAAATTTAAACTAAGTCACACAAATCCCTAAAAATCATATAAAATCAAATAAAATTCCCAAAAATTATAAAACTTGGAAAATGATGAAAATACCCCTAATTCGAAAACTGGAGGTGACAGGGGCCACCAGTACGTCGTCTAACATACAAATTCAATTATCACGTAATTTAAAAAATGGTTGATTAAAGACTAACTAATAATTAACCAGAAGATATAGATATATACCCTCAACTCGTCGAGCCAGACGTACTTCAAGTTTGGGGGCACCGACGAAAAGTTGAGGTAGGAACCATGGAAGTTAGCTCTGATAATTTCTCCAAGAGCCCTGGCAACATTAAACGAAAAAACCTACAAAGAAGAAACGACTGGATTATTAACTTGAATAAATGAAAGAAATTTAATAAATTATCTTAAATTTACTTACGAGATCCCCGTGGACCATAGCTCTCATCGGAACTCGCCTCTCAGCCTCTCTGGTATAGGCCGTATCAAATTGGTATTGGCCTTAGCGAATTGGTATCGTCCTGTCCGATATGTATCGGCCGTATAGCTAGGATTCGTATTGGCCTTATCGATTCGGTATCGGCCATATCCGATAGGTATCGGTCGTATCGGATATGTATCGACCGTATCAGATTAGCATGGTGGAAGGTTTAGTCACAACTGTACTTAGATTTTTCTCTTTTCGAGCTAGAATACCATTGCAAGAGAGTCACGAGAGAGTAAAAAAATCTCCTACATATTGATGTTTACGAGAGTGATTGGCCAATTACAGTAACACACATGCTGCATTTTCCATCAGGGAATGAGAGATTGAAAGCAATAACATATAGAGTTGTATTTCGGGAGAAGAACTCGTACAAACTCTTTGTTCACAAAACAAGCTATAGAGAATACAGAACAAAGAGTTTATAGTAGTTCGTCTATAGCTTGCTTTGTGAACAAAGAGTTTATAGGAGTTCGCCTTCTTCCGAAATACAACTCTATATGTTATTGCCTTCAATCTCTCCTTCCCTGATGGAAAATGCAGCATGTGTGTTACTGTAATTGGCCAATCACTCTCGTAAACATCAATATGTAGAAGATTTTTTTTTACTCTCTCGTCACTCTCTTGCAATAGTATTCTAGCTCGAGAAGAGAAAAATCTAAGTACAGTTGTTACTAAACCTTCCACCATGCTAATCTGATACGGCCGATACATATCCGATACGGCCGATACCTATCGGATATGGCCGATACCGAATCGATAAGGCCGGTACTAAGTACATATGGAGTACATACGGATACCGATACCGATACCTATAGTTCGATACCGATACCGATAGTGCGATACCGATACCGATAGTGCGATACCGATAGTTCGATACCGATAGTCCGATAGTCCGCTAGCGATACCGATAGTTCGATACCGATACCGATAGTCCGACAGTTCGATACCGATACCGATACCGATAGTCCGATACCGATAGTTCGATACCGGAACCGATAGTGCGATACCGATAGTGCGATCATATACTGTTAGAGTACATATCTAACTTGAACATATGGTGGTTGTGTGTTAACAAGGGCATGTAGAAATGTACGTGCACTCACACTGCTGGTCATTAATCTCATAATATCTATATGAACCTGGGAAAGTTTATGATCTCATTAGCCTAATAAATCGCATTACCATGTGTGATAATTTTTTATATTACTCAAACTGCATGCTTTTCAAAGCTTCAGTACAGTACCGAACTTAGCTGACTCTTGTCGTTAACAATAAGAGATAAAATCGAATCACAGAAAAAATATGAATCTATGTATAAAAATTATAGACAATGGACCTAAACATTATAACCAAATATGTCTTAAAACCTTGTAGCCCCGTCGCCCCGCCGCCCCCGCCTTACAGAACATGTAGATATACAAACCTAAAAAAAGTTAAATGGACAAGGGCAGATTTCAGTCCCGCTCCCCCCGCCGCCCCCGCCGCCCCTCGCCGCCCCCCGCAGCCCCGCACGCGCCACCCACAACACCTCGCCGCCCCTCCCACCCCCCGCCGCCCCCCACCCCCCGCCGCCCCCCCACCCCGCCTCCCCCGCCGCCCCCAGCCCACGACGCACCCGCCGCCCCCGCAGCCCCCGACGCCCCCGGCCCGCTGCACCCACGACCACTGCGAGAGAGAGAGAGAGAGAGAGAGAGGATTACCTTTGGGAGAGAGAGAGGAGAGGTCGCCGATCACCGTCGCGGGAGAGAGAGAGGAGAGAGAGTAAAATTTGGGGGGAAAGAAAAGTTCCTCCCGTTGTTTCAATTTAAGTCTGGGGCGTATATTTAGCGACCGACTAGCGAGGGACAACATTCGTCGCTACGCCGACGCTATATTGTAAACCTGACGACGACCTTTCCGTCGCTACGTAGTCGGCAATTTGTCCCGCCACTTCTCCCAACATTTCCCGCCAAATTGTCGACAGCATAGCGACGGATGAAAATCCGTCGCCATATCGCCGACGCCGTGGCGACGGACTGTCGACCTTCTTTCACCCTTAAAAAAAAATATCGGCTTATCGTCGGTATGCCGTCGGCGATTTGTCGAAAATCCGTCGCTAATTACGATGGAATGTATCAGTCGCTAACCATCCGTCGCTAATTGACTGTATTTTGGTAGTGCTCGGGCTGGGGATGCAGATTCCGTACCCTCATCCTCATCTCCGAGTACGCCAGCGTACCGTTCTGTTCCCGGTCCATTACCGGGACAGGGCAGTTCCAGCAGGTTGGCGACTCCTCCCTCGTCGTCCAGCATTCCTGATCCCGCATCCAGCATTCCTCCCGCGTCCAGCATTCCTTCTGCCGACGGCTCCATGGGAAGAGCCGATGCCGAGCATATGGAGGACGGCGATCAGACTGATCCTGCCTAGGCAGGAGGTGAGAGCGACCCTCCATGCGCTCCCCCGGACGAGATGCGTATGGAGATTTGGACGGACGGGCCTACGAAGTAAGTTAATTAGTTAATATATATTTCTCAAATGATTATATGTACATATATATTCATGAAATTTATTATTGTATAGATATCGGCCTCCTGCAGTACAGAGACAACTGGGGTTATTTCTAAGACAGAACTATTGTGGGCCTTGGATTAACTACTCAGATGCTCCCGCAGATAGGAAGGCCTTTTGGTTGGCCCACTTCAAGGTAAAAAATTTGTTTATTTTTAAATTTTAATAATCATTTGTGTATATTATACAACTTTTCTATTTTACTTCTTGTAGAGGACCTATTTCTATCCACCACACCGGGCGGCGAAGATCGAGGCCCAATTTTCTGCCGTCGCAGGCAAGCTCATCCTTGATGCGATCCATGACCAGAAGTCTCGTGATCGCTCCGGAAAGCTGATCCATGGTTGGATCATGCCAGAGCAGTGGACTGCGATGAAGGCTAGATTCGGCGAGGCCAGGTACCAGGAGCGGTCTGACAAGGCCAAGGTGGCGCGGTCGAGCGCCAGTAAGTGGTGTGGTGGCTCCATTCCTATGACGAAGCATTTTTGTCGTCTGGTACATTTTCTATTACGGACATCATTTTATATATAGTTGGATAGAATGTTTAATACTAATAATAGATAATATATTTTAACAGGTAAAAAAGGGTGAGGACCCCAACATGGTGACCGTCTTCCTGGTCACCCATCGGAGGGATGGAGAGTTCATTGATGAGAGGGCGACGCAGGCATATGTACGTTCTATTCTTTATATTAATTTACTATAATTTAGAAAACAGAAAAATAGATATCAATATAGACTTTAGCAAACAATTAGACGTTAGCAAACATTGTTCTAGGCCGAGTTTCTTCGGCTATAAGAGGAGGCGGCTGCTGCTGCTAGTGCGCCAGCAGAGGGGGGGCTGGTACTTCCTCCCAGCCGGCTACAGCTCCATCGTCGGACGACCTCTGGATGACCACCGTTGGTGGTCTTCAGAAGGGTACGTACTACGGTACGGGATCCTACGGTGCCTATTTGGCTTCAGAGTCATCCCGGGCCCCCTCTGTCAGTGCAGTCTCCAGCTTCGCAGGCGTCATCACGAGCTCAGGATATTGGTCATCAGATCGACGAGCTACATCACGAGTTACAACAGCAGATTTCTGATTACCATACCGCAGAGCGATGATCCGATGATCACCGGACGATTTGATGCAGTCGAACGCAGTATACAGGAGCTGATGAGTCTGCAGCAGGCTACAGCTGCCAGCTTGCACACGCTCACCGAGTCTACGCAGCGCACAGAGCGTAGACAGGTCGAGCTGGAGGGATCGCAGAGGACCATGTCTGCCTCACTCACTCAGGTACATACTTCGATTGAGGAGAGTACTCAGAGGATGGTGAGTACCCTTGCTACGTATGCTGAGCGACTGCGAGAGCTGGAGCAGATACGTCCTCCCGGTCCATCGATGGCACCGACTCCAGACGTTGTACTACCTCCTACTGCCCCTGTAGTGCTCCGTCCCGCTCAGTCAATCGAAAGGATCGAAATACCTACGGCGTTCGAACTTAGCCTTGCAATAGCTGCTTGAAGACATCGCTCGGTCGAGGCGATCGCACGCTCAGGTGGGGTAGTTTCGGTGAACTTGCCTCATCTTAGCATTCACATAATAAATTGCATATTTTCAACTTGCACAAGTAGGCTTGATAATAAAAGTGACGAATCCACATAGCTAAAGGAAATAATCCCGACGGTCGAATTGAGTTAGAATATGGAAAGGTCCAATGGTCGGCTTAGAGTTGGTGCACGGCGTGCTTTGAAAATGACAATCGATCCTTCGTCTCGTGGCTTGGGAGAAGGAAAGTTGGTTGAGTAGGCAAAGTTATGAATGTAGCCTAAGTCATAGGCGTCGCCCGCGTAAATGCTCGATAAAGCATGCACGCTTCCATGATGCAAGGCTTGGTATAGCCTTTGCTCGTCCCTTGAGTTAAGTTGTAGGCTTGGTGAAGTTAGGCAAAGTGATGGTGGTCGACCTAAGTCATTCCAAGCACGGTCCTACGAGTTCTACGGCTGGGTATGACAACTTAGTCTTACGGTTTCAAGCCCGTCATATAGAGTAAGTCTTGGGCGGTGGCGTCGCGTAGAGTTCAAGTTGGTTTAAGACACGATGTCACGGACTTAGTGTTTTCAGGCACGGGCCACAGTTGATTCATTGAGTTTTGGAAAGTATTACGAATAGTTGTTATTGAGTTGAGTAAAATAATAGGACAAGAAAGAAGAATGCTCGCGACTACGGGTCGTCGAGGCAAGATCTCAGATGTGAGAAGTATTGAACTTGGCCCTGAAAGAGATGATAACACTAGAGGTGGAATGACTGTGTGAGACGTCAGTTGAGTCGAGTCTTGCATGGTCATGGACAACTTGTCGACAAGGTAGAGTTTCTTCGAACGGTAGCCCAACGGAAGGGGACCGGTTCTTGAGAAGCGGGATTAGCACGTGCTGGATGACCGCACAAGTTAGCGCAGAGGCTTGCCAGCGGAGCTAGCTACTCGCGCTGGCAAGAGCGGCCGCCTAACAAGTTAAAGGAGTCCACGATGGCTCTGGGAGTCAGTGACCAAATTATATAGATGAGTCGGCATGACGGCAATCCGCGTGTGTGCCTTTGGATTGAGTTGAGTTGTTAAATGTGTGTACAGTTAGAATACAAATGTTTAGGCCTAAGATTTGGTTGCAACGAAGACACCGTACTTCGGTACGAGATGTGGCATCGAGTCTAATATTGTCGGCATATAAGTTGCATAGTTTGGATGTGAGTTGTCCTGAGTCTAAGTCAGGAAAGGCCGCAAGGCAAAGTTGGTCGAGTGACACTTAACCCACAAGTCTTGATTGGGTTAGTTGACGATTTTGTAGCAAAGGGCCGCGAGGCGGTGATATGGTTGAGTCGCACATAGTTGCGAGACACGGCACAAAGGATTTGTAGCACGGTCATAAGGAAATTGGGTACTACCGCGTAGTTGCGTCTCTGATTTTGGGCCGCAAGGCAAACACGACTTGATAGGTTAACGTTGTTGATACAAGCACGGGATGGTCTAGAGACACAAAATAGGCCAAGACGTCTGTCCTAAAACTGATCCTAAGGTAAGAGTAGAAAGACAATACAAAAGGGGACTATGTTGCACAAAGTAAAGTAAACGTGTTGATTTTGTATGGGTGGGCGAGGAGCTCATTCTACCAGTACAGTTGAGTACTGACACCCACATAGTTTACATGTGCAGGCACAGGTAGAAGCTCGTGGCGCGGGGCTCGCTTGGATGCGTCGAGGCACGGAGTTCCTTGGCGATTCGAAGCAGGCGGCCGCATGGAGTCAAGACTTATACGGGACATAATGTATGGACGTCGCCTTCCGAAGCTTTCGCTGGATCAAGACTTGTAATTGAGAGATGAGAGAGAGCTGAGTGAACTTGTAAAATATGAGAAGAGTGAGCTTGAGAGACTTGTAATCTTGGCCTTGCGCCCCATTGTAACCTTGTTTCAATATCAATAAAAGAGCTTCTTTTGAATAACTCGTGTTTGATCTAAATTTCTGTTGTATGTTTCAATGTCTCTTTATGGGACTTCTGTGCGACGACCCCGTCGCAGCCGCTAAAATCGGCCGTTATGGAACCCGCCTTGCACGAGCGCAATCTAGGCTCGTGCGGCATCACGCCTTAGCGAGGACGATCGCTCCTACGAGAGCGGGGCGTGATAGCCCCTATGGTGCAGCTCACATAAGAGCAGTATGAGTACATGCTATCTCAGATGTGCAGCAGGGGTCCTCAGTGATCCAGTAGATTTTTTTATCATCTTTGTATGTATTGGCCCTATGGGCCCATTGATCATTGGTACACTGATTTTCATTCTTATTTGACTCTGTTGGACATGTATGTTTGTTGGACATGTATGTTTGTGATATTTACTTTGTTGGTATTTTTATTGAGTACATGTATGATATTTAGTTGTAGACTGTTATGATGGGAGACTGTTATTCATCTATTAATTGTAGACTGTTATGATGGGAGACTGTTAATTATGATGATATCTGCGACGAGGATGACAAATATACCTACGCTGGGTTATAAGCGATGATCTGATATACAAAGGAGGTGCTGCCCAAATTTTAAAAAAATATAATGTGTATTTTTGTGATGATGTGTGTCTGTGTTTACAGTGTATGTGAAATTCAGTGTTCGAAACCATCGATAGTTTCGATTATTGTTGTATGTTTTATCTTGGACAGAAAGAGCAACAGTTCAGGGTGTACTTATGAGAGCTTTATTTTCACATCCTTCACTTTCTCGGGACGTCGTAAAGGATCCCGAGAAGGTGAAGGACGTGAAGAGGAAGCTCTGAGAAGTGCACCCTGAATTGTTGCTCTTTCTATCCAAGATAAAACATAGAACAGTAAGCGAAACTGTCGATGGTTCGAACACTGCACTTCACAAACTGTAAACACAGACACACATCATAACAAAAATACACATTATATTTTTTTACATTTTTTATAATATCTGCGACGTATAGCAACGATCTGCGACGTATATAGCGACGTATCCTGACGTCGCTAATTAGTGCCGTTACGTCGCTATCCGTCGCTGAGTAGCTGACGTGGCAGAGAGTTAACGTCGCTAATTTGGTCGCTGTACGTCGCTACACTGCTGACGTGGCAGGCATGCCATGTCATCACATAAAAAAAATAACGTCGCTAAGTAGTCATACTACGTCGCTAATTTGGCGACGTTCAAATTCGTCGCCCTTCGTCGCTAATTTTGCGATGACCCAGCAACATTGGGGTGACGTCGCAAACAGCGACGGAGGGCGATGAATTTGTCATCTGCGACTAGCTTTTCTGCGACCTTCATGTTTCGTCGCTAAAGTCGTCGCTAATTATGTTTAGCGACGTATTTTCCTTAATTAGCGACGTATCCTGACGTCGCTAATTTGCCTTATTTTAGTAGTATATAAGTGATATTGGTCTATGAGTTGTGTGTGAGCATTAGAGTTTGTGAAGGGGGTTGTGTCATTGGTTGAGAATATGTACATTTGATATGTATATATATAGAGATGTTTTGGGGGATTCATATATGTATATAGGTATGTGTGGTATACCTTAGAGGTGAGATACCTTAGTATTTGTATTATGATTTGGGTTAGGATATGAGATTAGTTAAATGTAGGATTAAGGTTGATGATATACTTTAGATAGGTATATTTGTGTTATGTCTTATATAGGGTATGTGATAAGGTTGGAGATCACTTATACATATATAAGTGATGTGGTATATTTTTAGTTTGTAAGTTAGTTTAATTTAGAGTTACCAATAGCCTAGTTGACCAAACCCTAGAAGGTTGACTTAGTTTGACTAAGAGTTGACCAAAGTTGACTTTGGATTGACTTTGACCTAGAGAGACCTAGTATCATATAGATTGCATTGTTTTATTCTAATTTTCAATATTTAATACATTGTAACCTGTATCTCACTAAATAAGGCATTGTGACTTCAGTTTGGATATCGATATACATCAGTTGCTCAAGGTATCAGGCGAGTACATTCTCTGATAGTTCTTTCATTTATTTGATGATTACTGCGATTCAGTTCTAGTATAGTTCTATTTGATTCTCTGTCACAGCCCATATTGGTATTCTGGTTTCATTCACTCGAAATACATGTATTTGACTCGTCTAGCCTCTATTACTTGAACCACCCACAAGAACCATCTACTCAAAACACCTACAAGTATAAATTATTCAAATCATATAAGAACCATCACTACAAGCAAGATAACCGTCGCTGCTGGGCCCGGTATACGACGTGCCATATTCAACAAGAACCACCCTACAAGAAAGATAGCCATCGCCGCTTGGCCGAGCGTGCGGTGTGCCGTATTTACTCGTCTAAACAAGAAAGATAGCTATCGTCGCTTGGCCGAGCGTGCGGTATGCCGTATTTACTCGTCTAAATAAGAAAGATAGCCATCGTACGCTTGCCAAGTGTATGGTGTGTCGTATTTACTCGTTACTCGTTTTCATGACAAGAATATAATCTCAAACACACTGGACTAGTATTGTGTACTAGAATTGCATTATCTCATGTTTTACAGATTGGACTCGTATCATATTGTTCTAGTTAGTTGTCTCTATTTATAGTTTTCATTGTCATGCCCTCATATTTCTCTGTATTTACATTCCTTATTTGACTGTTGTCCTATTTCACATCTCTCAAACTTTTCATGATTCATCAATATACATGTCTATAACTACTTTATAGTCTTTGTCATTTACTTGGGATTGCTAGATGAGGTGTGCTCGTTCTATCCTGACTGGATATATTTTTTAGATGATTGTCCAGATGATACGTATCCTACCCATTATGGATCTGCGGAGGGGATAGCTACCTTGGGTCCCGATTCTCAGGAGTGACTAAGAGACTAGTTTAGTAGACTTGTTTTAGATCTCTGTTTAGAACTTGAATTATAATAAGTGGAGATTTTGACATTGTATTTGAGATTTGTTGAATATTATTATTATTTAGTTGTTGTTGTTGTTGAGTCTTTATAGTTATTTAGAATTTTGTGATATCATATCGTGCTTCAGACTATGATTGAGTATTACCATATCTTTATATTTGTCCTCCATTTTCGGAGTTGAGATCTATGACAGGTACATTATATATATTTGTGTGAGTTGATACTTAGCGACCTATAACAACGTTCTACCGTCGATTTTGCGGCGTAGGCTGGACGCTGTTACGCACTCGTACCCCAATATCAGGTGCAGGTCGTGACAATAGTAGGCCACTGCTTCCTCCTAAATTTGGCTCTGATCAGTCAGAACATTGCCATCCCCCTTCATCAGATTATGTAAACTATTTGAGTGTTGCCGCACCTTGATAGCTACGTAGAAAAACTTCAAGCATTTGTCCCCTTCTTTCAACCAGTTGTACTTTGCCTACTGCTGAAGATGCACCATCTTCTGGAACTGCATGCGTTTGATCTCCTAAAGCAGCTGTCTTTCCTTCCTGGCCAAAGCTTCATCATCCAAATTTGCCTGCAGACACTCATGTACCTCTTTCAGATCCTCCTCCTTAGTGTTTAACTCTGTCTTTGGCCTCGCCCTGTGAATTCTTTGAGTCCGTTCTTGACTGCTTTCAACAATCTACACAACCGATACTGTGGGTACCCAGTAACTCCTGTCGTAGTAGCCATCGCCTGATGCACGATGTCTTGGTAGCCATCCATCAGGGGCCAAGCGTTGGAGTATCTGAATGGCCTCCATTTTTTGGTACGTTCCTCCATGAGCTGAACCAGTAGAAGAGAATGATCACTCGATTTGGGTGGAAGGCACTCCGCAGTAACTGAGGTGAACACTTCGAACCATCGCGCATTCCCAATGGCTCTATCCAATTGACAGTAGATGCGCTTAGCCACTGCTTTATTGCTCCATGTCCACACGTGCCCTGTCTTCTTCCAACTCGCAAGCCCTGCTCTAAGGATGATTGTTGGAATTCAGAGAGAATAGGAGCGGGAACTTTCCTTCCTCCGTGCTTTTTACTGTCGAATATGATGGCATTGTAATCACCTATAAGTAACATAGGGGTGTTGTTGCATACCTGTAGACTGAGGTCCCCTATTTTCTCCCACAGATTGTGCCTCTTTACTCGGTCGTTGTAGCCGTAGATCGCTCCAAGGATAAGTTGGAGTCCTCCTTTGTTGTTATGTTCCACGACGATCATTTGTTCAGTATACTCCTCACCCGACCTATCCACATATTAGTGTTCCACATGACCCAGATTCTGGTCGTACCGCATTGGCTAAGATTGTTAGTGTGATCCCAACTGCTAGGAAGCCTCATATTCAATTTAGCTTCTATCTTTATTTTTGATTCTACTATGATGACTATATATCTCACCCTGATAATCTCTTACCAATGCTGTAATCTCTCGCCACCGCACCATTGAAGACGCACACCTGACATTCCACGCTAAAATTGACATTAATGGGAGTTAGAGAGTCCTTTCAAATTTCTGACACTTACACGAAGGGGGGTTGTAAGTTGCTGCTGATTGATTAGCTCCCTATTCTGTCCCTTGGCAGTCCCATTTGGGTTATCTTCTTCTCGCATCACAATCATCCACCTTGGATTTTCAGTTGTAAGAATATCCGTGTCGATGTTGACACTACTTCCTTCTACATTGGCTTCCTTTCCCCCCTCTTTTGCTTTGGGTCACAGGTTGTGCTCTTTTTTCTAGCCTTTTTTCCTTTTCTTCCTGCAGATCCTTCTTCTCCCTCTATACTCGTTTCCGCTTCGAATGAACTAATCCTCCGCGTGACCGTAGAGGGGACAAGAGCCATCGAATCATCTCCCCCCACCCTCTGACATTGGTTGACCTGTCTGTCTACACGTTTCCCCAAGATGGTCGAGTTTTCCATGCCTTCATCGCCTCCAACCATGCTGACCACATCCTCCATCTCTAATTCCTCTTCATTAGTTGTCTTCTCTGAACTTATATTGCCATTGTTCATTTTTCCTGGATCATTTCCCTCTTTTTCCTTCCCTTCCTCTTTTTCTGCCCCCTATTGGACACACAATGCTGATCAATGTGGCCGAAATAATTGCATTTCCTGCACATGGGAGGCACCCACTCGTATTCGACATCCTGATAGAACTTATTCTCATGAGGTAGCAGCACACCCACTCTACATGGAAGCTCGCTCTCTGCTTCAATCTCTACAAAGCATCTCGCATGCATAGGCTAACCTCATCCGATTTGCAGTCAGAGGATCCATACGCAATAGTTTTCCCACGACGCTCACAATCTTGGTGATGGACTGCACGCACCATAGCTGTGGCGACAAGAAAGGGAGTCTGATCCACACTGGTACACTAGATAACATGTCTCTTTCGAAACTGGATTCTGGACTCCATTCCTTCAGCACGATAAGACGGCCGTCGAATGTCCATGGCCCCCCTGAAGAATCCAATTTTTATCTTCCTGCAATCCAAACTTCACGAAGAAGAACCCGTTCTCCCTAGCGTAAATGTCTATGGTGCCCACCGGCCTCCACACTCTCATGGCGAACGCACGAAAATGAACGTAGAACGGCTTATTCCCTAGCACGTACAACATTAGTGTGTTCTGCCAATATTTCGTTGTTTCTTGGAGGTCCTTCGCCGTGATGGCCGCCATCTTCTCCTTTTCCGTGACCATCGGTTCCACGAAGGCCATGTCTCCTTCTATTTCCTTGCTGCTAACTGCCTTACAGAGATCTGCCCACGACGTTGGCTGTGGTGGCGTCGGTCTTCCTCATTGTTCTTTTTTGTCGACATTTTGTCGAACACCCTGCGGGTACTGTTGGTAACTCTTTCTCCCCCTCGATGAGTCAGCCTCTCTCGCCCTATGCCCCTGCGCCGGTTGAGGAGCCCTCTCTGTCCCAGTCATCTTTCTCCCACCTCCTTGCTCCTGATCTACCGCGAGTCCTGGGCGCCCTCGCGAGTGAACCTTTGCAGTCTTGTTGCCACTCACCTGTCCCGAGCGTTTCCTTCTACTGACGCATGTCCAACCCCCCCCCCCCCCCCATCCCTTCGTTGCAGCGGAGGAAATTCATGGTCTTGCTCCTCCACCTCTTCTCCTTCGCTAACATTCACTCCTCCGCCATTTCTTTCGCCCCTCTCCCCACTTTTTGCGCCACTATATATATATATATATATATATATATATATATATATATATATATATATATATATACCCCCTTAGAAAATCCCCTAAAAATCCCCTCACTCTCAACCGTCCATTTAATGTTAATATTAATGTTAATATTAATGTTAATGTTAATATTAATGTTAATATTAATATTAATGTTAATATTAATGTTAATATTAATGTTAATGTTAATGTTAATATTAATTTTTATTTTTATTTTTATATTAATGTTAATGTTAATGTTAATATTAATGTTATTGTTAATGTTAATATTAATTTTAATGTTAAGTTTAATGTTAATTTTAGTATTTAACATTAATATTAACATTAAATGGACGGCTGAGAGTGAGGGTTTTTTTAGGGGGTTTTCTAAGGGGGGCTTTTGATCCGCTTACTATATATATATATATATATATATATATATATATATATATATATATATATATATATATATATATATATGAAGCGGATCAAAAGCCCCCCTTAGAAAACCCTCTCACTCTCAGCCGTCCATTTAATGTTAATATTAATATTAAATACTAAAATTAACATTAAACTTAACATTAAAATTAATATTAACATTAATATTAATATTAACATTAACATTAATATAAAAATAAAAATAAAAATAAATATTAACATTAACATTAATATTAACATTAAATGGACGGCTGAGAGTGAGGGAGTTTTTAGGGGGTTTTCTAAGGGGGACTTTTGATCCGCTCCACACACACACACACACACACACACACACACACACACACACACACACACATATAATATATATATATATATATATATATATATATATATATATATATATATATATATATATATATATTGCCAGTGACCCCTAGCCTAGTGGTAGGGGTGAGGCATGCGGCCCGAGTGGTCATAAGTTCGAATCCCAGTTGAAGGGATTCCGAAAACTAATTACCCTTTCTTCAAAAAAAAAAAAAAAAAAATTATATGTGTGTGTGCGTGATATCAAATCTGAATTAAACAAATATATAAAATTATCTTTGTTATCTATATTTCTAAAAATAATAGCAACATATCTATAGAAAATAATTCTTTTTATTATCTATATAATATCTTATTTAAATTTTGTATATGTAATTTATTTACTTGATTTAAATGTTTGCCGTATTGTCATCCCACAATTTTCGATATATCTCTAGCGGTTCTCCCTTTATTATTTTTCCAATATTTTTCCTTATAGCTAACTTTTTTACAAATATATTTAGTCGTATCAAATTCAATATTTTATTTAAGCCTTCACTTGGGATCCACCAACATAAGATATTTGTTTTTTTTTTCCCTACAACTGAATGACGATGTATAAATTATAATTGTAAATTCAAATATTGATCTTCTAATTTATCACTTAGTTTGTAAGTATGAAAAAATTATTCTAATCTTCAACAAATTTAATTACTAATAAATACGTCCGAACAACCATAATTTTTATTTTTATTTACTTTTAGAAAAAACAAGAAACAAAAACTAGTTTTAGACTTTTAAGATTATTAAATAATTTTCGGTGCTCAAAATAGGTATTTAACTTAAATTTTAAGTTAATTAACTATTGGTGTAAAAAAATTAGTTTTCAAATGATTAAATAACTTTAATTTTAATGTTATATGAAGTTGAAAATAAATTACTTTATATTTTATCGATAAAGTTATTGTGTGTGAGCTTATATATACTTTTAATTTGTACTAATAAATTTGTATTTAAAATAGTGTCGTAATATTTGAGAACAAAATAATTATTTTATATTTCTTAATTTACTTTGATTTTCTTTTTTTAAAAATTTCACATATACACAATTGGGAGGCTCGAACCTTGTCGGCCTCCCTGAGTGTCCACTCTAATACCATTAGGCTAGAGAGCTCGGCCCTTAATTTACTTTGGAGTGATAAAAATATAAAAACAACACAATATTTGGAACTTCATTGCCGGGAGCATCAAATATTGCAATCATTTTGACGATAGCAAATACTTCGTCAATTTAACTTTTGTTGCATAAATAATGTTATTTACAACGAAATAAAAGCATAATATTAATGTGTAAATGTACAGGCAGTTGCATTTGTGCAGAAAGCCAGTCCATAAATTTGTGAGTTGAATTGTCCAAATTTTTTTTATATATTTAAAATTAAAAATAAAGTCTGTGTTAAGACACCCAACAAGCTTTGTTCCGGAGGTCTGTGTCCACTGACATCCAGCCAACCCCCGTGAGGCTGGATTCCTTGATCTCATCCCCAAGTGCCAATGGTCTTAGCCACTAGGCTACAAGGCCATTGGCTGAGTTGTCCAAATCTTGATATTTTCTTCCTACAAGTAGGGTTGCAACTCGGGTGGGTTGGGTCGGACTTGAGGTCAACCCGAGCCCAAGCTCGACCCGACCTCAGGTTCATTATATGAAGCCCAAGACCAAGCCTAGAGGATCGGGTTTGGCTCGGGTTGGGTCGGATCCATCGGGTTTATCGAGTTCTAATATAAATTTAAAATAATTTTAAACAAAAGTAATATTAAACTAATAATCAAATAGCAATCAAGTCTTGTTCATTACAAAATACAAATTGAAATAAGATTTAGGATAAGAAGTTGAAGAATTTGGGTGGAGAAATTTAGGATTTAAACTTTTTTATTATTTAAGAAGTATATATATATATATATATATATATATATATATATATATATATATATATATATATATATATATATAAGTCGGGTTTCGGGTTCTTTGGGTAACCCGACACATTAACCCGAGTCCAACCCGATTTTTGATCGGGTTCAAATATTTTAATCCAAACCCGAGCCCGAACTCGAGTCCGAGTATCTTCAACCATAACCCAACCAATTAACATGTTTACCCAATCGGACTCAGGTTTAGCCTGCCCGAGTTGCACCCTTTCTACAAGTCCCCCAAATATTTCATAGCAAAGCAAAAACATAAATAATAAAAAATTCTCTCACTGGAACAACCAAGAAGGGACATATAATAGGGTGCTGCTATTAGCACTCCTAAAATATTATTCAGCACTCCTCTTAAATTTTTTTAACATTCAAATTACAAATCTATTCCTACATTAAATATAGCATTAATTAGTGCATGTATGGAGGGAGGAGTGTAGGTTGACATTTTAGGAGTGCCAATAATGTTAATGCAAGGATAAATTTAAAATTTGAATATTAAAAAATTAAAGAGGAGTGCCGAACGACATTTTAGGAGTGCTAATAGCAGCACCCATATAATATTTAGGCTTAATTGCACTTTGATACCCTCAACTATTTATGTTTTTCAACTTGATACCCTAAACTTTTTTTTTGTAACAAGTTGATACCCCAAAAAATTTTTGGTCGAAAATACTCATGGTCAAACTTGAGAATTACTCCCCCCCCCCCCCTTTCCGCTTCCGCACCCCACCTCCCCCATCCCACTTTCGGCCGCCTCCCCCCCCTCCCCCGCTTCCGTCCACCCTCCCCCAGCCCCCCCTCCTCCCACGCTACTGTGCCCTAGGGGGAGAGACAGGGGCGGGTGGCCGGAGCGAGGCGGGGGGGGGGGGGGGGGGGTGGGGCGGGAGGGAGGGGGGTTGGGGCTGTGCGGGAGGAGAGGGTGGCCGGAGTGGAGGAGGGAGGAGGGGAGAAGGGGAGAGGGAAGGGATAAGAGCATTTTCGAAATTTTTAAAATTTTAGGTATGAAGTTGAAAAAAATAATACTTGAGGTATTAAGTTGTTGAGTAAAAAAGTTTAGGGTATGAAGTTGAAAAAACGGAATAGTTGAGGGTATCAAAGTGCAATTAAACCTAATATTTATTTATGGGTTATTTACACTAACTACCCCTATGTTTTTGATTTATAACACGGGGTACCCCTACTTTTAAACTATTTACACTAACTACCCCTATGTTTTTGGTTTATTACACGGGGTACCCCTACTTTAAGGAAAAATAAAAAAATTATAACACTAACTACCCTTACGTTTTCTAAAGGGAGGGGTAGTTAGTGTAAATAGTTTAAATCAGGGGTACCCCGTGTTATAAATCAAAAACATAGGGGTAGTTAGTGTAAATAACCCTTTATTTATTAGATAGTTGAGGGGCCTACATGAAAGAAAAACGCCAGCTAGTCACAGCTACTACTTCTCCTCCCTTAGAGCATCTCCAACCCTATTGTGAGTTTGAAAAAAATGGTTGCCACATAGGAATGACAACCATTTTTTCCAAAAGTACTTCTCCAATGCAAATGTGAAATTAAGTGTAGAGTTGACATGGCAATGACATGGCAAAGACAATGTGAAGTTGGTTGTCTAGATCTAGACAATGCACTTCACAATGTCTTTATGTCCACATCATCATTTGTGAATAAAAATATTTATAAAAAAGAAGTAGAAGAGTAAAAGTTGTCTTGGAAGTTGTAAAAAATTACTTTGTATTGTCTTCTCAATACTTTTGCATTGGAGATGACTTTTTAAACCCATTGTCATTTGTGAATATAACCTTGCCACCTATACAAGACATTGTCTTGTCCCTCATGCCACATAGGATTCACAACACAAAACAAGACAATAGGGTTGGAGATGCTCTTACTCGTATAGGAAACTTCGACGTGGTGGAGAATATGCAGTAAACCCCCTCTCCTACTTCGCCTCATAATTGATTCCTATTCCACTGCTGCTTCCTTCCTCTCCTCCTCTATTCGATTAGGTCACCATCGCTTTCTTTAATTCGAGTTAGGGTTTGTTCGTGCTGTTCTAATTTGGGACCTAAGTGTTGTGATTATTGAAGATATTCAAGATTGAAAAAAGAAGAGAATTTTATGCTGGGGATTTTTTAAGGTATTTTTTCAGTGCTATTTTATGGTTCTTGTTGAAAAGTTTGCTTCTTTTGCGCATATGAAGTGTCTATATATGCTGTTAGATGATGCAATTGTGGAAATATTGGATTTTTGAGCTAGTGGTAAATGTTTGCTTATTCAATTAAATTAGGTTTTTTTTTCCATGCTGTTCTATTTGGCACTGGGTTTTTTTTGAGGTATTTTTTTTCACTACTCTGTATGATCCTTGTTGAAAGTTTGAATCTGTTTGTACATGTGAAGTGCCCATATATATATGCAATTGCAAAAAATTGGATTTTTTTTTTAGCTAGTGGTGAAAGTTTGGTTTGATGATTTGGCATTAATTGTTCTGTATTTTTTTATTAGGATTTGTTACTCCAGACTTGTTGAAATAGCTTGAGATTGAATGTAACTGTAGTAGTTGCGAGTTCGGTATCGGTGCATATGAGTCGCTAGGAGTGCTGAAAATTGGGAGAAAGAAGTGAGAATTTGTAGATTATGATTAGTTTTGCCAAAGTTTTGTAATTGGTGTAAAGGGGTTTGTCTTTCACTGTTTTGATTCTCAAATGGGGCAGACTAAGGTTAGAGAACCTTTGTTTGGAAGGGGGAAACAATGTTAAGGTCTACTAGCTAACAAATGTCTAGAAATGTAGTGCTTCTCAAACACACAAAAACATAGGACTGATAATAGTCAATCACAATCCAAAACTGCCGAAGAAATTGAAAGCTCTTATTGACCAAACCAAAATCAACAGAAGAAATCGAAAGCTCTTATTTATTTATATATTTATTGGACGGGGTGGGGTAGTGGTTAGTGTCATGTCCCGATTCGTAGTCATTTATTCACATATTTTATCTCTTGGAATCGATCGTCCTCGCTTGGACGTGATGCCGTACAAGTCTGGTATTGCACTTGTACCAGGCAAATATGGTATATAATTGATTTTCTTCAAATAGGAACACATCGCAGCGGCAGAAGCAGATAAATTGAATTTAGTGAGGACAATCTTTCTCATTGAATAGAAGTACATCACTTCTTTATAGCAGCGGAGATAAAAGGATAACTTGAAGTCACACAGAGATATATAGAACTTTATTCTTTTTATTGATAATTGAAGAAGAGTACAAGACTTGTATTGAAGTACAATGCTTACAACAAATCCCACTTTACATTTAAAACCAACTGCACAATGCTACACAGCTTACAATTGATACTTGGATACATTGGATTACAACTCGATATACCGACTTGGCTCACAACTCACTGGTACAACTGGTTGCAATGTTCCATACATTATGCCCTTTATAAACAGAAGACATCATCTTGTACAAGGAGAGCTTCTATATGCCCAACAAATCTTCGATGCCGCGGGACCAATCAAGCCAATCTTCGTGTGTAGAACATCCCAAGCACGAGCACCTGCCCAAAAAAACATGGGTCAGCACATCATCTATGTACTGGCGAGCAGAATCCAACCCACTCGTCTAAACCAACATTTAAGTAACCATTAAGCAGCATTTATTAAAATGATCTTTCTATTTGGGGCCTAGCATCAGTTTACAGTTCTTGAACAGAAACATTGATGTAAACATGTCATAGCATGGTATAGCATTTCTTTGTGTAAGGCATCATCTAAGCAACATTGAGTTAACACGTTGCAGCATATTATATAAATACTTTCTGAAGGGGCATCGTTTAGCATACTTGGTGTTATCATTCAACAGGTTATGGCAATGATCTAAAAGGCAATGCATTAGAAATTCACATTTAACATGTTGAGCATGTTATAGAGTCTCTCATTTTAAAGGCAACAACACAACATCATTTCATTTAGCAATGTTTAGCAGGCAAGTTGAACCAACATATACAATATCACAATTATGTGATTCCTTACCGATAGCCGACTTCTCATACCTGCATCAAATACAGGTTATCAGATATACTTACTCTGCCTGCACAAAACATTCATTAGCATGCATCCTGACTACATGGTCACTGGTGTTGTTAAACCATATGGACTCTTTTCATTTCATTTCATTTCAAGATAATGCGATCAGCATAGTAGGTGGCGAGCCTCTATGCCACCCCGTCTTATCCGTGCTCCCACAGCACTCATCATTATTTCCTTCTAGGCCGAATCGGTCCCCAGGGCCCTAGGAACCGTTCGAGGAAATTAAAACTCAAACCTTGTATACAAGTTGTCCATGACCATGCGAATGCGTGTCCGACTCGATTGTGAACATAATCGCATGGTAAAATATATTACAGAAAGTAAAGGCAACAGTGCATCATTAGTCATATTCAATGACTTATTCATTTCATCATTACCATCATTTTATTTGGTGATCTCAAGGACCCCATACTTCATCATTATTCATTCATTGCTTCATTGCAATGTTTCTCATATCGTTCCTTTCGACAAGGAACATAACATTCATTCATTCTTTCATTGCTTATAAGGGACATGCAACATTTCATATTCTTGCAACAGTTATACAGAGAGTACATGATTCTAGTGTTTCATTCAGTTCATTGGTTCGATAGCATAGCCAGTTCATTTCTTATTCTATCATTCATAAGGCATCTCATTATTCAAGTATCTACTTGTTCCGGCAGTGTTAAGCATAAGGGGCAATGTTATCAATTCATTCTCAGGCCTCAAATCACATTAGCAGTTCAATGTGTTGTACATTTCAATAATTCTCAACATAGGCATCTCTATTATTCAGTAACTAAAACATGGAACATTTAGGGACAATTCATAGCATTTCAATATTTCATTTATTAAGCATGAAGGAGTAAAGAGGAGGAAGGACAGTTCCACTCACTTGCATAAAAGGGTATTTCTGTTCCGATCACACCCAATTCCACTAAGCGTAGCTCCACCAGCGAGCCACGTTCCAATACCCATTCCGTCTAGCCAGCTAAGAGAGACTGCATCAGTCTCAATTCTCCTGATTCCCAACATAAGTCACGGTCCAACATCTTGATAGCATCCAACAAGCCAACCAAATGCCTCGTGCGGAGCGGGGCATTACAGTTAGCTTGTTAGGGCGGCCTGAGGTGGTGACGACCAAAAGGCCTAGACGGGGGCCTTAAAACTAAAAGGCTTTTTATAAAGGCACTGCACCTTTTGATCAGGGCTAGCCCATTAGGCTAGCCCCTGATCAAAAAGTGAAGTGCCTTTTATAACAAGGACTGCCCAATTTTCCGGCAGTCCTGAAAACTGAATGGACTGCCAGAAAACTTGGCAGTCCTAAGTTTCAGCATGTGAAACAAAAGGACTGCCCATTTTTCTGGCAGTCCTTACTGTATGTAGGACTGCCAGAAATTTGGACAGTCCTTGTTATAAAAGACACTTCACTTTTTGATCAGGGGCTAGCCCTGATCAAAAGGTGCAGTGCCTTTATAACTAGCCAACTAAAATTAAGGGAGTGAACTAGTTAAGTTGCCACAAACTTGTGGTTTTATGTTTGAGACTTTTGTTGTGGCTTTGCTCCTAAGTGGTATGTTATATTTATAACTAAAAAAATATAAGCATCTTATGAAATCTTGTTGTGCATACTCCATACACAAGTTTGGTACTACAACGTCAATGGAATGAATTATTCAATAAAGAAGGACTGTCAACAGTATTACTAACTTGACATAGGAAGAGGAGGGAAAAAAGACTTACCTGCCGGCAGCTGGCAATGGACATTAGAGTCAGAGATCAGGATGAAATTGATGGGTTAGGGAAGAGACAAAAGGGATGGGAATCAAGAGGGCAAAGGGAAATTGATAGTATTCCTCTCACATTCTCGATTATCTATATCAAATTATTAATAATATCCACAAATGTAACTTATTGGCCTAGCCAGGTTCCAAGTTAAAAAAAGAAAAGTTGGCACGGTTCAAGTCAAGGCAGGTCGAGACGACCGCCTAAACGGTGAGGCAGCAAAGCATCTGGAACGCCTTGGCAGAGAGCATTTGAAATGCCTTGGTGCCATCTTTAATAACATCGGGGAGGGCCTTCAATAACACTAGGGGAGAAAGCCTTCCTGAATTTGAAACCAAGAATCTCAAATTTTCTAAGGAGTTCTTTACGACTCCTCGTAGGTTCCCTCTCTAAGCTTTTACAAGGTTGCTTAGTATTGTGTCTATTGACTGTTGAGTTGTTAAATTTGTAGAAATTGGTACACATGGGTTGTTGAGAAGGTTCTTTGGAGTACAAGGTACCAAGTTCAACGTTTGGATATGTCTTTGTGTAGATTGTGGGAACTGTCACTTGTAAAACAAGTTATTGGACAAAACTGAGGCGACTTATGTAAATCTGCTTTAGGATTTGTCCCTCAATTGAATAATGGGAGCTTAATCACATGTGCTATGATTTGAAATGAATTCCAATCCAAACATGAATGTGCTTAACCTTGTTCTTTTCCTTTTTTCATGAGATTAAAGGAATTTGTGTCTAATGAACCTTATTAGATTCTCAATTTGTCGCATTTGTTTGTATTATTTAAATTTCAAGCATATAAATCATTCCTAATATTGGTGTTGCCTTGTATTGTGCTAATAATCATTGCTGTTGTTGTTATTGGTATTATAATACATTTCCTTAAGAAATCAAATTGATCCATCATGAATGTTTCTTTTCTTCCTGGAGTCTTCATTGTAAGTCCATTGATAGTGTTAACAGAAACTCTAATCATCTCTGATGTAACGTACAGAAAAACTGTTCTGGGGTTCCATACCTAGCGGAGTACACTCTGTGACGTGTGTTTTTCCTTCCAAATTCCAAAAGACATTGGCGGTAGACTTAAGCTTGTATTCCCTATACACGGAATGGTCTCAACCGGCAAAGGAAAGCAGACAGATGAAATTCAGGAAGAACTAGGTCGTGCCATGTCAGCAAATGGCTCTGAGGCCCAGGGTGAGATATCATTTCATATTCAGACATCTCAAAAAGGACTGATAGATGAGAAAAAGAAAAAGAATATGTTCACGGATATCCTAAATGTCTTTTCTAATAAAGCAAAATATATGAAATTTGGTCCTTCCCCTTCCGCTAAGTTTCGAAGGTTTGCAGAGGGAAGAGACGAGGTCTCAAGAAATGTGCCTTCTGCTGAACAAAGATCAACAAGACATTTTCATGTATCCTTTGTCAACAAAATTAATTGGGCATCCCTAGGGGAACTGTGCAAACAATGGATAAGAAACCCAATGAATATGGCCCTCTTTGTTTGGATTATTTGTGTCACCATCTCTGGTGCTATATTGTTCCTTGTCATGACTGGGATGCTGAATGGTGCTATACCGAAGAAATCTCAAAGGGACACATGGTTTGAAGTCAACAACCAAATCCTAAATGCACTATTTACACTCATGTGCCTCTATCAGCATCCAAAGCGTCTCTACCATCTTGTTCTCTTGTGCCGATGGAGAGCAGATGATGTTTTAAAACTTAGAAAGGTTTACTGCAAAAATGGAACATACAAGCCCAATGAATGGGTTCATATGATGGTTGTAGTAATCCTTCTCAATGTTAATTGCTTTGCACAGTATGCCTTATGTGGTTTAAACTTGGGATATTCAAGGTCTGAGCGCCCTCCAATTGGAGTGGGTCTGTGTATTTCTGTTGCAATTGGTGCGCCGGCTTTTGCTAGTGTTTATAACATACTTAGCCCTCTCGGGAAAGAGTACGAGACAGAAACTGATCAGGAGGCACAGGATCTGGGTACTGGTTCTGATGATAAAAAACCGGCTAATATGCGATTGAAGTCACTTGAGAAGAGGTATTCTTTTATTGTAAGAGACGATCAAAGAGTTGAAGAGAGTAGACCGGAATGGGTTGGAGGGCTGTTCGATATCTGGGATGATATATCTTTAGCCTATCTTTCATTCTTCTGCAGCTGCTGTGTCTTCGGGTGGAACATGGAAAGGCTCGGGTTTGGTAATATGTATGTTCACATCGCGACCTTCCTCCTGTTCTGTTTGGCTCCCTTCTTTATTTTCAATCTGGCTGCTGTCAACATTGATAATGAGGCGGTTCGAGAAGCAATGGGAATTGCAGGCATCTTACTCTGTGTTTTTGGCTTGTTGTATGGTGGGTTTTGGAGAATCCAAATGAGGAAGAGGTTTAATCTCCCTGGGAATACCTTTTGTTGTGGTAAGCCTGCCGTGACTGATTGTTCTCAGTGGCTCTGCTGCTGTTTATGTTCTCTTGCTCAGGAAGTGAGGACAGCAGACTACTATGATGTTGTGGAAGACAAGTTTTATGCCAAACAGACGAGTACAGGTGGGCAACTTCTGCTGTCTCCTTTGGCTCGTGAGGATGGGTTGCCTCTGTTCAAATCAAGCCCTAGATCTCCATATCATGAGGGTGGGATGGCTTTGTTCAAATCAAGTCCTAGCTCTCCTTACATGGGAAAATCTAACCCTAGCTCTCCTTACATGGGCACATCTAGCCCATCTCATGTTAGGCTAGAAGGATCGTCAACTCCTAGAAGATCTCCTGGTGGCCATTCTCCAGATGTGCATTTACCTGTGGTCGAGGAAGAATCATCTATGAAAGGCGAAGACAGCACAATGAAACCACCTGTTCCATCCATCATTCAATGATAAGATAAAATCTGGCACCCTAACACTACGTAATGAGGACTGTAAGTTCATGAGTTATTTAGCCAAACTCGTGTATTTTGTATTCTTTGTTAATACTGTATAAATTTTGTTATGATTATGCACATTATTATGAGTGGACTTTTTACTGCCAGTATATAGTTATCTGCAGATAAAATCTTTTATCTTTTAAGCAAAGATGTAAATGTGATGAGCTCCAATTTTTTTACATTCTACTCTCGCGAACATGTGATTGTCCTTTCTGTCAAAAATTTGAACTTGATGTGAATAGAGCACACCATAAATTGCTTCACTTTGGAAAACTCACTGTCCACCTAGATACTTGTATGATATCCAATTGAATTTGAGTTCTTAATTATGTTCTCTGTAGTACTAAAATAAGCTGAATATTAATGACCTCAACTTTTCATCACCTAGTTTTGGTGATCCTTAAGTTCATGAGTAAAAGTGATCAATATGATGATATGACTTGATCATCATCACTATATGGTTAATTGGATTGAAGAAAAATATATGTTTCAGAGTCATCCATGCGGTGTAGGGATTTCTATTTAGAGCCATTTGTGTAAGTGGGGTGGTTTTCGCTGTTTGTTAGTTGATAGGGTTATACTGTACCCCGGGACGTCTTATTACACTTAAATTTTAAACCAGAAACCTACCTCTACTTTCTGAAAAATTTCTGGAAGAAATAAATTGCAAGACTTGAGAGGTTCTAGTAATAACATATTTTCTTTTGTCACAAAAAGTAGGCTTCTTTCTTCACTTGCTCCTGTGTTTCCCAGAAACCGTCTAGATCTATTTCCTCTTGGCCCACTTGACGTCGAGCATCCGTCCCCATTCACAACGACACCGTGTAAGACTAATGCATTGTTAGGGTTATAGTGTTGAAGTGGCCAATAGGAAACCGAAATAACTAGAGTAGACATGGAAGAACTGCAATATTATATTTTCTTTTGATACATATGTTAATAAAAATCAATTTATGCCGGAATGCTCGACATATAGTTCCTCAAACCACATTATCTAAACGAACAAGAATGTTGGTGCTTTCTTTACATGGAGAGAGCTTGCTCTCAACATGTCTTGTAAATTTTAGTCCCATATCGGAAATGCACCATGAGTTATCTCAACATATATACTTGGGTGTGTTGTTGAGAGATGCACATGGGGTGGTGACCCTAAGGAGGGAACCATGTGGGTGATTTTACTAGGAGGTAAGAATAAGGCTCCAAGGATTAAGCATTAATGCTTTTGTCATTCTCTTGGATTAATTTTCATTTGGAGCTAAGTCCCAAAGGGGCTTAGCGACTCGGACTCGGGCTCGGGCTCATGCGCTCATGCGCTCATGGGCTCATGAGGCGTTTTGTTGGCGCACTTTGCACTTAGCATGCGGCCCATGAGGCTCATGAGGCTCATGCGGCCAGGCTGCTACTGCTGCTGCTGCTGCCGCATGGAGGGCTCCGCTGACTGTGCAGATTACAAGTCAGTTATGGTAAGGCTGAATCAATGCGATTAATTCAGATCCTATCTTTGTGGGATTTGAATTAATCTCGTTGCTATCTTTTTGGGATTTGATTCAATCTTTCCATAACTGAAGAGGCGGCTAGGGTTTCCACCCTCTCTCTATAAATACTCTCTTCTGGCCTCCTTTGTGGTTACTACGAAAATATAAGTCAGAAAAGGAGAAAGAGAGAAAGAGAGCTGCTGCCGCCATTGCAAGTCAATCCGAGGAGTCAGAACAGAGGTGACTTCGAGCGTTCCACAAGTTTTTCAAACTTGCTGGTTCCTGAAAGCAGATCGTGTGGGACGAATCTTGCTTTGAGCAACGGTGTTTTGACACCCCAGCATTGTTCTTCTTCTCATCTCTCTCTAGATTATTGTAACTCGTTCTGTCCCAATTGCAACACGTTTGCAAGGAAGAACGAGAGATCTTCTCTTCTTTATTTTCCTCCTCCATATTGTAATCGGGCTATTTGGTATTTGTATCTTCGTAGATCTTTGTTGCATCTGTTTTACCATCTTTGATCAAGCCCCGGGACTAACAATCTCAAAGCAAGATCCGTGTAGATGGAAAACATTAATGCTTCGTTCCTCCAATCGGACTTCTGCAAGTTGGAAAAGTTCGATGGAGAGCATTATCAAGTCTGGAAGAGAAAGGTTTACCTAACTCTTCAACTAAAAGACGTTGATCATGTTCTGTTAGAGGAAGAACCCTCTGTTCCAGACACTGGATCTACTGCCGCAATCAACGCGGCTACCAAACTCCAGGCCAAGTGGAGAAGGAAAAATAGCATCTGCAGGCTTCTCATCCTGAATGCTATGGAGGATTCCCTGGCAGAATCCTACTCAAAGAAGGAACTTGCCAGAGACATATGGGAGTCTGTGGAAAATCTGTATGAAGAAGACAGGAACAGGAGCAAGATGTTTGTGGTTGAAAAATATCACAAATTGCTCTTTGAGGACGAAAAGTCCATGTTGCCACAGTTGAAGGAATTTCTGAAGCTGCGTCAGAAACTGGAAGACGAAGAGATGCCCCTTCCCGACAAGTTTGTCGTCGGAGGGATCGTCTCAAAATTTCCTGCTGGATGGAGTACCTTCTATGCAAGGATGCACAGAAAAAAAGCTAGACATTAGCTTGGGAGATCTACTTCAAGAGATCCATGTTGAGGACGAGATGCGTTCCCAACAGAAGGTGGACACTCTGTCCAAACAGTTGGCTAAAGCCAATCTTGTGCAGGCGAGAGATCCCAAGGGGAAGCAGGCGGCTTCTCATCCCAAGAAGAAGGACTTCACTAATCTGAAAGTGAAGGGTCCTTCATTCAAGCAACAGAAGACTAAGTCCCACGTGACTTGTTACAATTGTGGCAAGAAAGGCCACTACAAGAGTGAATGCAGATCTAAGCCTAAACAATCAGAGAAAGGTGAGCCTAATAAGGTTTCATTGGTTTCTAACATTGTTGCTATGATCGGACAGGTCACAACTGTGGGGGTTGACTCTGACTGGTGGATAGACACTGGTGCGACTTGCCATGTCTGTTCTGACAAGGAATGGTTCATCACGTACCAGCCGATATCTGAGAAGGTTGTCATGACGAACCAGGCCCAAGCTGAAGTTCTGGGGATCGGGACCGTGAAACTGAAACTCACTTCTGGGAACACTCTGACGCTTCAAGATGTGAAGCATGTTCCGGCGATTGCCAAGAACCTGATCTCTGGGAGCCTGCTCTGCAACGCAGGCTTGAGGATGGACATCAATGCTGGTCAGATGGTGATGTCCAAGAAGGGAACATACTTCGGGAAGGCTTATCTAACCGAAGGAATGTTTAAAATTCAGCTTGTCAACCAGTTTGATGACATTAATACAGTTGCATTTTCTGATTATTCTCTTGAGTTGTGGCATAATAGACTATGACATGTTCATTGTAAAAGAATTAACAAAATGTCTAGTCTAGGACTTATCTCCAAATGTGGGGGTAAGGTGGAGAAGTGTGAGGTGTGTGCTCAGACGAAGATCACAAAAAAACCCTTTCATCGGGTCAATCGAAGCACAGATCTTCTGGAGTTGGTGCACTCCGATATCTGTGACTTCAAACATTTCTCCACGAAGGCCGGGATGAAGTATTTCATAACCTTCATCGATGACTTCTCAAAATACGCGTTCGTCTACTTGCTCAAGTCTAAAGACGAAGCTTTCGAGAAGTTCAGAGAGTTCAGAGCCGAAGCTGAACGACAGACTGGACAACAACTCAAGAGGTTAAGAAGTGATCGAGGTGGGGAGTACAGGCCTCATGAATTCGCATCGTTCTGCAAAGAACATGGAATCATATGCGAGACTACTGCTCCATATTCTCCTCAATCCAACGGAGTAGCGGAGAGGAAGAACAGAACGTTGACAGAAATGATGAATTCAATGCTGCTTACTGCAGGTCTTCCAAAATGCTACTGGGGAGAAGCTGCATTAACAGCCACTTTCATTCTGAATAGAGTGCCATATGCAACTTCGGACGTAACTCCTCATGAACTCTGGTTCAAAGTCAGACCAAACTTGAATGTCATTCGAGTGTGGGGCTGTCTGGCGTATGTGAAGCTCCCAGATCTGAAGATTCAGAAGCTAGGGACAAGGACTACGAAGGCGATCTTCTTGGGGTATGCCGAGAAGAGTGATGCTAGGAGATTTCTTGATATTGAGTCAAATCATATCATCGAATCTCGCGATGCTGAATACTTTGAAGACAAGTTTGCAAAAGACAAAAATATTGTTCTTTCGGACATTCCGGAAAATGATGTAGGTGCAAATGAGACTGAAATCTCATATGGGCCAGTAGTCCAAGAAGAAGCTGTTGTTGATGAAACAACTCTTGTACCAGAACTCGCAGAGCCGTCAGCTAAGCGAGCGAGGAGACCGAAAGATTTTGGAGATGACTTTGTCACCTATCATGTGGAAGCAGATCCGCTTACCTATGATGAGGCGATGAAGACCAGAGATGCTATCTTCTGGAAGGAGGCAGTGAATGACGAGTTTGACTCTATCACCTCTAATAACACATGGGTGTTGGTAGATCTACCTGAAGGAGAAAAGCCCATCGGATGTAAATGGATCTTCAATAAGAAGATGAAGGCAGATGGAACTATTGACAAGTTCAAGGCCAGGCTGGTAGCCAAGGGATTTTCTCAGAAACAGGGAATAAACTACTTTGACACGTACGCTCCAGTAGCTCGGATGACCACCATCAGGATGTTAATCGCTCTAGCAGCTATACATAAGTTGGTGATACATCAGATGGATGTAAAGACAACATTCCTGAATGGGGAGCTGACCGAAGAGATTTACATGCAACAGTCAGATGGATTTGTCGTCAAAGGTCTTGAAGACAAAGTCTGCAAGTTGGTGAAATCATTGTATGGTTTGAAGCAAGCTCCCAAGATGTGGCATGAGAAGTTTGACAAAGTTATTAGGTCAAACGGCTACAGAGTCAGCGAGACGGACAAATGTGTTTACACAAAGTTCGCTGATGGAAGAGGAGTCATCGTTTGTCTGTACGTGGACGACATGCTAATCCTAGGTACGGATATAGGCTGTGTCACAGAGACAAAGAAGTTCCTCTCAACCAAGTTCAGTATGAAGGACTTGGGGGATGCAGATGTCATCTTGGGCATAAAGATCATCCGGACAGACACTGGAGTAGCGCTGTCACAATCTCACTACATTGAGAAGATGCTCACACGCTATGGGTATAAGGATCTTCCAGGGATCGATACGCCATACAGGTGTAATCAGAAGCTGAAGCCAAATTCAAGGGAAAGCGTCAGGCAGCTGGAGTATTCTAGCGTTATCGGAAGTTTGATGTACGCAACCACTGCCACAAGGCCTGACATAGCTTTCGCCGTGGGAATGCTGAGTCGGTTCACAAGCAACCCAGGGGTTGAGCACTGGAAAGCTGTGAAGCGGGTGATGAGATATCTCAAGAAGACTCAGACATGTGCATTGCACTACAACGGGTATCCGACAGTAGTGGAAGGCTTCAGTGATGCTAGCTGGTGTTCAGAGGTGGAAAGCGAGAGATCCACAGGTGGATATGCCTTTTCCTTGGGTGGAGCTGCTATATCGTGGAAGTCGAAGAAGCAGACTATACTCTCTCGTTCCTCCATGGAATCTGAATTCTATGCACTTGAAACTGCAGCAGATGAAGCAGAATGGCTTCGGAAGCTCATGTATGATCTTCCAGTGGTTGGGGCTCAGATACCGGCGATACCGATATACTGTGACAACCAGGCGACTGCGGCGGTGGCATCAAATGACCTCTTCAACGGGAAGAAGAGGACTGTGCGGTTGAAGCACAGGGCAGTACACGATCTTATCAAAAGAGGTGTAATTGCAGTGATTGATGTTCGGAGTCAGGAGAACCTGGCAGATCCGTTCACAAAGGGCCTCAAGCGCCAGTTGGTCGATGACACAGCTTGTAAAATGGGCTTGAAGGTATTCTGATAGTGTGTCTTTGTAATCCTACCATAAAGTTTTATGCTATTAGTTCAAAGAGAAATCTACTAGGCATCTAACTTTTGGTTCAAAGGAGGATCACTGACTGGGAAACTATCAGGTAACAGTGGGTACTTGTTCTCTGGAACATGGAAGGGATACGGACCCAGAACCACTGTTGTCTACTATGTATTTTTTTGTGGAAAAAACAGATCCTGTGGAAGGTTGGCTTAAACGCCTTAATGAGTTCTCAGGCAGAGTGAATGCCTGGTGTGCTTTACAGGAAGCACGGTAGAGCAGCACTACAAGGAGTGAAACTTCATGCTACAGTGGGGTGACTCCACCATGAGGTTCCCAGGTAGGGGTAATGCCTCGGCCTTGCAAGCCAAGTCATAGCGGCGTAGCACCGCAAATAGGCAGGTAGCCTAATGCTGTATGACGTAATTAAAGAGTTGTAGACAGTACTACAAAGGGGAGGATGGCTCCATGTTACAGTGGCACGACACCACGATGAGGTACCCAGGTAGGGGTAAAGCCTCGGCATTACAAGCCATGTCGTTGCGGCGTAACACCGCAAGGAAGCCTTAGGCTTCATGCTGAGTAGATTGGCACTACAAAGAGGCTGAGACCTCATGCTACAGTAGTATGACACTACGATGAGGTTCCCAGGTAGGGGTAATGCCTCGGCTTCAGGCCATGTCATAGCGGCGTAGCACCGCAAGGAAGCGCAAGGCTTCATGCCATATCTCTTTAATAAAGAACTCACCTATAGTGTATGGAAAGAGATATCAGGCCGTCTCTTGAGGGTAAACTTGTAGACGCCCAAAAATTATACACTGAAATCAGGCTGGCACAGGGTCTTTAATGTGCAGCCAGAAGCACACGTAACTACACTTTGTGAGTGGAAAGAATTACAATTGTGGTGCAGAATTCAAGGTGTAGTCCATTCTTGTATCACATTGTTATTTAACCCATGTGGGAAGATTCAAGTCGTCAGCGACATCTATCCTAATACAAAATGGACAGTTACTGTGGGGAGCGCTCAACCCTGGACACATATATATGTTGTGATATGTGGGAGATTGTTGGTGCTTTATTTACATGGAGAGAGCTTGCTCTCAACATGTCTTGTAAATTTTAGTCCCACATCGAAAATGCACCATGAGTTATCTCAACATATATACTTGGGTGTGTTGTTGAGAGATGCACATGGGGTGGTGACCCTAAGGAGGGAACCATGTGGGTGATTTTACTAGGAGGTAAGAATAAGGCTCCAAGGATTAAGCATTAATGCTTTTGTCATTCTCTTGGATTAATTTTCATTTGGAGCTAAGTTCCAAAGGGGCTTAGCGACTCAGACTCGGACTCGGACTTGGGCTCATGGGCTCATGATGCGTAATGTGGCGTTTTGTTGGCGCACTTTGCACTTAGCACGTCAGCAGTCATGCGGTCTTTATGCGGCTCATATGCGGCCATGCGGTCTTATGCGGCATGCGGCTCATATGCGGCCTCATGCGGCTCATGCGGCCATACGGTCCATGCGGCTCATGCGGTCCATGCGGCACATGCGGCTCATGCGGTCATGCGGCCATGCGGTCCATGTGGCACATGCGGTCCATGCGGCTCATGTGGCCATGCGGCTCATGCGGTCCATGCGGCTCATGTGGTCCATGCGGTCCATGCGGTCCATGAGGCCATGCGGCTCATGTGGCCCATGAGGCTCATGCGGCCAGGCTGCTACTGCTGCTGCCGCATGGAGGGCTCCGCTGACTGTGCAGATTACAAGTCAGTTATGGTAAGGCTGAATCAATGCGATTAATTCAGATCCTATCTTTGTGGGATTTGAATTAATTTCGTTCCTATCTTTGTGGGATTTGAATTAATCTCGTTGCTATCTTTTTGGGATTTGATTCAATCTTTCCATAACTGAAGAGGCGGTTAGGGTTTCCACCCTCTCTCTATAAATACTCTCTTCTGGCCTCCTTTGTGGTTACTACGAAAATATAAGTCAGAAAAGGAGAAAGAGAGAGAGAGCTGCTGCCGCCATTGCAAGTCCATCCGAGGAGTCAGAACAGAGGTGACTTCGAGCGTTTCACAAGTTCTTCAAACTTGCTGGTTCCTGGAAGCAGATCGTGTGGGGCGAATCTTGCTTTGAGCAGCGGTGTTTTGACACCCCAGCATTGTTCTTCTTCTCATCTCTCTCTAGATTATTGTAACTCGTTCTGTCCCAATTGCAACACGTTTGCAAGGAAGAACGAGAGATCTTCTCTTCTTTATTTTCCTCCTCCATATTGTAATCGGACTATTTGGTATTTGTATCTTCGTAGATCTTTGTTGCATCTGTTTTACCATCTGTTGAAGTGGCCAATAGGAAACCGAAATAACTAGAGTAGACATGGAAGAACTGCAATATTATATTTTTTTTTGATACATATGTTAATAAAAATCAATTTATGCCGGAATGCTTGACATATAGTTCCTCAAACCACATTATCTAAACGAACAAGAATTGTTCTTCAAACACATCTACTACGGACAAATACATTTATTTTCCTGGTGGTTCAAGCGGGGAGCACAACATTGATGTGGGAGATGAGCTTAAATGATTTTGTCTCCGATTTGAATTCCATTGCAATAGATTTTACTTATGATAAGTTCATGAATCACCAACATTTTTGCCTTTTACTAGTCCTGTAGTGAGTTCGTAGCATATTTTGTTTCATTAAGTACCCAACTTGCCCCCCTATGCTATTAGACATTGTTTTTTCCTGATTAGCATTGATCTTGGCAGTGGGAAGTGACGGGGAAGGGGCAACTGCACAAAACAGGGCAACTGCACAAAACATTCGTCACCGAATGGTTTAGGTTGGCTTCTCTAACTATTGTCTTTGCTCTTTGTTTTTAATAGCGACACAACAAGTTGATTTTATAGCATGAGAGAATTATTATGGAACATCCCTAATGTTGTGTTGGCAAAGGAAAACCGTTTGTCTACCGGGTGTCCCAGTGGGAGTGTTAGCCAAATGCTCAGAACTAAACAATTATGGAGAACTCTTAACATCTTCGGCTCTGGGCGGAAAGAAGAAAATGGTTTCACCCCTCGCCTTGTAACATGGTTGTTAGCTCCTGTTTTCATGCTTCAAATTGAACATCCATTTTGTTAAGTGTTATATTAGAGTTATTAGTTAGTGGACTTTAGTCCCACACTGCTTAGAACAATAGGAAAGAGGCTAGCCTCTCATATATATATATATATATGTAGTCTCTCATCATTAATAAAACTACTCTATTATTTCCAATTCTACATGGTATCAGAGCCAAAATCCTAGCCGTCATCACCCTCTCTCTCCACAAAACCCTAACCCTAATATCAACCCCCCCTCTCCTCATCGGCGCCCCCTTCCCCTTTCCCGCCCCCCTTCCTCCCTACTACTGCTGCTACTGCTCTCCGCCCCTGTTAGCCCCTCATCTTCGCCCCACTGTCAGCCTCCCCCCTCAATGGCTCGAGTACAAAATCCTAACCTTAACCCTTTCTCCTTTCCATCTGCCGCCGCCCAATCACTCCAAATCCTAACCTAATTTCCAAAAAAAAAATAGGATTCTTAGAGAGTAAACATATGATTGTTTGCTGGAACCTCTGACTCTCAATGTTCAATTCGAAAATTTAACAAATAGCAAATATATAGTTTGTTTTGCATGAGTCTTTGTTTCTTTCCTTTATCTTCACACCAGGATCTCTAACAGAGGTTAACTTGGGTTATCTTTCTGTCCTGACTTGTGATCCACACTCTCTGCTTCCTTTGCGCATGCGTGTCGGTTCTTGCTACGTTTTTTAGCGCATTGACAGAGTTGATATGATTGTCCAGTTGGAAAGATCAAATCGACAGTCGAATCAGAATTCCTGAAAGATGACAGACACTACGACGAATAGCAGTGCCACAGACACTAGTGTCAGCAGCACACTAGCGGGACCCACAGGCACTACCACGACGATTTTCTCAATTCGACTTGTCAATCGACGGTTGGACGAACCAGAGGGCTACTCGATATGGAGAAAGAAGGTCGAGAAGACGCTTCGAGGAATGCAGTTGTCCAAACATCCGACTGACAATTCTCCAGTAGAAGATGATCCTATATTTGAGCAATGGGGGATAGATAATAGTCGACAGTTTACACAGTTGATGAATTCAATGGAACCATCGGTGGAAGACATGGTTCAAAATACGGACTCCGTGAAGGAGTCATGGGAGGTATTGACAGCGGCGTTTGATGGAAAACGCGATTTGTCTCGTATCTATGACTCGGTCGTTGGTGTATACCGGACAAATCAGGGAGAAAAATCTCATAAGGACCATTTTCGGACATTTAAGGCTATGTCTGATAAAATCGACCGCATATTACCTCTTACGTCGGATATAATGAAGCCAGGGCTCAACGTGAGCAGCTTTATGTCATGGCCTATCTTGCCTCTCTCCGCCCTGATGCGGACTCCGCACGCTCTCAGATTATTGCTGGATCTGAAGTTCCGTCCCTGTTGGAAGCGCACTATCATGTTCTTCGGACAGCTAAAGTCGTTGAGATCACTCCAGGTGATACTCCTGCTGATCACTCTGCTCTCGGTGCCGCTCGTACGGAATTTCGTGGTAGTTGTGGTAGCCAACGAGGTAGCCGAAATGCTGGTCGTGATGGGGGACATGACAATGACGGTCGTGATGGAGGACGACCGCGCACATGCTTTAATTGTGATCAACTTAGCCATTTCTACTGGCAATGTACTAAATTACCTGCTGCTAATATCACAACTGATGTTCCTAATGATGGTATTTGGTCTGTTCAGATGACTTCAGACTCATATACAGAGTTCCTTGATTTCCAGGTCCAACGTCGTGGTGAAGCTTCTACTTCTGGATCCATAGCTGGATACTCAGCAGCATGCATAGTAAAATTCAAGCAGTGGATAATTGACTCTGGTGCGTCTTCTCACATGACTGGTGACGCAGGTATGATACATGATTATGTCCATGTCCGTCGTGTTTCTGGCATTACTGTTGCCAATGGAGGTTCTCTGACAGTTCGAGGACGTGGAAGTTCCCGTCTTTCTTCCGGACTGTCACTCAATCATGTATTACTTACACCTGGAAACCCGTTCAGTTTAATTTCTATTAGTCAAATTATTCGTGAACTGCATTGCTCGGTAATATTTTTTTTTTCTAATGGTTGTGTTTTTCAGGACCTGAAAACTGAAAAGACTATCGGTAAGGGGCATGTGGCTGGAGGCTTGTACCTGTTTGACGTAATTTCTTCGGTGGTTTGTGCCGGCATGAAACTCGATCCTTTCGAGTTACATTGTCAGTTAGACCATCCATCAACCCAAGTTCTCCAAAGAATGTACACTTCTTTAGATATTCATACTTCGTTTCATGTGAGTCGTGTAGTTTGGCTAAGCATCACCGGGTTCCGTATTCGGTGAATCAGAATAAAATTGCATGTACTCCTTTCGAGTTGGTGCATTTTGATGTATTGGGACTTTGTCCAGTTGAATCAATAAAGGGTTTTAAGTACTTTGTTACATTTGTTGATGATTACTCACGTGTCACTTTTGTTTATTTGATGAAAAATTGTTCCGAATTATTTAACATTTGGTGCAATTTTCATGCCAAAATAAAAACACAATTTGGCGTTCCAATTAAAATCTTTCGGAGTGACAATGATCGTGAGTATTTATCTCGTGAGCTCGATAGTCATCTGGCCAGCAATGGCATCATCCACCAAACTTCTTGTGCGTACACACCACAACGGAATGGTGTGACCGAGCGCAAGAATCATCACCTCTTGGAAACAACACACGCTCTTATGTTTCAGGCACGTACTCTCAAGAAATTTTGGTCGGATGCGGTTCTTACCGCTTGTTACCTTATTAACCGCATGTCATCATCAGTTTTCAATGATAGTACTCCCTTTTCTAGGCTCTTTCCCGGACGAGAGCCATTTCCTCTCCGCTCAGAATCTTTGGTTGCTTATGCTATGTTCGGGATACCCGACCGACTCTTTCAAAATTAGATCCTAAGGCAATATAATGTATTTTTCTTGGATATCCTAAAGATCAGAAAGGATATCGGTGTTTTTCCCCTGTTTTGAAACGATATATTTTTTTTCACTCGGGATGTTATCTTTGTCGAATCCGAATTTTCTCCACTCCCACAATCAACGGGTCCGGTTCCCCAAGTTTATCCAGAAGATGATTTTTTGCTATTACCTGATCAATCACAACAGTCCGCCTTACGGGTGTCCTCCCTTACCGAGCCAGTCAACCGGTCTGGTGGTCCACATACACCGATTCAGTCAGCTCCAACGTCATCGGCACAAACATCGCCACTGGTACCTACAGAGTCCTCCTCTGGCTCTACTGATTCGCCACCGCCTGTTCCACCAGCAGCTCAGCCTATTCCACCAGCAGACCCCTTTCTCCTCCGGTAGTTCGTCCTCGTCGTGAATGTCGTGATCATCCCTTGTATATTAACAGCTATAAAGGACTTACAAGTCACACTCAGTCTCTGGTGGCTACTATTGATGGGATTCAGATTCTGAAAAATGCTGAGGAGGGTCTCAAACATTCTGGTTGACGTGCTGCTATGAACGAGGAGATGAAAGCTCTCCAGGAGAATCATACTTGGGACTTAGTCGACTTACCTACTGGTAAACAGACAGTAGGTTGTAAATGGGTGTTCACGATTAAGGTAAAACCAGATGACTCTTGATCGACTAAATGCTCGTCTAGTGGCCAAAGGATATTTTCAGAAATATGGTGATGATTACTTCGAGACCTTCTCTCCTGTTGCCAAAATAACATCTGTTCGTGTCCTAATGGCCTTGGCTGTTCGCTATGACTAGCCGCTGCTTCAGCTGGATATCAAGAATGCTTTCCTCCACAGGGACCTTGATGAAGAGGTATATGTACTGCAACCTTCCAGGTTCGTTGGAAGGTAGGGTAAAGTGTGTCATTTGCGAGAAGTCCTCTATGGTCTAAAACAATCACCTCGTGCGTGGTTTGGTCGATTTACACATGTTATTACTCAGTTTGGTATGTGTCAAACAAAGAAGGACCATTCGATCTTAGGGGTGAGCATTATTCGGTTTGGGCCAAAAATCGACCCGAACCGACCCGAATAAGGATTTCGGTTCGGGTCTAAAGACATTCAGGTCGGTTTTGGTTTTGAATAATCCAATATTCAGTTATCGGTTTCGGGTTCGGTTACGGGTTCCGGGTTCGGTTTAAAACCGAAACCGATTAACAATCCATATAAAAATGAAAAAGAACCCCTAATCTCAACTCATTTTATACTTTTCCTTCTCTCTCCTCTAAACCCAACAACCACAGCCGCAATCCTCTTCTTCTCTTCTTCCAGATTTGAAAGAAAGTCCCTCTAAGTCTCAAACCCTATTTTCTTCTCCAGATTTTTTCTCCCTTCCTTCTCCAGATTTTTTCTCCCTCCCTCAAGGGAGAGACCCTCAAGGCGAGGAGGTGGATGGGAATGGAGAGCTCGAAGAGGAGACGTGCCCAGGATGGCGGCCGGAGATGGTGCCAACGACGGTGGAGCGGAAGGATGGGCATAGCCGGGGGCTTTTTCTGCGACAGCGACGGCTTGTTCTGCAGCCGGGGGCTCTAAAAGCCAAAAGCACAATGAAGTTTAAGGGTGGTTTAAAACTCTGAAGAACCATAGGAAAGTAAAGGTATTTTTCCAATTCTTTGTTAAATTTCAGCAACATTTGAGATGATTTTAATCTCTGTGAATCAAGTTTATTGGTTATTTCTCATGTCATTGATTTTTGTCTTGTGTCGTTGAATTTTTTCTATCATTGAATTTACTATGCCATTGAATTTTTGGAGTTGAAACCGATTAAACTGAACCGATTTTTTCTGTTCGGTTTATATCGGTTTCTTCTCAAATCGGTTCGGTTTGGGTTTGAACTATTTTGAATTCGGTTAATTCGGTTTTGAAAAATTCGGTTCGGTTGAAACCGATTTAACCGAATGCTCACCCCTATTCGATCTTCTATCGGCACGCATCTGTTGTTGAAACCGATTTAACCGAATGCTCACCCCTATTCGATCTTCTATCGGCACACATCTGCTGGAAGGATACTACTTGGTGCCTATGTTGATGATATTGTAATCACGGGAGACAATAGCCTGGGTATTGCAGGCCTCAAGAAGTTTATGGGAGAACAACTTCAAACCAAGTATATGGGATTCTTGAACTATTTCTTGGGCATTGAGGTCACGGAGTAAGCGAGACATTGTAATATTCCAGAGAAAGTATGTGTTGGACATACTAAATGATGCAGGCATGATGCAAGCCAAGGGAGCAATCTCACTTATGGATCTAGGGGTAAAGTTACTTTCAGAAGAAGGGGCCCTGATGACCAATCCAGATCAGTATCGTCAAATATTTGGAAAACTCAACTACTTGGCGGTCATGACTCGTCCGAATATTTCTTTTGCAGTGAGTGTTGCAAGTAGATTTATGGCTTCTCCAAGAGTTTCATATTGGCAGACAGTTCTCAGAATCCTGTGTTATCTAGTCAAGAATTCCGGAAAAAGAAGAATGAAGAATAATTGACACACTCGTATTGAGTGTTTTACTGATGCTGACTGGGGAGCAAGTCTGACAGATAGACGATATACATCTGGCTACTCAGTATTTATTGGCAAAAATCTAGTGTCATGGAAGAGCAAGAAACAAAGTGTGATAGCACGCTCAAGCTCAGAAGCAGAATATCGAGCTATTGCTCATGGCACATCAGAGGTATTATATATGAATCATATCTTACAAGAACTGGAAGACGCAGGATCTCAAGCGACAGATCTATGGTGTGATAACCAATCTGCTATTCATATTGCCACCAACCCAGTATTTCATGAACGGACGAAGCATATTGAAATTGATATATACCTTGTTCGTGATGAGTATACAAAGGGAATGATAAAATTTTAACATGTGAGGACCGGCCACCAGATAGCTGATATCTTCACAAAGCCTATTTTGGGTCATCGGGTTCAATTTCTATGTAACAAGCTGAGCATGATTGATATCTATGCTCCACTTGAGGGAGGGTGTTAAGTGTTATATTAGAGTTATTAGTTAGTGGACTTTAGTCCCACATTGCTTAGAGCAATAAGAGAGGGGCTAGTCTATCCTATATATATGTAGTCTTTCATCATTAATAAAACCACTCTATTATTTCCAATTCTACACATTTGTTCTTCAAGGTTTTCTTTCTCTTGGATAACTGAACCAGCTCAACCCTGTAGAGAGGTTTTCTTTTGATAAGCGTGAAATCATCCTTCTTTCCTGATGTCAATTTGAAATAGAGGCGTCCGACGACTGTTAGGAAGCCCACTCCGCGATGACTGTTAGACGCACGAAGGCGACCGAAGGGAGCTCACTCCATGGTGAAGGCACTTCATCAGAAGGACAGCCAAAGAATAAGTCTCATATCACACATAGCTTTTTTGGTACCAGTCGGACTTCCATCTCATCATATTAGAAAGCCACACCGTCTCTAGTATATAGGAAATGAACTAGTTGGCTTCACATACATCCTTTCCGACCACAGGTGAAAGCGAAAGCCTATGGAGGCGCTTCTGCAACTGGATAATCATCACTGAAAACCTTATATTGGATGGTTCGGTCTTTTGCTCTTACCTTATTTCTGTATTTATAAAATCTTATTTATGTATTTATAATTGCCTTCATCAGCACCTCCAGTAGATATTAATGGTATTTGTGAACCTGTTTTTGGGTCTACTCGATGGATGGAAACAAAGTGCGAAGTAAGAAAATGTTATTACCCTTTCTAGATCGTTTAGATGATGTGGTAGATGTTGAAAAAGACATTCGCACAATTGACTTCCATAATTTTTTACGATTCGATAGTATTATTTTAATGAAATGGGCATTACTCATGGGAACAAGTACTCTATCAAACCGCTTTAAGTTTAAGTGCTCGTACTCTTGCTAGAGATTGGAATAGTATTCAATCATCTGGTGCTCACATGAGATCTTGTTGGCATGCCTTACAAAATGGAAAAAAAAAAACCAGTCGTCTAGACTTGAGAGTTTATTTGCTCCATCATCTTGGGAATGCCTTCATTCTCCTTGTTTATTTGACTTTTGGTATATGAAGAAATCTCTGACAGATTCTTCATTTGTTACGTTTACTATTAAGAATGTTGGGGTTTTGGCCTTTGTTTAGAAATTTTAGTCCCACATCGGCTAGGCCAAAGGAGTTGTATCTCTATATATTAGCTATGCTAGTTTAGAGATGCACATATGGTGTGGAGGTGCACATGGGTGTGCCATGTGGGATTATTTTTCTAATGAAAAAAGGGGCTAAATCAACAATTGAAAGCATTCATACTTTTTGCTCTTGGGAAATTTATTTCCATGGGCTTAGCGACTCGGACTCGGACTCGGATTCAGACTCGGGCTTATGGGCTCATGAGGCGTTTTGTTGGCGCACTTTGCATTTAGCACGTCAGCATCGTCGTTAGGCGCGCGACCAGGCGTGCTGCCAGGTTGCGCGACCAAGCGCGCTGCCAGGGTGCGCGACCAGGTGCGCGACCAGTTGCGTGTCCAGTTGCACAGGTGGCTTAGGGTGCGCAGGGAGCGCAGGTGGCGCAAGTGGCTCAGTGCGCTTACTGCGCGCAGTGTGCAAGGCACGCGGGGTGCACGAGTGGCGCAACTTGCTTCAGATCGTACCTGTGCATGATCTGAGCGGTTACTGCACGTTCGGAGTGGTTATTACTACGTCCCGAATATTGTGCTAACCGGACAGTTGCTACTCGGGCCTATAAAAGGTCTCTTCTCTCTCACAGGCAAAAATACAAGACATATACAGAGAGTTACGAAAGTTTACAAGTATTTCTTAACACAAGTAAATAGAGCCTGTCAGAGAGAAGAGAAGCTTTGCACCAGCGTTGCTTTTGCACGGGAGTCCGTGTACGATCCGAGGAGTCAGAAGAACAGAAGTGTTCCAAAGTTCTCCGACGAACTTGCTGGTTCCTGAAAGCTATTCGTGTGGGACGAATATAGCTTTGAGCAACAGTGATCATTCACCCCAACAGGCCATCTTCCACCTTTCGTCTGTCATCTTCTTCGCTGATGTGGATTACGAATTCTTTTTAGATTATCGTAATATCATATGCTGCTGTAACGAGATCTTCTTAGATTTTCGTTAAACTTGCGCAACCTTCCTAGAAGTGTTGCGTTGGAACATTGTTCTTACAATTGTTTCATCTTCTCAGTTTTTCATCGAAAAATTGTGTCCCGGCACTAACAATCTCAAAGATATATTGTTACGATGGAAAACTTTAATGCTTCACTCCTCAATACTGACTTTTGTAAGTTAGAAAAGTTTGATGGAGAGCATTATCAAGTCTGGAAGAGAAATGTTTTTCTCACTCTTCAACTCAGAGACGTTGATCACGTGCTTCTTGAAGAGGAACCTACTGTTCCAGATAGTGGATCTGCTGCCGTAATCACTGCGGCTACTAAACTTCAGGCTAAGTGGAGAAGGGAGAATATCATTTGCAGGCTGCTTATCCTGAATGCTATGGAGGATTCCCTAGCAGAATCCTACAGTAAGAAACCTATTGCCAGAAACATATGGGAGTCTCTGGAGAAATTGTACGAAGAAGACAAGAACATGAGCAAGATATTTGTGGTTGAAAAATATCACAAATGGCTCTTTGAGGACGAGAAGTCCATGCTGCTGTAGGTAAAGGAATTCCTGAAGCTGCGACAGAAGTTGGAAGACGAGGTGATGTCCCTCCCCGACAAGTTTGTTGTTGGAGGGATTGTCTCGAAGCTCCCCGCTGGGGGAGCAAGTTCTATGCAAACATACATAGGAAGAAGCTTGAGATCAACCTTGAAGATCTCTTGCAGGAAATCTATGTTGAGGACCAGATGCGGGCTCAACTCAAGGTGGACGTACTGTCCAAGCAATTGGCAAACGCCAATCTGGTTCATACAAAGGAACCAAGAGGAAAGCAGGCGGCTTCCTACAACAAGAAGAAGGACCCTGACAATCTGAAAGTCAAGGGAACTTCTTTCAAGCAAAAGAAGCCAAAGTCTCAGATGCCTTGCTTCAAGTGTGGCAAGAAGGGCCACTTCAAGAATGAATGCAAAGCAAAGACAAAGGCAAAACAATCAGAGCAAGGAGAGCCTAGTAAGGTATCTATGATCACTGATGTTGTTGCTATGATTGCGCATGTTGATGCGGTAGGGACTGACTCTGATTGGTGGATAGACACTGGAGCCACATGCCATGTCTGCTCCAGCAAGGAGTGGTTCACCACCTACACACCTACTTCTGACGTGGTTATGGTGGCGAACCAGGCACAAGCTGAAGTGCTCGGAATCGGGACGGTGGTGTTGAAGCTGACTTCGAGAAAGTCTCTGACGCTTCAAGGCATGAAGCACGTACCTGCTATCGCCAAGAACCTGATCTCAGAAGGCCTACTCTGCAACGCAGGCCTCAGGATGGACATCAATGCTGGCCAGATGGTGATGTCTATCAAGGGAACATATTTCGGAAAAGCTTTTTATACCGAAGGAATGTTCAAAATTCAGCTTGTAAATCAGTCCAATGTAATTAATGTAATTAATGAAATCACTCCTTCTGCTTATACTCTTGAGTTGTGGCATAATAGGATATGACATGTTCATTGTAAACGAATAAACAAAATGTCTAGTTTAGGACTTATCTCCAAGTGTGGGGGTAAGGTAGAGAAATGTGAAGTTTGTGCTCAAACGAAGATCACAAGGAAACCCTTTTCTCGGGTTAATCGAAGTACAGATCTTCAGGAGTTGGTACACTCCGATATCTGTGACTTCAAACAGTTCTCTACAAAGGCCGGGATGAAGTATTTCATAACCTTCATCGATGACTTCTCTAAGTATGCGTTCGTCTACTTGCTAAAGGCTAAAGACGAAGCATTCGAGAAGTTCAAGGAGTTTAGAGCCGAAGTTGAGCGGCAGACTGGACAACAACTCAAAAGAATAAGAAGTGATCGAGGTGGGGAGTACAGGTCTCATAAATTTGCATCATTCTGCAAAGAACATGAAATTGTCAATGAGACTACGGCTCCGTACTCTCCTCAATCAAACGGAGTAGCAGAGAGAAAGAACAAAACGTTAACAGAAATGATTAACTCAATGCTGTTGACTGCGTATCTTCCTAAGTGCTACTGGGGAGAAGCTGCATTGACGGCCACTTTTATTCTAAATAGAGTGCCTCATGCAACTTCTGACATTACTCCTCATGAACTCTGGTTCAAGGTCAGACCTAACTTGAATGTCATTCGAGTGTGGGGGTGTCTGGCATATGTCAAGCTTCCAGATCTAAAGATTCAGAAGCTTGGGACAAGGACTACTAAGACGATCTTCTTGGGGTATGCCGAGAAGAATGATGCTCGGAAATTTCTTGATATTGAGTCAAATCATATTATTGAATCTTGCGACGCAGAATATTTTGAAGACAAATTTGCAAGGCACAAGAATATTGTTCTTGCGAATGTACCGGAGAACAATGATGGTGCACAGGAAACTGAAATCTTCAATGAAGATGTGGTCCAAGAAGATGTTGTTGAAACGACGATTGAACCAAAACAAGCTGAGACGTCAGCTAAGCGTATGAGGAGGCCGAAGGACTTTGGAAGTGACTTTGTCACCTATCATGTGGAAGCAGATCCGCTTACCTATGATGAGGCGATGAAGACCAGAGATGCAGTTTTCTGGAAGGAGGCGATTGACAATGAAATTGATTCCATCACCTCAAATAACACTTGGGTGTTGGTTGATCTTACTGAAGGAGCGAAACCCATCAGATGTAAATGGATCTTCAAGAAGAAGATGAAAACAGACAGAACTATTGACAAGTTCAAGGCTTAGGTTGGTAGCCAAGGGGTTTTCTCAGAAGCAGGGGGATTGACTACTTTGACATGTATGCTCCAGTAGCCCGGATGACCACCATCAGAATATTGATTGCTCTCGCAGCAATACATAATATGGTGATACATCAGATGGATGTGAAAACGGCTTTCCTAAATGGCGAACTGACCGAAGAGATTTACATGCAACAGCCAGAGGGATTTGTCGTCAAGGGTCTTGAAGACAAAGTTTGCAAGTTGGTAAAATCTTTGTACGATCTTAAATAGGCTCCCAAGATGTGACATGAGAAATTTGACAAAGTTATAAGGTCAAATGGCTACATGGTCAGCGAGACGGACAAGTGTGTTTACACGAAGTTCGCTGATGGAAGAGGTATGATCGTTTGTCTGTACGTGGACGACATGCTTATCCTAGGTACGAATATGGGTTGTGTCTCGGAGACAAAGAAATTCATCTCGAGCAAGTTCAGTATGAAGGACTTGGGGGAAGCTGATATGATCTTAGGGATCAAGATCATCCGGACAGACACTGGACTAGCGCTGTCACAGTCTCATTATATTGAGAAATGATCACTCGTTATGGGTATCGGGATCTTCCAGGGATCGATACGCCGTACAGGTGTGATATGAAGCTGAAGCCTAATTTAGGGGAAAGCGTCGGGCAGCTGGAGTATGCAAGCGTAATCGGGAGTTTGATGTATGCTACTACTGCCACAAGTGTAATGCCTGTGTTCGTGTTACGTATTTTGGGATACGTATACGTATTTTATTCTGTATTGCCTGATTCCTTATTTAGCTCTCGGCTTGGTTTAACTCTCGGTTTGGGTTGGCTTGGTTCGGCCGGCCCAATGCTTGGTTCATCATGGGCCAAGGGTGGAACACCTTAGCCTATGCTTCTTCTTCATTTCCACCACAACCCCCCTCTTTATTATCCCCACCAACCTTCTCTCTCCTTCATAATTCTCATTTACTTCTCCTTCCCCCACCATTACTCTTCCCCACCAACCAAGAACACCATAGGCAAGTGCAACTTGCTTCCACAAGAGAACCCCTTTTGATGGTTTCCTTAGCTTCTCCTCATGATTCTAAACCACATTAGAACTTGTCATTTTCTATTTTGAGGCTTTAATTCTAGTAGATCTAGAGTCTTGCTATTTTCGGATTTTTGGTGGTTTTGATCTATCAAACTTACTTGTTCAAGTTTTGATGGTTCCATGTTGTAGAGAATTTCATTCTACCCAATTTTGACCATTGGAAAGTTGGATTCGGACTTGTTTTGACCAAGATATGGACTGTTGAAGCTTAGATTCAACTTTAGAGTTCTTGCTGTTCTTGCCATTTGGAGAAGACAGTGAACAGTGAGCTAGCTTTTTAGCTTACGCCACTGAGCTGTACGCTGCTCTTTAGCGAGCGTACGCTAGCCTTGGTATGCTGCTCTTTAGCGAGCGTACGCTAGCCTTGGGTACACTGCTCTTTAGTGAGCGTACGCTGACTTGGGTACACTGCTCTTTAGCGAGCGTACGCTGACTTGGGTACGCTGCTCTTTAGTGAGCGTACGCTAGCCTTGATACGCTGCCTGTTGGCAGCGTGTCTTTGCGTACGCTAGCGTGAGCGTGCCCTAGACCCTTTCGTACGCTAGCTCAAGCGTACGCAGTCTTGAGCGTACGCTAGCTTGAGCGTACGCTGACCTGTAGCTTGAGCGTGCCCTTGTGTACGCTGACCCTTGCGTACGCTTCCCATTGGAAGTGTATGGAACCTTTGGTACGCTAGCTTGAGCGTACGCTGACCTGTAGCTTGAGCGTACGCGTGCCTTGGTACGCTACCTTAAGCGAGCAAGGCGTACGCTGGCCTGAGCATAGTTTGACCTGAGCGTATGGCCTTTGACTGACTTGGTCTCATGTCAGCGTGTCAGATTTGGTTTTATTTTCCCTGAGCTTGGCTCTTTTATAGCCCTGTATATTGATATTTTATTAGATATTTTACGCCCATTTTATATCCTTACGCCTTTTGTCATGAACTTGATAATTATGAATTTACTTGATATGTTTGGAATTGATAATTGAGCATGACGTGATAGTGACCCGTAGTGGTGCACTCCTGACATAATAACCTGACATGACCTGATAGTGGTCCGTCGTGGCGCACTCCTGACAAGTACACTTGACCTGATAACCTGACATGTTATACCTTGATAAGCTGTTGCGACGGCTACCTGACATGACATGACCTGTATCATAACCTGGACACCGTGGGCTATTGTGCTTGTATAAATAATCCAGTCTTGTCTTGCATCATGTCTAGGAGGGGACTCCTGAGTACCACGGTCAGGAGTACCTATTGAAATAAACTAAGGGCTAATAACTAGATTAATACATTAGTCATGAAGAGATTTCCCAGCTACAGGCCATCCCGTTACCTGGGCACGCCTTGGGATCTGTAGCCTGCCGTCGAGTAGGGCACATTTCCAGCACACTGTCATGTGTTGCACCCTTCAAGCTACCTAAGGGTACATTCGTTTCCTGGACGATGTACCCACCTGAATTCAACTCTAATCTTTTAACCCGGGGAACCTGGATGGTCTGCAGGGCTTGTGGCTGTGGAATAATCTCACTGCATCTTGTTAGTAATTAGGCTTGTGACAACCCTAGTTAGTTAAAGTATCAAGCCGTAATTCTTGCTTGGCCGTGAAGTGATTGGATGGAGTCTAACCAGTCTAGTCTTTCCCTGATCCTGTTCCAGATTATTGAATGACCAGAATGCTTGTGATTATTTTACCGATAAATGGTGAGGATTCCAAGTTCTGTTCAGACGAAGGGTTACAACCCCGGTGCTTGTTTGGTTTACGGGTTGTAACCTGGTTATCTGAATAGTTCCATGGTTATCTCGTCGTATATCATCCTGATGTATTTTCTTTATTTCCAGTTCTTACTTTATTTATATCTTGTGCTGATTGCTGGTTTTGGTTCTTAAGTGAAGCCTCCTTTGTGGCACTTGCTCTTTCTGGGGTCTGACCCAGCTGGTTTTGTGTAGCCAGATTTCGGAGCAGCTCCAGAGGATCTACCGACCTTCCAGCCAGATGGTGGCCACTAGACGGAACCCTGGCAACGAGTGGGTTATTTTTGGCTCTCCCACTCTATTGTAAAAATATTCTTTTGAGGCGTTTAGCCGACGAGCACCTGTTTAGCTCGGTTGCACTTACTTACTGTCTGCCTACGGGCTGTAACATGATTAACAGATCCTAGGGTTGATCATGTATGACTAAACTCTTGCTAGTCCTAACATTTTGTAACGACTAGCTTCATGATCAGCTGAATATGTAATATTTGGGACGCCTTATTATTGTATATTTAATGATCATACATCTTGTAACTTTATTTACTTGCTTGTGATTGAGACAATAGGCTGTTCATGACCTTAAGAGACTGCTGGCTTGTAGATAAACCCTCATGTATCCTAGACAGCCGTGACCGTATAGCGAGATGGATTCCATTTCATATACGTAGCTGGCTATGTCTGCCCCCGCTCTCCAGTATTCTGGTTCTGGGGCGTGACAACAAGGCCTGACATAGCTTTTACCGTGGGAATGCTGAGTCGTTTCACGAGCAATCCAGGTGTTGAACACTGGAAAGCTGTGAAACGGGTTATGAGATATCTCAAGAAGACTCAGACATATGCATTGTACTACAGCGGAGATCCGCCGGTAGTGGAAGGCTTCAGTGATGCCAGCTGGTGCTCAGAGGTGGAGAGCGAGAGGTCCACAGGTGGATTCATTTTCACAATGGGTGGAACTGCTATATCGTGGAAGTCGAAGAAGCAGACTATGCTCTCACGGTCATCCATGGAATCTGAGTTCTTTGCACTTGATACTGCAACCGAGGAAGCAGAATGGCTTCGGGAGCTCATGTATGATCTTCCAGTGGTTGGGGCGCAAATATCGGCGATGCCGATATACTACGTGTCACGCCCCAGAACCAGAATACTGGAGAGCGGGGGCAGACATAGCCAGCTACGTATATGAAATGGATTCCATCTCGCTATACGGTCACGGCTGTCTAGATACATGAGGGTTTACTACAAGCCAACAGTCTCCTATGGTCATGAACAAGCCTAGTGTCTCAATCACAAGCAAGTAAGTAAATGTTACAAGATGTAGATCATTAAATATATAATGATAAGGCGTCCCAAATATTATATATTCAGCTGATCATGAAGCTAGTCGTTACAAAATGTTAGGACTAGCAAGAGTTTAGTCATACATGATCAACCCTAGGATCTGTTAATCATGTTACAGCCCATAGACAGACAGTAAATAAAGTACAATCGAGCTAAACAGGTGCTCGTCGGCTAAACGCCTCAAAAGAATATTTTTACAATAGAGTGAGAGAGCCAAAAATAACCCACTCGTTTCCAGGGTTCCGTCTAGTGGCCACCATCTGGCTGGAAGGTCGGTAGATCCTCTGGAGCTGCTCCGAAATCTGGCCACACAAAACCAGCTGGGTCAGACCCCAGAAAGAGCAAGTGCCACAAAGGAAGCTTCACTTAAGAACTAAAACCAGCAATCAGCACAGGAATATAAATATAAATAAAATAAGGACTGGAATAAAAGGAAACATATCAGGATGATATACGACGAGATAACCATGGAACTATTCAGATAACCAGGTTACAACCCGTAAACCAAACAAGGACCGGGGTTGTAATCCTTCGTCTGAACAGAGCTTAGAATTCTCACCATTTATCGGTAAAATAAAATAAATATCGGTAAAATAAATACATGCATTCAGGTCATTCAGTAATCTGGAACAGGATTCAGGGCAAGACTAGACTGGTTAGACTCCATCCAATCATTTCACGGCCAAGCAAGAATTACGGCTTGATACTTTAACTAACTAGGGTTGTCACAAGCCTAATTACTAACAAGATGCAGTGAGATTATTCCACAGCCACAAGCCCTGCAGACCATCCAGGTTCCCCGGGTTAAAAGATTAGAGTTGAATTCAGGTGGGTACATCGTCCAGGAAACGAATGTACCCTTAGGTAGCTTGAAGGGTGCAACACATAACAGTGTGCTGGAAATGTGCCCTACTCGACGGCAGGCTACAGATCCCAAGGCGTGCCCAGGTAACGGGATGGCCTGTAGCTGGGAAATCTCTTCATGACTAATGTGTTAATCTAGTTGTTAGTCCTTAGTTTATTTCAATAGGTACTCCTGACCGTGGTACTCTGGAGTCCCCTCCTAGACATGATGCAAGACAAGACTGGATTATTTATACAAGCACAATTGCCCACGGTGTCCAGGTTATTATACAGGTCATGTCATGTCAGGTAGCCGTCGCAACAGCTATTCGAGATAAGCATGTCAGGTTATCAGGTCAAGTGTACTTGTCAGGAGTGCGCCACGACGGGCCACTATCAGGTCATGTCAGGTCATTATGTCAGGAGTGCACTACTACGGGTCACTATCGTGTCATGCTCAATTATCAATTCTAAACATATCAAGTAAATTCGTGATTATCAAGTTCAGGACAAAAGGCGTAAGGATATAAAATGGACGTTAAATATCTAATAAAAATATCAATATACAGGGCTATAGAAGATCAAGGGTAATCAGGCTACGCTCAAGCCAGGCTACGCTCAGGCTAGCGTACGCTCAGGTCTGCGTACCAAAGGATCCATACACTTCCAATGGGAAGCGTACGCAAGGGTCAGCGTACACAAGGGCACGCTCAAGCTACAGGTCAGCGTACGCTCAAGCTAGCGTACGCTCAAGACTGCGTACGCTCGGGCTAGCGTACGAAAGGGGCCAGCGTACGTCTTGCTCGCTTAAGCTAGCGTACCAAGGCGTGCGTACGCTCAAGCTAGCGTACGCTCAAGACACGCTGCCAACAGGCAGCGTATCAAGGCTAGCGTACGCTCGCTAAAGAGCAGCGTACACAAGTCAGCGTACGCTCGCTAAAGAGCAGCGTACACAAGTCAGCGTACGCTCGCTAAAGAGCAGCGTACACAAGTTAGCGTACGCTCGCTAAAGAGCAGCGTACAGCTCAGTGGCGTAAGCTAAAAAGCTAGCTCACTGTTCTCTGTCTTCTCCAAATGGCAAGAACAGCAAGAACTCTAAAGTTGAATCTAAGCTTCCATTGTCCATATCTTGGTCAAAACAAGTCCGAATCCAACTTTCCAAAGGTCAAAATTGGGTAGAATGAAATTCTCTAAAACATGGAGCCATCAAAACTTGAAAACAAGCAAGTTTGATAGATCAAAACACCAAAATCCGAAAATAGCAAAACTCTAGATCTACAAGAATTAAAGCCTCAAAATGGAAAATGACAAGTTCTAATGTGGTTTAGAATCATGAGGAGAAGCTAATGAAACCATCAAAAGGAGTTCTCTTGTGGAAGCAAGTTGCACTTGCCTATGGTGTTCTTGGTTGGTGGAGAAGAGTAATGGTGGGGGAAGGAGAAGTAAATGAGAATTATGGAAGAGAGAGAAAGAAGAAATGGCAATAAATATCAAAGGTGGTGGTAGGTAGGGGGGTTGTGGTGGAAATGAAGGAGAAGCATAGGCTAAGGTGTTCCATCCTTGGCCCATGATAAACCAAGCATTGGGCCGGCCGAACCAAGCCAACCCAAACCGAGAGTAAACGAGCCAAGCCAAACCAAGGAGATATGCAAATTCAAGATAAAATACGTATACGTATTCCAAATACGTAATACGAACAACAGGCATTACAACTCTACCCACCTTAAAAGAATTCCGTCATCGGAATTTAATTAAGAGGCTAGAGGAACAAGAACAAGCTACACTATTCACAGGCAAGCTATACTAGGCAATCAATCAATCATGCAAGCAAGGAATTGATGGCATGAGGCATAAGAAAGATATTATACCTCACGAGTCAAACAAGTCATGATATCGTGATCGGATATCATCCTCACGTTCCCACGTTGACTCACCCAAAGGGTGATGACCCCAAGCAACTCGGACTAACTTGATAGTCTTGTTCTTGAGGATCTTCTCTCTTCGATCCAATATAGACACGGGCCTCTCCTCATACGAAAGGTTGGTACCAACAACCAATTCCGAATGATCCAGGATGTGGCTCGGGTCCGGGATGTACCGTCGTAATTGGGATACATGGAACACGTCATGCACCTCGCTTAGCGACGGTGGAAGAGCGAGACGATAGGATACATCTCCTACTCGCTCCAGAATGTCAAATGGTCCTATATACCTAGGACTAAGCTTGCCCCGTACGCCGAAACGAATGACGCCACGGTTAGGCAAAATCCTCAGGAATATATGATCGCCGACCGAGAACTCGAGAGGGCGCCGATGAGAATCGGCCCAATGGCGCTGGCGATCTTGGGCAACTCGAAGGTGATCTCTGACTCGCCTGACTACTTCAACGGTCTGAGCAATCATTTCTGGATCAAGCATCTGCCTCTCTCCAACATCATCCCAGGCTAACGGAGATCTGCACTTCCTGCCATACAGTGCCTCGAACGGTGCCATCTGGATACTGGCCTGGAAACTATTGTTGTATGAGAATTCCACCAGGTGCAAATGATCTTCCCATGAACCACCGAAGTCAAGTGTGCAAGACCGCAACATGTCTTCAAGAGTCTGGATCGTGCGCTCCGACTGGCCATCTGTCTGCGGGTGATATGCTGAACTGAACTGGAGATGAGTTCCCAAACCCTCTTGCAAGCTACGCCAAAAGTGCGACGTAAATCTTGAATCTCGGTCCGAGGTAATGCTGACTGGCACTCCGTGCAACCTGACAATCTGCCTGAGGTACATCTCTGCTAACTGAGCTGCCGACTGACCAACTCTGAATGGAAGAAAGTGAGCCACTTTCGTGAGCCTGTCAACTATAACCCAGATAGCATCTCTACCAGCTGGGGATCTAGGTAGTCCAGTCACAAAATCCATGGTCACATGCTCCCACTTCCATTCTGGGATCGGTAAGGGCTGAAGAAGTCCAGCCGGTCTCTGATGTTCGGCTTTAACTTGTTGGCAAACCAAACACCGAGAGACAAACCGAGCTATCTCCCGCTTCATGCCATTCCACCAGAAATGCTGTCGGATATCACGGTACATCTTCGTACTGTCGGGATGGATGGAATACTGTGAACTGTGCGCTTCTGACATGATCTCCTGTCTGATGTCTCCACTGGGTACACAAAGATGCTTACCATGCCTAAGTGTACCATCCTCATGAATACATAACTCTGGTCTTCGTCCTGCCTCGGACTCTGCTCTGATTCGCTGAAGCTTGGAATCTGCCGATTGCGCCATCCGGATCCTCTCAACTGTAACTCCACTTTTTCAGGAAATTTTAATTTTTAAAAGTTTTTCCTGAATATATGTTTTTCTCTTCTAAATCAATATTGCTGTTATTATTTTTCCTTTAGTCCAATTTATTGGGCTTCCATGTAAATGGTTTTTCCTCCTCATTTTTAACCTTGTCCCCAACCAAGCCCATAAATCACTCCTTGAACCAGCCCATTAGATTTAGCCCAAGTTATTTGTTTCCCTTAACATCCTCTGGAAAGAACTAACTCTCCACTGTGAGTTTTCTTTTGAATTTTCAATTTCGATTCAAATTAACGGCCATTGCACAGTGACCATGTGCTCGTTCCTCCGCTCTAACAACCTGTCAGAGAGGGGAACGAGAAATCTTTCCCGCCAGTGGATAACCTAATTCCCACGCCACTCCTTCCTTAACCGCCTATAAAACTTCACAGAGCACCTTCATCTCTCTACCAATTAGTGTCAGCTCTTCAAAATTTTCCTTTCTTCTCATTCTTCTTTCAAGCTCGATTCTAATGGAAGAATGATGGTGTTGAAGCTAACAGAAATGGTGTTGATCATTGAAGCTAGGTAATGGTGTTTCTCCTATGGTTCTTCTCTGATTCTTCCTTGATTCAAAACTCAAGTTTACGTTGCTAACCGAACGACTCGTTTTTATTCAGATCTCTTCGTGTTCTGATCCGTTCTTGATGGATCATTGATCATTTGACAGGTGAGGTTATCAATCGAAGGGAAATACTTTTTTGATTTATTCATATTCTAATTTCTGTTCAATTTGAACTTGTTCAATCCATATCAGAGTTGGTCAGATCCATCTCTCCTTCATACTTTGGATCGAATCAATACTCGAGATCTAGAACAATTGTGAAGAAATGATTTCTGGTAGGATTGCTATCTCTTGAAACTCTCAGCTAATTAGTTACTGATGAGATTGTTGATCTCATATTGAATTGATTTTTGGTTTTGCCTTGATGTTTGTGGAAATGTCTCAAAGGAGTTTTGAACCAATTGTTGCACACGAGGAACGTATCGGATTCGTGAAATCAAAGTCCCTAGTCGAGGGAGATCAACTACAGGTTTGTGTCTTAACCTTCTCATTTACATCTGTGTTGTACTTTGGAATTATTGTTAGATGTCAGTATTGAACATCTGTCCAGACTCTGGACCTGAAAATTGTTAGGTAAACCTTCTTTTCCTCCTATTAGATTACTGACCTTAGTTGAAGTATCTTAAGGGGGGATGTCACCTGAGTTTAGGAATAACATAATCTGGGCTTGAGTGAAGCAGTGTTACTGCTGAATTGGTGTTGATCTGGTGGGAGGTTTCTACATTATAAATCTCTTATATTTAGATTCCTATGTTGTTGTCCATTAATATCCTTGGCTTTATTTCAGATTAATTATGAGATATTGGTGAAAGATTTTAGGGTGGATTATGGGAAGGTTATGGTATTGAGCACAGGATACCAATGCCTAGGATGTTGTCTTTAATAGGCTTTGTAAATGCCAAGCCATTTTGCAGAGTAGAGATCTAATTCTTTCTGTTTATTACTGCTATATTTGGATTTCAGAGTATTGCTGTATTTAGATTTCATTATCTACGTTTGTCAACATGCTACCTAACTTAGAAGTTTATTACTGATGCCTTGGTTAGCTTGAATCCCTCACTTGGGTCCCTGCTACAGTTGAGGGTCTAGGGATTATAAGTTCTAAACTGTTATAGTATGGAAATTGAGTATCTGGAACTGTAGGCTAACCTGATATTGTGGGTTAACTTTGTGCTTGAATTATAGTACAGGATTGGGTGAATATCCTTTTTGTACTCCTGAACTTAGATTACCCAATTCTTGTTCTGTTTTGGAAGCCTACTAAGCATGGAAATCGGTTAGAATAATGATTAACAGGTTAAGAATACAGGGTATGCATTGGATTAGTTGTATCAGTCCTATTAAGACTGAGTTTCACTTTGTATTAGAGATTTGAACTTTTATTTTGAAATCTGTTAGCAGTAGGTGATTGCTCAGGAAGCAGATAACTGTCCTAGTACAGGACTGTATTGTAACCTCCCATTGTGGAACTGTAATCTGCCATTGAACCTATAAGACTGATAGCAAGAACCTAAGTGTCTCAGGAATCAGGAAATTTGAGGGTTCAGTTCATCTCAGGAAAACCTGAGAATACACATGCAGTAGAATAGTGTTAAGGAAGTTAGGACTGAACTGGAAAGAGAATGGAAGTTGGACTGTTTGATTATACAAATGACTGGTGTATATCAGTCTTTAACATGACTGATAGAGTCCTGAGTTAAATATGGATATATCAACTTGTATAGATTAGGTATTGCCCTGCTGATTGGGCTGAGGCAGGATTTCAAGGACTGGTGGCTGTGAATAACACCCTGGACTAATAGATAAGAAATTTGAACCTAGTACTAGACTGTTCAGTGTTTTAGAGACTGAATACAGTATAGAGAGATATCTGGACATCTAGGGACTGTCAGGGTGCAGGACATATTAGGTAGGGACTGTTTGATGCTAAGGATGGAACCCAACTAGTCTTTACCCTGAGATAACATATGGACACCTAACAGTTGGCTTAGAATTTTGGTTGTGGCCACATGGGTTTTGTGTATGACAAATTTAGTAATCAAAGGCCATGATAGAACCTAGTAGGAGAAATCCTTAACTATTTCATTTGTCTAAGTACTAGATTAGGTAATTATATATAAGAAAGTTATGGAAGAGATAAGTTTAATTTTAAAACCAAGTTGTTAAGTGAACTTTTAGACTAGGATTATTTTACCTACATTGTAGACTTATCTTTTGTAAAATCATTATACAGGAGGACATCCAGTTTCTTTGGTTACCTGTACTTTCCTGGAGCCAGGCAAGTACACTCTACGGTTTTGTACTTTTCATTATATATCCTGTGCTTCCTTGAGTGACACAATTACAACACGTCATGTTCTTTCTGGTGCTCTTGTTCTCTTGTGCTTATTACTTGTATCTGGGGAGGGGAAATATAACTATCTATGTGACCAATCCCAAGTAACAACTCAGGTGTGTTTAGCTTAGACCCCGCATCGTGCACGCGGGTCCTAAGCCGCCCATTCATGTTCTTTCAGGTGCTTACCCTAGCCGGTCACATATTTAGTTATATTTCAAATGTAGTACACACATGTTCAGGAGATTACCTTGTACTTATTTCCTGTAGTTCCATGATATCATGTTCTTTCAGGTGCTTACATATCATGTTCTTACATTCATGTTCTTCCATGTACTTTACACTGTTCTTCATGTACTTATTTACCTGTTCTTCCTGTACTTTCCATGTTCCCTTGTACTTTCATATTATGATGTCTTGTTCATTACCTAGAATTGTACTTGCTCCGCTCCTGAATAGGATATGTTGCAGGTGAGATGGAGGCTTTGTGTGACACATACTATGGACAGGATACTGCTTTCCCTACTGAGCCAGCTGGAGCTGCTTATGACCTAGAGGCTGCAGAGGCCTAGTACTTCATTAGTTTTCCATTATCTTTCCATGTATTGAGACTAGCAGACTCTTTCATTAGTTGAAATGTAATAAATTCAGATATTGTACTCTTTACTCTGGTTGGGACACATTATATAGATGCTGTGATTCTATACTTTCATGTTTATCTGGTTAGTTTCCCTAGCTTGGTACAGCTTACTTCATTGTGTCTAACAATGAAGGCTGGGCGTGTCCGACTCGTGTCCGATTATTCGGGAGCGGGTCGTGACATGTTTTTAGTGGTGGCCCATGCAGGTCTATCCTAATGGTACCTAGGACTTAGCGTACTATTGGGGGACTTGATTACACTAGGGAAACTTGATCACAGCATAGGAAAATCGGGAAATAAGGGTATATCAGGTATATCAGGTGTATCAGGTATTTTGATATTCTATAAACACTTGTTGTATGTAGGTCTAGATTATTTTAACAGTTTTCTGTTTTGCAGATAGTCCAAAAGCATGCGACACCAGAACTGTCAATTCACCTGCACTTGACGTTTTCGAGCTTCCTCTACCTTCTATCACTCTACTATCCCCATGGGTAGTACGTAGTTGACGGAGACGTCTGAAGGGTCCCTTGACAACCAGAGGAAGCAGGCCACCCTTTCCAAGTCAGACTTGTGGATACACTCTCCGAGCCAGGAAGGACTTCTGATTTCCAGATGCTCAGACACTTGGACTTTTCCGACACCAAGCGCATATCTTGCACCAGAGAGCCGATCGAGAACCTGAAGCCGCCACTGAAGATCATCTCAGCATGTGAGGATCCGACTTCTCTGAAGATTAGAGCCACCAGCCTGGAGATTCAGAATGTAACGCAGACAATGTTACGAAACCGGAAGCTGAAGCTCATGAAAGACATGAAGATTTATGACAAAGACAACAACTACCCTGGACCGGCAAAGCGTCACAACACTCAGTCAGCGTTTCTTCGGTCACACCACCAGTCGCATCATCAGGAGCAGATTTCAGTAGCCAGCACGCCAGCAGCCATATATTCCTGCCAGAGCCCTGCACTTCAGCCCCAGCGGGAGATCCAGATTCAGATCCAGCCGACGATCATTTACAATTTTTGCCACCTCTCAGGATGCCACTATGAAGAGTGCCGCAAAAGACGGAGGCTATACTACGGATCGCCTGTCCACCAAGTCAAGACTGCTGGAAAACGTTGATCACACTGCCCGAAAACAAGCGCGAGGAGCATCAGACTACTGCAAAAGGGAACCACCTTCTCAGAATCAGCAAACACATGGAGCACTGCCGCAAGGATCAGCCTATATCAGGGCAGCTGAAGAATTGAAGTGATTTCAGTCCCGGAGAAACACTGAAGATAGATTGAAGACAGAAGATTTCTTTTGCATGGTTGGAAAAATCATGTATCTTGATTAATAATCCAGTTTTTCCTTAAATTCCTCCTAACACATTGATCATTTCTTGAAACTTCTTGTTCCTATTTTGGAACCTTGATTGATGTCCGAAACTTATTTCAAGATACTGTTTCATATTCGACAAACTTGTTTCAGACCCACAATTCGATATTTGTTTGAAATCTATTATTCGATACCATTTGCACATTCATTTATGACCTTGTTTCCTAGTGATGGCTCCTATTTGTAAATTTTGTTCTTTTATCAAACTTTGTGTTAATTAAGATTTAATTCCTACTCGAGACTTATTTCGAAACCCTGTTCCTCATTCAAAGTATTATTTGTGCTTCGTCCTATTTAGGACATTGTTGAGGATACCTTTGAGGGTTTTGAAGATTTCGTTTCTTATTCGAGACTTGTTTCCTCATTCATGACTTTGATTTTCTAGTCGAGAGTTGCTGGTCCACTATTTTTGTTTCGATCTTGCTTCCTATCCAAGATTTTGCTTGTTTTATGGATACTTGTTCTTACTCGTTTATTGATATTCTGTTTGCTAATCGAACTTGTACTATTCAGAATTATTCCTACTTGAAATATCATTCTGAAACCTTGTTTGAACCTTCGCTTCTATTGATGCTTGTTTTGAGATTCTATTTCCCATTCTTGACTTTATTTGAGACTTGTTCTCTATTTACGATTTTGTTGTTGAGATTCGCTTGTTTCATGTTTACAATCCAATACCTTGTCTCCTATTAGAACCTGTTTTCTAGTCACTATTCTAAACCTTGTTTTCTCGTTAAGATTTTCTATTTCGAGATTTTATTTCCTAATCACGACCTTGTTGATACTTGATTTTTCACTGTATACCTTATTGAGGAATTCGTTTCAATTCAAGCTTTGCTCGAGATTTTATTTTTATTCGAGATTTTATTGAAACTTATTTCTAGTGCGGAATTTTATTTCTTATTTTGAAACTTGTCTTCTATCTGATACCTTACCTCAGTTCGTCCTTCGAGACTCTGTTATCCTTTCGGGATAACGTTCCATATGTGGAATCTTGTTACTATTCCAGATATCAGTTGATATTCCGTCATAATTTGAAACTTCGTCCTATCTGAAATTTTAAATCTCCATGGCTGTCCTTTTGTACTCACTGATTGGATCCCTTGTCATTTTTAGTACCTAATAAACTCATGTATTCTAACAGTCAGGTAACTTCACCATTTCTGTGACTTGGACTATTAAAATTTATTTTGAATTCTTTGAAACTCTTTTGAAATTCCTAGGGATAAAGTCGAGAGGCTATTCGATGACCTACTATGGCATGACAGTTGCGCGCTGCAGCCATTAGCTGGATTATGGAGACTTAGGGTTCACTGCAGCTAGTAGCGCACTGGCGAGGCAGGAACTCTAAGTTGAAGTAATTTCAGACACCCATAGGTTTTCGAGTATTGTCGAGACTTGTCATATTCTTCATATCTTGATCCCTTGGGTTGTTTCGTCAATGATTGTTGGAAAATGGATAAGGTTGATAGAGTATTTGGAGACATATTGTTATTTGAGTCACGGAGCCGAAAGTCCACTGCAGTCAGATACATACTGGCGGGGTAGGGATTCTAAGCAAAGTGATTTCAGATACCAACATGTTCTTGGATGTTCTGGAGACTATATTTCTTTTTCATATGATTATTGGTTTTCGAGAATCACAAATCCTTGCATGTTCACCCTGATTTGATACTGTATCTCCTGAGTATTTCGTACGTCCCTCAAATCAATCCTTGCTAATTACCTTCTAGTATTGTATCGTTAGATCATTGATTTTCTCAAATTATACATTGCCAGATTTTGATTCCATACTTCGTTTGTGTCTTGTCTAAATTTTGATCTTAAATCATGTCTGTCTGACCATGATTTTCCTATCTTGTGCTAGCCACCTGTGCTAAACTATCGATTTTTGATCGTACTTAATATTTGTCTTCATGATGTTGCTTCTCTAAGTTGTAATTGAAATTCCTTCCACTTCGTGACTATTTGATCCTCGATCCTTGTCAAAGCGTGATATCCCAAACTTCTTATGTGTACTTGGACTCAAGGCTCAGAGAGCGTCTCAGAGTTGCACAGGATCGACGGAAGCACTAGGCGGACAGCAGCAGACGGCCATTAGAGTTCGCAATTGGCGATAGAGTGTTCTTAAAGATCTCACCGACCAGAGGCGTCATCAGATTCGGCAAAGGCAGGAAGCTCAGTCTGAGATTCATCGGACCTTTCGACGTGACAGGCGCGGATTGGCGAGGTGGCATACCGACTAGCGCTTCCAGCTAGTTTGGAGGGAGTTCACAACGTCTTCCACGTATCTCAGCTTCGACGTTACATTCCAGACCCGAGCCATGTAGTGGACTACTCAGACTTACAGGTGGGCCGAGCTTGACCTACGAGGAGCAGCCAGTAGAGATCTTGGACCGGAGAGAGAAGCGTCTGCGGAACCAGACCATTCCTCTCGTTCGCGTCATGTGGAGACATCACTCTCCGGGAGAGTCCACATGGGAGCGCGAAGACGAGATGCGGGAACGCTATCCTAGATTGTTCTCGTGATTGTATTTTGCATTTTGATTTTCAATAAAAACTGGAGTTTGGATCTTTTTGGGAGTTGTGTTGGTCCTTTGAATTTCGAGGACGAAATTTTCTGAGGGGGGAGTATTTGTAACTCCACTTTTTCAGGAAATTTTAATTTTTAAAAGTTTTTCCTGAATATATGTTTTTCTCTTCTAAATCAATATTACTGTTATTATTTTTCCTTTAGTCCAATTTATTGGGCTTCCATGTAAATGGTTTTTCCTCCTCATTTTTAACCTTGTCCCCAACCAAGCCCATAAATCACTCCTTGAACCAGCCCATTAGATTTAGCCCAAGTCATTTGTTTCCCTTAACATCCTCTGGAAAGAACTAACTCTCCACTGTGAGTTTTCTTTTGAATTTTCAATTTCGATTCAAATTAACGGCCATTGCACAGTGACCATGTGCTCGTTCCTCCGCTCTAACAACCTGTCAGAGAGGGGAACGAGAAATCTTTCCCGCCAGTGGATAACCTAATTCCCACGCCACTCCTTCCTTAACCGCCTATAAAACTTCACAGAGCACCTTCATCTCTCTACCAATTAGTATCAGCTCTTTAAAATTTTCCTTTCTTCTCATTCTTCTTTCAAGCTCGATTCTAATGGAAGAATGATGGTGTTGAAGCTAACAGAAATGGTGTCGATCATTGAAGCTAGGTAATGGTGTTTCTCCTATGGTTCTTCTCTGATTCTTCCTTGATTCAAAACTCAAGTTTACGTTGCTAACCGAACGACTCGTTTTTATTCAGATCTCTTCGTGTTCTGATCCGTTCTTGATGGATCATTGATCATTTGACAGGTGAGGTTATCAATCGAAGGGAAATACTTTTTTGATCTATTCATATTCTAATTTCTGTTCAATTTGAACTGGTTCAATCCATATCAGAGTTGGTCAGATCCATCTCTCCTTCATACTTTGGATCGAATCAATACTCGAGATCTAGAACAATTGTGAAGAAAGGATTTCTGGTAGGATTGCTATCTCTTGAAACTCTCAGCTAATTAGTTACTGATGAGATTGTTGATCTCATATTGAATTGATTTTTGGTTTTGCCTTGATGTTTGTGGAAATGTCTCAAAGGAGTTTTGAACCAATTGTTGCACACGAGGAACGTATCGGATTCGTGAAATCAAAGTCCCTAGTCGAGGGAGATCAACTACAGGTTTGTGTCTTAACCTTCTCATTTACATCTGTGTTGTACTTTGGAATTATTGTTAGATGTCAGTATTGAACATCTGTCCAGACTCTGGACCTGAAAATTGTTAGGTAAACCTTCTTTTCCTCCTATTAGATTACTGACCTTAGTTGAAGTATCTTAAGGGGGGATGTCACCTGAGTTTAGGAATAACATAATCTGGGCTTGAGTGAAGCAGTGTTACTGCTGAATTGGTGTTGATCTGGTGGGAGGTTTCTATATTATAAATCTCTTATACTTAGATTCCTATGTTGTTGTCCATTAATATCCTTGGCTTTATTTCAGATTAATTATGAGATATTGGTGAAAGATTTTAGGGTGGATTATGGGAAGGTTATGGTATTGAGCACAGGATACCAATGCCTAGGATGTTGTCTTTAATAGGCTTTGTAAATGCCAAGCCATTTTGCAGAGTAGAGATCTAATTCTTTCTGTTTATTACTGCTATATTTGGATTTCAGAGTATTGCTGTATTTAGATTTCATTATCTACGTTTGTCAACATGCTACCTAACTTAGAAGTTTATTACTGATGCCTTGGTTAGCTTGAATCCCTCACTTGGGTCCCTGCTACAGTTGAGGGTCTAGGGATTATAAGTTCTAAACTGTTATAGTATGGAAATTGAGTATCTGGAACTGTAGGCTAACCTGATATTGTGGGTTAACTTTGTGCTTGAATTATAGTACAGGATTGGGTGAATATCCTTCTTGTACTCCTGAACTTAGATTACCCAATTCTTGTTCTGTTTTGGAAGCCTACTAAGCATGGAAATCGGTTAGAATAATGATTAACAGGTTAAGAATACAGGGTATGCATTGGATTAGTTGTATCAGTCCTATTAAGACTGAGTTTCACTTTGTATTAGAGATTTGAACTTTTTGAAATCTGTTAGCAGTAGGTGATTGCTCAGGAAGCAGATAACTGTCCTAGTACAGGACTGTATTGTAACCTCCCATTATGGAACTGTAATCTGCCATTGAACCTATAAGACTGATAGCAAGAACCTAAGTGTCTCAGGAATCAGGAAATTTGAGGGTTCAGTTCATCTCAGGAAAACCTGAGAATACACATGCAGTAGAATAGTGTTAAGGAAGTTAGGACTGAACTGGAAAGAGAATGGAAGTTGGACTGTTTGATTATACAAAGGACTGGTGTATATCAGTCTTTAACATGACTGATAGAGTCCTGAGTTAAATATGGATATATCAACTTGTATAGATTAGGTATTGCCCTGCTGATTGGGCTGAGGCAGGATTTCAAGGACTGGTGGCTGTGAATAACACCCTGGACTAATAGATAAGAAATTTGAACCTAGTACTAGACTGTTCAGTGTTTTAGAGACTGAATACAGTATAGAGAGATATCTGGACATCTAGGGACTGTCAGGGTGCAGGACATATTAGGTAGGGACTGTTTGATGCTAAGGATGGAACCCAACTAGTCTTTACCCTGAGATAACATATGGACACCTAACAGTTGGCTTAGAATTTTGGTTGTGGCCACATGGGTTTTGTGTATGACAAATTTAGTAATCAAAGGCCTTGATAGAACCTAGTAGGAGAAATCCTTAACTATTTCATTTGTCTAAGTACTAGATTAGGTAATTATATATAAGGAAGTTATGGAAGAGATAAGTTTAATTTTAAAACCAAGTTGTTAAGTGAACTTTTAGACTAGGATTATTTTACCTACATTGTAGACTTATCTTTTGTAAAATCATTATACAGGAGGACATCCAGTTTCTTTGGTTACCTGTACTTTCCTGGAGCCAGGCAAGTACACTCTACGGTTTTGTACTTTTTATTATATATCCTGTGCTTCCTTGAGTGACACAATTACAACACGTCATGTTCTTTCTGGTGCTCTTGTTCTCTTGTGCTTATTACTTGTATCTGGGGAGGGGAAATATAACTATCTATGTGACCAATCCCAAGTAACAACTCAGGTGTGTTTAGCTTAGACCCCGCATCGTGCACGCGGGTCCTAAGCCGCCCATTCATGTTCTTTCAGGTGCTTACCCTAGCCGGTCACATATTTAGTTATATTTCATATGTAGTACACACATGTTCAGGAGATTACCTTGTACTTATTTTCTGTAGTTCCATGATATCATGTTCTTTCAGGTGCTTACATATCATGTTCTTACATTCATGTTCTTCCATGTACTTTACACTGTTCTTCATGTACTTATTTACCTGTTCTTCCTGTACTTTCCATGTTCCCTTGTACTTTCATATCATGATGTCTTGTTCATTACCTAGAATTGTACTTGCTCCGCTCCTGAATAGGATATGTTGCAGGTGAGATGGAGGCTTTGTGTGACACATACTATGGACAGGATACTGTTTTCCCTACTGAGCCAGCTGGAGCTGCTTGTGACCTAGAGGCTGCAGAGGCCTAGTACTTCATTAGTTTTCCATTATCTTTCCATGTATTGAGACTAGCAGACTCTTTCATTAGTTGAAATGTAATAAATTCAGATATTGTACTCTTTACTCTGGTTGGGACACATTATATAGATGCTGTGATTCTATACTTTCATGTTTATCTGGTTAGTTTTCCTAGCTTGGTACAGCTTACTTCATTGTGTCTAACAATGAAGGCTGGACGTGTCCGACTCGTGTCCGATTGTTCGGGAGCGGGTCGTGACATCAACTATGGTGGACTGAACTTGCATGCTGGCCATCAACGCCACACTGGAAGGGAGAACAACTTCAATACCTATCTTCTGAAGATCTGCTAACAGCTCTGGTTGCGCTGTTAGGAAATAAGCTCCGGCTCTCCTGCTCAATGCATCTGCTACGACATTGGCCTTCCCAGGATGATACTGCAAGCTGACATCATACTCCACAAGAAGCTCCAGCCACCTCCTCTGACGCATGTTAAGATCCTTCTGGGTGAAAACATACTTCAGGCTCTTGTGGTCGGTGAAAATCTCTACCCTATCTCCGTACAAGTAGTGCCTCCACAACTTAAGTGCAAACACCACTGCTGCCAGCTCCAAGTCATGGGTTGGGTAATTCCTCTCATGATCACGAAGTTGTCGTGACGCATAAGCTATCACCTTCCCATGCTGCATCAGAACACATCCTAAACCTCTGCCTGAAGCATCACAGTACACTGAGAATCCTCCGGTTCCATCTGGAAGCGTGAGAATAGGAGCTGTTATCAGGCCTCGCTTCAACTGCTCAAAAGAACTCTGACACTCTGCTGTCCAAGCAAACTGCGCATCCTTGCGGGTCAACTGGGCCAATGGCGCTGAAATCCGAGCAAAGTCTGAAACAAATCACCGGTAATAGCCAGCCAATCCAAGGAAACTACGAACTTCTGCAACGGTGCTGGGTACTGGCCATGACTCAATAGCCACAATCTTCTGGGGATCCACTTCTACTCCTCCTCGAGTGATGATATGACCCAAGTACGAAATGCGATCGAGCCAAAACTCGCATTTACTAAACTTGGCATATAACTGGTGCTCTCTGAGGATCTGAAGAACTATACGGAGATGCTGCTCATGCTCCGCCTCACTTTTGCTGTAGACCAGGATGTCATCCAAGAACACAATCACAAACTGATCCAAGTAAGGCATGAAGTTGCGATTCATGAGGTCCATGAATACTGCCGGCGCATTGGTTGCTCCAAAAGGCATAACAAGGAACTCCCAATGCCCATATCTCGATCTAAAAGCTGTCTTCGGGATGTCCTGCTCTCTGACTCTGATCTGATGATAACCTGAGCGCAAATCAATCTTCGAGAATACTGAAGCCCCCTTGAGTTGATCAAACAAGTCATCTATCCTCGGAAGAGGGTATCTGTTCTTGATTGTCACTGAGTTCAAGGTACGATAATCAACACATAACCTGGACGTACCATCCTTCTTTTTCACAAGAAGCATCGGGGCTCCCCAAGGTGATCCACTAGCACGAATGAATCCCTTGGTTCTAAGCTCTTCAATCATCTTGTATAATATCTCCAACTCTGATGGCGCCATCCTGTAGACTCTCTCTGACACTGGGGCTGTCCCGGGAATCAAGTCTATAGTAAACTCGATCTCCCGCTCTGGAGGCATACCTGGAAGTTCGTCTGGGAAAACATCTGGGAACTCGTCCACTATCCTGGGCAACTGAACTGCTGCTACTGCCATCCGCAATATCGGAGGAGAAGGCTCAACCTCGCCTCGAGAGAAAGAAAACTCCGGCTCTCCTGGAATGCTAAAAACAACCCTACCAATATGGCAGTCTATTCTAGCATACTGGTTCCTCAACCAATCCATCCCTAGGACCACATCATAATCGGCCATCGGGAACTCTATCAATCTAGTGGGGAATTCCCTACCGCTAACTACGATCCGACACGAGGAAAACACTCTATCTACTCCCACAAGTCCGTTACCAGTAAGTATATTAAGCCTTACTGATAATGACTCGGGCTCCAATCCTACCCGTGTCGCGAATCGTGCAGACATAAAAGAATGCGATGCACCAGAATCAAATAAAGCTGAAGCTGGAAAGGAGTTGACGAGAATAGTACCTGCCACTACCTCTCCTGGTGCCAATCCTTCCTCCACGGTCATCACCATAGCCTGACCGTGCCCTCGGGGTGCTGGTCCCCTCTGCTGAAATTCTCGCTGCCTGCTCTGACTCTGGGCTTGGACTTGTGCATACTGCTGGGGGTTCTGCTACTAGAACACTTGGGTCTGAGGCGGCAAGGGCCTCGGCAATGGATACTGCTGCTGATGGACCGGAGCTGGTCCTCTCACCGAAGAGCTAGAAAGGTTGGATGAGGATGAACCACCCCTGTTCGGGCAGGATCCAACCCTATGGTCTGGTGCTCCACAAGCCAGACACAATCCCTGTGCCCTGCGACATTCTGCCACCACATGGCCTGGCTTCCCACAATGAGAACAACCCACTGCGGAAGATTGCTTCTGCTTCTGCTGTTGCTGAGGGTACGTCGGGGTTGAATGCTGAACCGACGTCACTGAGGCTGCTCACCTCGGAGCTCCAATAGTCAAAGCCCTGGCTGCCGGGGCTGGGGCTGAAGACTGATTCATCTGGCCGTGAGATCTCTTCCGACCTCCGGTCCTGTCCACGATCCTCTGGGAGGTATACTCATGCCTCCGGGCTGCTCTCAAGACTGCATCAAAAGTCTGATGCTCAAACTGCTCAACTGCTAACAAGATCTCCAGGTGCAGTCCCTGCTGGAATCGCTGGGCTCTATCATACTCGGTTGCCACCAAGGTGGGAGCAAACCGACTGAGTCTCGAAAACTCGACCGCATATCCATCGACCGTCCTGCCTCCTTGCTTCAGATTGGTGAACCTGGTCTGCAGATCATACCGAGCCACGACATCGAAATACTTGGTCTGGAATCTCTCTCTGAATACTGCCCACGGAATGGGTGCTGCTAATCCAACGGCCTGCACTGCCCACCAGCTGCGGGCAAGATCTAACAACTGCAGGCGCACAACGGCCACCTTCTCGTTCTCTGGGGTCTTGGCTGCTTCTAGAACCACCTCTGTGTCCTGAAGCCATGCATCTGCCGCGATAGCATCTTCACTACCGTCGAAGAATGGAGGGTTCAAGCGCTTGAAGCTGTTGGCCGCGCTGTTACCCTGATGACCACCCCGGGTCAAAGCATCTGCCACTGCCTGTTGCAAGGTATCCCCACGACGATCTTGGGAAGCTATCAAAGTCCTGACGAGTCCTACCAAAGTGCCATCATCAGGTTCTACAGGCTGAACTGGTGGCTCTCCCTCAATAGACGCGACTCTGGAGGCTACTCCGGAGTGCTGGGCTTGATCTCCAGGTTGCTGCTGGTCCGCGGGAGGTGCTCCGCCTTGCTGGTCGGTAGGTCCACGAACAATGCCGCTGAAGAAGACGACATAGGGAACAATAAGGAAGGACCAGGACAGAGCAACGATACAAGCATATGATCAGGACAAGAATCCAGGGATTCAGAAGATACGAACAGAGATCAAGGACGAATACTGATTGAGACATCTATTCGGTAAACCCTCACATATCTTGATTTACAAGACCTGCATGGGCCACCACTTAAACCATGTCACGCCCCAGAACCAGAATACTGGAGAGCGGGGGCAGACATAGCCAGCTACGTATATGAAATGGATTCCATCTCGCTATACGGTCACGGCTGTCTAGATACATGAGGGTTTACTACAAGCCAACAGTCTCCTATGGTCATGAACAAGCCTAGTGTCTCAATCACAAGCAAGTAAGTAAATGTTACAAGATGTAGATCATTAAATATACAATGATAAGGCGTCCCAAATATTACATATTCAGCTGATCATGAAGCTAGTCGTTACAAAATGTTAGGACTAGCAAGAGTTTAGTCATACATGATCAACCCTAGGATCTGTTAATCATGTTACAGCCCATAGGCAGACAGTAAATAAAGTACAATCGAGCTAAACAGGTGCTCGTCGGCTAAACGCCTCAAAAGAATATTTTTACAATAGAGTGGGAGAGCCAAAAATAATCCACTCGTTGCCAGGGTTCCGTCTAGTGGCCACCATCTGGCTGGAAGGTCGGTAGATCCTCTGGAGCTGCTCCAAAATCTGGCCACACAAAACTAGCTGGGTCAGACCCCAGAAAGAGCAAGTGCCACAAAGGAAGCTTCACTTAAGAACTAAAACCAGCAATCAGCACAGGAATATAAATATAAATAAAATAAGGACTGGAATAAAAGGAAACATATCAGGATGATATACGACGAGATAACCATGGAACTATTCAGATAACCAGGTTACAACCCGTAAACCAAACAAGGACCGGGGTTGTAACCCTTCGTCTGAACAGAGCTTGGAATTCTCACCATTTATCGGTAAAATAAAATAAATATCGGTAAAATAAATACAGGCATTCAGGTCATTCAATAATCTGGAACAGGATTCAGGACAAGACTAGACTGGTTAGACTCCATCCAATCATTTCACGGCCAAGCAAGAATTACGGCTTGATACTTTAACTAACTAGGGTTGTCACAAGCCTAATTACTAACAAGATGCAGTGAGATTATTCCACAGCCACAAGCCCTGCAGACCATCCAGGTTCCCCGGGTTAAAAGATTAGAGTTGAATTCATGTGGGTACATCGTCCAGGAAACGAATGTACCCTTAGGTAGCTTGAAGGGTGCAACACATAACAGTGTGCTGGAAATGTGCCCTACTCGACGGCAGGCTACAGATCCCAAGGCGTGCCCAGGTAACGGGATTGCCTGTAGCTGGGAAATCTCTTCATGACTAATGTGTTAATCTAGTTGTTAGTCCTTAGTTTATTTCAATAGGTACTCCTGACCGTGGTACTCAGGAGTCCCCTCCTAGACATGATGCTAGACAAGACTGGATTATTTATACAAGCACAATCGTCCACGGTGTCCAGGTTATTATACAGGTCATGTCATGTCAGGTAGCCGTCGCAACAGCTATTTGAGATAAGCATGTCAGGTTATCAGGTCAAGTGTACTTGTCAGGAGTGCGCTACGACGGGCCACTATCAGGTCATGTCAGGTCATTATGTCAGGAGTGCACTACTACGGGTCACTATCGTGTCATGCTCAATTATCAATTCTAAGCATATCAAGTAAATTCGTGATTATCAAGTTCAGGACAAAAGGCGTAAGGATATAAAATGGACGTTAAATATCTAATAAAAATATCAATATACAGGGCTATAGAAGATCAAGGGTAATCAGGCTACGCTCAGGCTAGCGTACGCTCAGGCTAGCGTACGCTCAGGTCTGCGTACCAAAGGATCCATACACTTCCAATGGGAAGCGTACGCAAGGGTCAGCGTACACAAGGGCACGCTCAAGCTACAGGTCAGCGTACGCTCAAGCTAGCGTACGCTCAAGACTGCGTACGCTCGGGCTAGCGTACGAAAGGGGCCAGCGTACGTCTTGCTCGCTTAAGCTAGCGTACCAAGGCACGCGTACGCTCAAGCTAGCGTACGCTCAAGACACGCTGCCAACAGGCAGCGTATCAAGGCTAGCGTACGCTCGCTAAAGAGCAGCGTACACAAGTCAGCGTACGCTCGCTAAAGAGCAGCGTACACAAGTCAGCGTACGCTCGCTAAAGAGCAGCGTACAGCTCAGTGGCGTAAGCTAAAAAGCTAGCTCACTGTTCTCTGTCTTCTCCAAATGGCAAGAACAGCAAGAACTCTAAAGTTGAATCTAAGCTTCCATTGTCCATATCTTGGTCAAAATAAATTCGAATCCAACTTTCCAAAGGTCAAAATTGGGTAGAATGAAATTCTCTAAAACATGGACCCATCAAAACTTGAAAACAAGCAAGTTTGATAGATCAAAACACCAAAATCCGAAAATAGCAAAATTCTAGATCTACAAGAATTAAAGCCTCAAAATGGAAAATGACAAGTTCTAATGTGGTTTAGAATCATGAGGAGAAGCTAATGAAACCATCAAAAGGAGTTCTCTTGTGGAAGCAAGTTGCACTTGCCTATGGTGTTCTTGGTTGGTGGAGAAGAGTAATGGTGGGGGAAGGAGAAGTAAATGAGAATTATGGAAGAGAGAGAAAGAAGAAATGGCAATAAATATCAAAGGTGGTGGTAGGTAGGGGGGGTTGTGGTGGAAATAAAGGAGAAGCATAGGCTAAGGTGTTCCATCCTTGGCCCATGATGAACCAAGCATTGGGCCGGCCGAACCAAGCCAACCCAAACCGAGAGTAAACGAGCCAAGCCAAACCAAGAAGATATGCAAATACAAGATAAAATACGTATACGTATTCCAAATACGTAATACGAACAACAGGCATTACACTACGACAACCAGACGACTGCGGCGGTGGCATCAAATGACCTGGCGGATCCGTTCAAAGGATTGTGCGGTTGAAGCACAGGGCAGTACACGATCTCATCAAGAGGGGTGTTATTGCAGTGATTGATGTTCGGAGTCGGGAGAACCTGGCAGATCCGTTCACCAAGGGCCTCAAGCGCCAGCTGGTCGATGACACAGCTTGTAAAATGGGCTGGAAGGCATTTTGATATTGTATTATTGTATTCCTACCATAAAGTTTTATGCTAATAGTTCAAAGAGAAATCTATTAGGCATCTAGCTTTTGGTTCCAGGGAGGACCACTAATCGGAAGAATATCAGGAACGATGGGTACATGTTCTATTGGGCATGGAGAGGTTACGGACCTACAACCACTGTTGTCTACTGTTGCTTTTTATGAAAAACGGATCCTGTGGAAAGGATGGCTTAAATGCCTTAATGAGTTCTCAAGCAAAGTGAATGCCTGGTGTGCTTTACAGGAAGTACGGTAGAACAGTACTACAAGGAGTGAAACTCCATGCTACTGTGGGGTGACTGCACCATGAGGTTCCCAAGCATGGGATAATACTTCGGCTTTGCTAGCCAAGTCACAGCGGCGTAGCACCGCAAATAGGCAGTTAGCCTAATGCTGTATGTTAAAATAAAGAAGGGTGTAGTCAGCACTACAAAGAGGAGGAGTTCCTCATGTTACAGTGGCACGACACCACAATAAGGTACCCGGTTAAGGATAAAGCCTCGGCCTTGCAAGCCATGTCGTTGCGGCATAACACCGCAAGGGAGCCTAAGGCTTCATGCTGGGTAGTTTGGCACTACAAAGAGACAGTTGCCTCATGCTACAGTAGTATGACACTACGATTGAGGTTTCCGTTACGGGATAAGGCCTCGGCTTTAAGCCATGTCATAGCGGCGTAGCACCGCAAGGGAAGCGCAAAGCGCTTCATGCCATGTCTCTTTATAATGAACTCACCTATAGTGCATGGACAAAGAGATCAGGCCGTCTCTTGAGGGTAAACTTGTAGACGTCCAAAATTATACACTGAAACCAGGCTGACACATGGCCTTTAATGTGTAGCCAGAAGCAAATGTAACTACATTATGTGAGTGCGAAAAATTTCAGCTATGATGCAGAATTCAAAGCTTAGTCCATTCTTGTATTATAGTCTGCTGTTTGACCCATGCGGAAAGATTCAAGTCGTCAGCGACATCTCTGCTAATGCATGATGGACAGTTACTGTGGGGAACACTTATACCCATATATAGAGATATGTGGAGAATTGTTGGGGTTTTGGCCTTTGTTTAGAAACTTTAGTCCCACATCGGCTAGGCCAAAGGAGTTGTATCTCTATATATTAGCTATGCTAGTTTAGAGATGCACATGTGGTGTGGAGGTGCACATGGGTGTGCCATGTGGGGTTATTTTTCTAATAAAAAAAAGGCTAAATCAACAATTGAAAGCATTCATACTTTTTGCTCTTGGAAAATTTATTTCCATGGGCTCATGAGCCGTAATGTGACATTTTGTTGGCGCACTTTGTACTTAGCACGTCAGCATCGTCGCTAGGCGCATAGTGCGCTTAAGTTGCGCTCGTTGCGCGAGCCACTTGCGCGGCCAGGCGCGCTGTCAGGTTGCGCAGGCCAGGTTGCGCGGCCAGGTGCGCTGTCAGGTTGCCAGGTTGCGCGACCAGGTGCGCAACCAGTGGCGTGCCCAGTTGCGCGCACAGTTGCGCGCTCAGTTGCGCGCAGTTGCACGGCTGGCGCACGGTGCGCAGGTGGCGCAAGTGGCTCAGTGCGCGTACTGCGCAGTGTGCAAGGCGCGCGGGGTGCGCGAGTGGCGCAACTTGCTTCAGATCGTGCCTGTGCATGATCTGAGCGGTTACTGCACGTTCGGAGTGGTTATTACCACGTCCCGAATATTGTGCTAACTGGGCAGTTGCTACTTGGGCCTATAAAAGGTCTCTTCTCTCTCACAGGCAAAAACACAAGACATATACAGAGAGTTACGAAAGTTTACAAGTGTTTCTTAACACAAGTAAATGGAGCCTGTCAGAGAGAGGAGAAGCTTTGCACTAGCGTTGCTTTTGCACAGGAGTTCGTGTACGATCCGAGGAGTCAGAAGAGCAGAAGTGTTCCAAAGTTCTCCGACGAACTTGCTGGTTCCTGAAAGCTATTCGTGTGGGACGAATATAGCTTTGAGCAACGGTGATCATTCACCCCAGCAGGCCATCTTCCACCTTTCGTCTGTCATCTTCTTCGCTGCTGTGGATTACGAAATCTTTTTAGATTCTCGTAATAACATATGCTACTGTAACGAGATCATCTTAGATCTTCGTTAAACTTGCACAATCTTTCTAGAAGTGTTGTGTAGGAACATTGTTCTTACAATTGTTTCATCTTCTCAGTTTTTCATCGAAAAATTGTGTCCGACACTAACAAAGAATACTGGTTATTTGCAGTAAAATCTCGGAGGAACATATGCTAGACGTGAACACGGGAATGGCTATTCCTTCATGGAGTAAAATCGACAATTTGCAGTAAAGATTAGTGTATGACCTTTGCTCAGGTGGAAGGAGATTAGCCGAATATTCATGATGTTTACTGAGTCAATAATGGCATACCAGTCGTGAACGTTTCCTTTTTCTTCAGTTTGTTGCTACTGACGGTGATTTTGATGGTACAGGTATAGTAATGAAGCGGTTATGGCACGGCGAAGTCGGTAGATATCTATTCTTGTCATTTCTCTGGATCAACCATGAACATTTGTGTTGTTCTTTAGTTGATTATTTTTGTCAGACTGTTTTAATAAAATTCTTGTTGATGGTTGAATTACTACTGGATCTTGATCGTCACTTATATGTTGTCCTCATTATTCTTTATGCAATTCTGTCACTTATTACGACTTTTATTTATTTTATCTATCCATGATTAGGAGCCGAGGACATGTGTTATATGCTGAGAACATGTGACAGAATAGATCCGCTTCCCACTAATTATGACTTCTCCCACTAATTATGACTTTATGTCTGGAGAATTCTGGGTGTCAATGTAGCAGAGGATTGGAAAAGACTTTTTGTTTAGTTTGGTTAAGTTGGGAATAAGTAGTCCAAAATTTTTAGTTGATCTATTCTCATGTTTGGTATCACACATGGATATGAATTTTAATTTGTTTAGTTTTTCATAAATACTCTTTCATTAATTTCATGATGCTACTATTACCGAAATTCACATATTTAGGATAGAAGTTAAAATTTTGAAAGTAAATAGAGGGTATTATCGTCCAAACACAATACCCAAGCAACATTCTTAAGAAAGCAAAACTATTCCCAATGGGGCTTGGGAATAGTTTCTCCACAACAATGGGAATATGAAGCTCCTCATGTTCCCCCTTATTCGCAATTCTAGACATACCAAACATGGGTAAGGAATTCAAAACTCATTCCCAAGTCTCCAAATCTTGAACCAAATGTCCCCTAACGGTTGTTAAGTCAGAAAATTTCGTCCAACGGGAGAAAGTTTCTTCAAATGGCGCAAAACATGAGATGTTTGAGAAAATTACTGAAAAAAGATCCGGCGTCAGTGTCACTGGTGCCAATCATAATTTATTTTTAAAAAAAATCGTTTCGCACCAGTTACACGAGCCAGATTTGTTATAAAAAAATTCCGACGTCAAAATAATTTGGGCACTGTGACTGGTGCCAGGTTTTGTTTCTTTTTCTCACGTATTATTTTGATTTTTGGTTTGTTTGTTTGGTTTTGTTTGTTTTATCTATCAAATTAATTAATAGATTAAACCAAACTAAAAGATAAACCAAATAAAACCAAACAAACAAACCAAAAAATTGAACAAAACCTGACGCTAGTCGCACTCGTGTCCATTTTTTTTCGTAATTTTCTCACACATCTCCTATTTTTCGCAGTGGCGTAGCCAGGATTTGGGTGTAGAGGGGTAAAAATCGACTAAATTTTTTTTAGTTCAAAAATTATAAAAATATAGAGGAAAAAAATTGCATAAATTAGTCACAAATCCTATTTTCTATACCTAACATTGACCGTCTATTCTAGTTTTCTTATTGTAATTGTTCATTTTTTTCATTCATTTCAAAATACGATGGGCATTAAAGCGTACATTAATTCTAACCCAATATAATCAGAACCATACATCTCAATGTTATTCTAGTTAGGTCATACAAGACATTTTTGATCAATTTTGACCATCTGATCGAGAAGATTCAGTGTATCTTAAAATTTATACTTGGATCCTACAATTTTAGTCATGAACCTTGCCATCCTAGGGTCTTATGAAAATTAAGTATTATTTTTCCCTCAAAAAAAATTAAGATTAAAAGTATTTCATTTACAACCACTAATTTACTTTAACTTCATATTTTTTAATCAAAGAATGTTATAGTAGAAAATGATTTTATACCATCTAAGAGCAAATTAAATCTTGCATCTAAGAACAATTAAACTCCACTGGGCCTATGCTGGCTCCGCCATTGGTTTTGCGCCATTAATTTTTTTTTTCCAGTTGGATGAATTTTTCTGTTGTTAAATTGATGACCGTTAAATAAAAAACAGATATAAAAAATATCCAAAGATCCAAACTATCATTACTAAGAGCATCCACAGTGGTAACACTCTAAACCATACTCCAAATCACTTCAAACCATACTCCAATAATTAATTTTGGAGTATTCCCTTCATGTTGGTACACAATGTTATAGTCTAAATAAACACTCCAAATTGACAAGTGGCAACACTTCATTTGTTTTCCTCCTTTTTTTTCTTTTATAATTGACAAGTGGCAACACTCCAAAAAAAGAATGAAGGAGAAAAGTAAATATGGTGAGCTCGCAACTAATATAGCTCAACTAGTGGAGCCATCAAGTGTCTTCTTTCTACCATTTTGGAGAGTCTCTTATTTCTACCATTTTTCAAGTGTGGACAAGAGTCCATTGGAGCCATCTAAGTGCTACAAAATTTGGCTAAAGACCAAATATAGTACTTGAAATTAGTTCCACTGTGGATGCTCTAATAACGGTATAGTGATCATCCTGTACTTTCAGCGGTATGATCGTCATGTCGCTATTTAGTAACAGTGGTCTGGATGATATTTCGTTATTAGGTTTGACGATCCCCTTGATGCATACATCGCCATTAAATTTGACAATTTGTATTTTCGTCTAAACTTTGTAGAATTTATTACCTATAGTTCCTCTAATATCACGAAACAGGTTGGCGTAACGTATAGGTTCTTGACCTTCCTCGCCATCGTAGCGTGTCGGATGGTCGCCATCGTAAGATTCGTAACGTGTCAGATGGTCTCGACTGAATTATTTTGAGACCGGCAGTGTATTTTGACAATGGTGTAGGTGTCAATTAAGACAAGAGTGTCAGTCGGATTTTTTGATCAACGTATGTTGACCATGAGAATTATATATCAAAATACATTCATGCTGGTCAAACGTCCATTTTATTATGGTATAAGAATCAGATTCATTAAACATAACTATTTTTTTATATATAAAATTTACCTAGAAATGAACATGGATAATTCTGAGCAAATAACTAACTTCATAATCTCTCTGAAGTCTTTTTCTAACTCTGCAACACACATCATTTAGTCCTTTCCACTCAAAGGAGAATCCAAGGAATTTGTAGGTGAGAGACATATACTAATTTACCAGAGGGACCTACACAATATTTTTCTCCTTAGCCTTAATAAATGGTGTACATATAGGACTTGTTTGGTAAACCTTATGTGAATTTGGATTTTAAAAATTCAGATATATAGAATTTTATCAAAAATTCTGAATTTATAGTTTCAGAATTTTGGACCAAAAAGTTGTTTGGTAACTTAGAATTTAGAACAAAAATCCTAGACTAACTCATGAATTACTAATTTATAAAACTCGTTAATGAAAAATTATTGAATTAAATGCATCTCATCCTTTAATTTTTTTAAGAGTATAAACAAAAAAGTCCAGAGCCTAAATAGAAAAATAAGTCCACGTGTCATAACCATGTTGAGAGTTCTTATTTCGAGTTACTATTTGAGTTTATATAGTCGAACTGAATTTGCATTTTTAAGTGGACATAATCCAAATTGCATTTGGATAGTAGAATATATTAACAATAAAATAGTATGGTTAACTATAATATAAACAATTGATATTAACAAAATATTATCGTTAAATAATTAAATATTACAATTCTTTAAGAAAAAAGTAATTATCTAATATTATGGTTTACTCGTGATCATAAATATATATATGTTAACTAATAATTATAAAATATTAAATATTTAATTAATAAAATAGTAGCCTTAACTAGTAATTATAATTACTAAGTACTATAATTAATTTAAACAAAATTATTTATTAGTTAATAACTTAAAATAATTAATTAATTTAAATATTAGTAAATTATTTTAATTTTAATTAACTATTCTAATTATATAATAATATAACATATTTGTTTATAATTATATAATAATATAATTAATTTTAATTTTAATTAAATATTCTAATTAAATATTGATAAACTTGTTTATAAGAATTATTTATATTAATTAAGAATAAAAATTTCTTGTATAGAATATTAACTAAATATTATTTAATTGCTAATTAAGTTTTTAGTTAATTAATTATTAATTAGTGTCAATTAAATATTTAATAGGCTGTGTTTGATTGGGCTTTTTTTTCATGGAAAATATTTTCATCACAAATTTTCCACCAATTGTAGTGTTTGTGTCACGCCCCGTTCCCAAAATACGACGAGCCGAGTACGTAACAACATCCCCAGGCTACGCGACATATGAATACTCCAGTACCCATATTCGCGATTGTCGCCCGTTGGGTCCTATGATAGGTTGATCACAGGTCACATGATGCATAAAATAATAAATGACAGGTTGATTTAAAGGATATTCTAAACTATAAATAGAACTTTTATTATTCTACCCCATTACAATCATTAACCCAATAAATATATTACATTACCAGCTACAAAGTTTTACTAGCTGATACCAAGTCAACCTCCTCTTTGTCTCATTCATAAAACTTCTCTTCAGTATGCATCTGCATTCTCTCCTGTCCTTCATCAAAACCTAGTGAACAAAACTAGGTCGTCAATACGACGAGCAAGCCCTCAGTCAAAGGAGTAAAGTAGATAAGGTAAGATGATAAAATTATCGAAATCGAACTGAGGGAAGGATAATTTAAAAGGTATATTCACTGATAAAAAAATTTCTTATCGTATTAACATCTTTTCCTAAAAGAATGCAGGTGTCAGGTATAAATGTGTAACAATCAAACAAATCTTGTATGAAAAATGTAATATTTAGAGAAACACTTCTGGATCACACAACTTCTATTTTCTCAACAATAATCCCATTTACCCGGGATCAGGTTTATACTAAATGGGCGGTGCTTAGATTTATCCGTCCCATTAGTATCAGGATCACATATTGATGTGATATAATCAGGATAACACATGAATGGTTTTCCGAGTTATCGGAATCAAGTGTTATAACAATTGTCGTATGACTTGAAATTTTTCAAGAATATCGGAGCAGGCTACATTGGATATTTACAGTGCCGAATTCGGGGATTCGGGATCCAATGGAAAACAGGAACAGGACAACAGGAAGTGAGCTAAGCCTCACCCCGACAGACCCGTATGGCCATACGAGTGCCGGTAACAAGAACTGATCAGTTTTGTAAAATATAATATTGCAAAGATTTCGAAGGTGTGATCCAAAGTTTTTTCTTCCATCCCAAATGCAATTCTTACCAAAATGTAACTTAGTTAAAGTACATTTCAATTTTGTATCTCGTTTTTCGTGTGATAGAGAACACACATTAAACGAGAATAAAGTTAAGTAGGAAATTCCGTCTTAGCGGAAAATAAATTTGTGCGCCTAAGGCAACACTTTAAAGGATTTCAGGGTTATGTTTGTATAGGAACTTTGATAAAATCAGGAACTAGAGTTAATCATTTAGACATTTCTAAAAATGGCTAACTCTGAAAATTTTTCAAAAATTTCGGCAAAGTCTCCTTTGTATTTTGGAGCCCGAAATTTTTTTTTTCACAATAGACATTAATATAAAATTAAACCCGGGTTCGTCGACCCCTTCGGTGGAGCAACCCTCAACACCGGTACCATGCAATATATAAAAATCTCGGGTACGCCGACCCCTTCGGTGGAGCAACTCTCAACACCGGTACACACGCGATTATAATATGAAATGGAAGTTTATAAAACAAACAAAAAAATTAATTTCTTACCGTGGTCGCGTGCTTAGTGTTCTTACTAATTTGCAACAATGAATCATAACAAATGATTTTGGCTCCGGTATCCTAATTGTAGGCATAAACAAACTCATATCTCTTATTAGTAAACTAGATCACATAACTATATTTATCAAAGTTGCATTGCACTAGTTTTTGTAAGATATTGAACCATTCAAAAAAAATAATGGAGTGATTTTACTTGATTTAGAAAACAACAATTAACACATTAGCTTTAATAAATTCTAATTATTCAATGAACTCCGAAGTTCTATAAAAAGTCATAAATAAGCTAATATGTTGAATTCGTATATATTTAGGTCAAAATCATCAAAATGCCGATTTCAGGTTCAACATGCTAATCCAATACTAAGACATATGTACCTAGTCAATAATTCCTACATTTCTAATATCCAATATAATTAAAGTACATTTTGAAACATAGACAAATGCTAAATTTTAAATCAATGTAATCCTTATTGTCAAATTGATAAATTTGAATCGACACGATCCTAAGTATCAAACATTAAAAAAATATTGGTTGATAGATTAAGGGATTTCTAATCATACAACTTCCATAAAGCATTACTAAATTCTTTTAGTACTAAAATTTAAAGTCAATTGGTCGAAACCCAAATTTGATCGATACAACCAATAGTGATATCATGAGTCAATCCTAAAGTTGCTCCCATGATCTTCCTTTCTTCTATTCTCTATAGCACAACCTTTAAAGTGATATAATTTGGTTGAAAATATTGAATTTTAAATGAATCACTCAAGTTTGAGTATGATATAGCCGGTATAGCCTAGTATCGGTTATAGAAACACTTGCCGATAGGTACCTACGTAACCCTAGTATACAAATATCGAATTTACCTCGTGTTGGCCCTATGAACCATTTATAACATCTAATTTCAACTCCAGACAACATCTATGATATTTTTCCAATTTGTCATTCCTCAACCATTAAGAAATTAACTAGTAGAGATAGAGATAGAGATAGACCAACTACAAGATTCCTATTTGACCCTTGTACTCATAGATGTCATGGTAATCTAGGGTGTTTGAATCTACATGCTAAAACAACAACCCATCCATATTACATACACATATAATTCCAATCTTTTCATCCTACTTACACCCATAGACATTTAAATTTTATAAGCATAAATGGATATACATATACACATGTTTACTATTATGTATGTCACATAACAATTCATTTACACACATTTATGCTAGGACGCACGACAAAATATTCATACTCTATCATATACCGTGTCCTAGTCTCGTGTCCGTATTGTGTCATATCACATAAAGGGGTTTATAATTCTCAGAAAATTAATCAAACAAAATTCAGAAATTAAATCCCAAATTCTGTTTTGAATCATTAATTAATTAATTTATTTTAACAAGGAAAGAAATTGAGAAAGGGAGGAGGGCTTGCCTTGGGAAAAATGATTTGGGTTTGGAATTGGGGGTTAGGGCTTGCTCCTCCTTCTTCTTCTTCTTCTTCCAATTTCTCCTTCTTCATCATCATCTTCTTCTTCTTCTTTTTATTTTAAGAAGGGGTTAGGGTTTTGAAGATGGTGGTGGTGGTGATGATGGTGGAGATGGAGATGAAGATGGTGGTGTTGGAGGTGGTGATGGAGGATGGCCGGCCGGTCGGCGGGTGTGAGTGAGGAGTGAAGAGAGGGAATGAGAGAGATGAAGAGAATGAGAGGGGGAGAGATGGACATGATATGGAGAGAGAGATGAGGAGAGTGAGAGAGATGAAGAGGGGAAGAAGGGAGGGACCGAAAGAGTGAGGGAGAGGGTCGGTGGAGTGATGGGGGCTGCTCCTCTCTCTCAATATTATACATCTTTTTTTTTTAAACAAACTAATTAAACTCATGCATGATGACACATGTCTTCATGTGAAATTACTTAAATACCCATGATGTTCATGCAAGGTGACAAGTGGGGATTGAGGTGTCATGGTAAATTTGTAATTTACAAAATTTACAAGGGCTTATGCATAAAAATTTTATTTTAGAAAAGAAAAATAGGTTTAATTGATAATAAAATTAATAATAAATAAATAAATAATGATAATAATAATAATAATAATAATAATAATAATAATAATAATAATAATAATAATTTTTTTTTAATATAATTATAGAGAAATAGATAATTAACATAATATTTTATTAGGTGGCTGTTACACTCTACCCACCTTACAAAAATTTCGTCCTCGAAATTTAAATCTAAAGCTTTTCAAAATAATTATAAAGAAAACAAAATTCCACCCACATTACAGAGATGTAGTAATTTATTAAATTATTAAATGAAATATTTTGAAACTTATTTATCAAAAGCTTCACGAAAATAAAGACAATTCAAAAATACTAGAAATTATCAAGATTCTTGATATTCCATATAGTCAAATAAAATAGTCAAATACCATGTTGTTTCAATCCATAACCATGTATGAATTCAAAATCATATTCCTTATTCTCATTTTCTGGCGTGATATAGTAATCTTGTGCCTCGCCATTGCGCATATGGCTGCAACAAAGATACCATTTCACTATCAGGGTTTTGCTGCCTTTTTCCTTGATATCCATAGTATGAGTAGGAATTATTATTGTGAAGTAGACTTACACGTTAGGGTATCCTTGGTATTTCAAAAGATACTCAAGAACCAGAACTTAAGGGTTTTTTTTTTTTAATCCTTTATCTAAGTATCAAAGTACTATATAATATCATAATATAAAATCTTTTGACAAAATTAGTAAGAAATCTCATATATCTATATTATCAAAATACCGAATATCATTTTAAATTATTTAGGACGTGGGTTTTTCAAATCCAAACGGTAGTAAAACAAAAATCAAAATCGGAATATCAAATTTCGAAATTCATCACAAAAAAATTATGTCATGATACCCGGAATTTTATTAAATTCTTGAATCATGTTTCGAGAATATGTGCCTCGCCAATCTGGATGGCCAGTCCGAATGGCTGCAACAACTTCTCTTCCATGATTCAATTGATTGATTGCAGTTTTTACTGCCTCATCGAATCAGTTGAAGGGTTTCTAGGTTCTTAACACAAATAAATAAATATACATTCACAGAAAATTCAATTACAGAAAGTCCAATAAAATATTGTTTCAAAAAGAAAGTCCAAAAATCAATCAATGAGTAATGCATACATGAGTATTTAGGTGGAGGACAATTACTGGGATCGAGGATATTGCTGAAAATAAAATTAGATGGAGAAACAAGAATATAATTCAAGATTCTAAATCAATGAAATATAGATGAAACAAGGAGACTGAAAAATTTCAGGGAAGTTGGGAATTTGTGAAAATAGATATATGAGATTTGATAAGTAGGGGAACGAATCAAGATTTAAGAATTTGATAAGATCAAGACACCGAGGAGTCATACTACACCCATTCTAAATAAAATCTTAGATCATGTTTGGCCTATTGGTTACGTGATCCTTATTCCTTTACTATTCTAATATATATAATATCAAGATAAATCTGAATTCCAAGTTCGCCGAGGGTAAGGTCCATTAAAGAACTTTTTGAAATCCTTCTATGGGCTACTCTAGTAAAAATACTTGTCGAATTATCTATGAATTGCTTGATCTAAATTTTTTTTTTTGAACCATATCTATCCTTATACTACCCAAGACTTCTCAATATCATCTACATCCTTAATAGCAGTCCTAGGTTAGGATTCTTAACTATATATGATCATTATAGTATATTTTATTAAGCAAGGATCTATGAAACATAGTCAAATACAGATAAACCTATGGGTATTCCTTATTCTAAGGTTCCATGTCGACTTTTCCTAAGAACATATGGTCTACGAGTTAACCTCTTTATAGATTTCCTCAAAAGCTTGACCTCAATCATATCCTAGGTTTCCAATTTTTTATGACCTGCATCCTATCATAGGTTCTCTATTTTTCGCGACCTGCATGGGCCACCACTAAAAAGACGTGTCACGCCCCGTTCCCAAAATACGATGAGCCAAGTACGTAACAACATCCCCAGGCTACGCGACATATGAATACTCCAGTACCCATATTCGCGATTGTCGCCCGTTGGGTCCTATGATAGGTTGATCACAGGTCACATGATGCATAAAATAATAAATGACAGGTTGATTTAAAGGATATTCTAAACTATAAATAGAACTTTTATTATTCTACCCCATTACAATCATTAACCCAATACATATATTACATTACCAGCTACAAAGTTTTACTAGCTGATACCAAGTCAACCTCCTCTTTGTCTCATTCATAAAACGTCTCTTCAGTATGCATCTGCATTCTCTCCTGTCCTTCATCAAAACCTAGTGAACAAAACTAGGTCGTCAATACGACGAGCAAGTCCTCAGTCAAAGGAGTAAAGTAGATAAGGTAAGATGATAAAATTATTGAAATCGAACTGAGGGAAGGATAATTTAAAAGGTATATTCACAGATAAAAAAATTTCTTATCGTATTAACATCTTTTCCTAAAAGAATGCAGGTGTCAGGTATAAATGTGTAACAATCAAACAAAATTTGTATGAAAAATATAATATTTAGAGAAACACTTCTGGATCACACAACTTCTATTTTCTCAACAATAATCCCATTTACCCGGGATCAGGTTTATACTAAATGGACGGTGCTTAGATTTATCCATCCCATTAGTATCAGGATCACATATTGATGTGATATGATCAGGATAACACATGAATGGTTTTTCGAGTTATCGGAATCAAGTGTTATAACAATTGTCGTATGACTTGAAATTTTTCAAGAATATCGGAGCAGGCTACATTGGATATTTACAGGGCCGAATTCGGGGATTCGGGATCCAATGGAAAACAGGAACGGGACAACAGGAAGTGAGCTAAGCCTCACCCCGACAGACCCGTATGGCCATACGAGTGCCGGTAACAGGAACTGATCAGTTTTGTAAAATATAATATTGCAAAGATTTCGAAGGTGTGATCCAAAGTTTTCTCTTCCATCCCAAATGCAATTCTTACCAAAATATAACTTAGTTAAAGTACATTTCAATTTTGTATCTCGTTTTTCGTGTGATAGAGAACACACATTAAACGAGAATAAAGTTAAACAGGAAATTCCATCTTAGCGGAAAATAAATTTGTGCGCCTAAGGCAACACTTTCAAGGATTTCAGGGTTATGTTTGTATAGGAACTTTGATAAAATCAGGAACTAGAGTTAATCATTTCGACATTTCTAAAAATGACTAACTCTGAAAATTTTTCAAAAATTTCGGCAAAGTTTCCTTTGTATTTTGGAGCCCGAAATTTTTTTTTTCACAATAGACATTAATATAAAATTAAACCCGGGTTCGCCGACCCCTTCGGTAGAGCAACCCTCAACACCGGTACCATGCAATATATAAAAATCTCGGGTACGCGGACCCCTTCGGTGGAGCAACTCTCAACACCGGTACACACGCGATTATAATATGAAATGGAAGTTTATAAAACAAACAAAAAAATTAATTTCTTACCGTGGTCGCGTGCTTAGTGTTCTTACTAATTTGCAACAATGAATCATAACAAATGATTTTGGCTCCGGTATCCTAATTGTAGGCATAAACAAACTCATATCTCTTATTAGTAAACTAGATCACATAACTATATTTATCAAAGTTGCATTGCACTAGTTTTTGTAAGATATTGAACCATTCAAAAAAAATAATGGAGTGATTTTACTTGATTTAGAAAACAACAATTAACACATTAGCTTTAATAAATTCTAATTATTCAATGAACTCCGAAGTTCTATAAAAATTCATAAATAAGCTAATATGTTGAATTCGTATATATTTAGGTCAAAATCATCAAAATGCCGATTTCAGGTTCAACATGCTAATCCAATACTAAGATATATGTACCTAGTCAATAATTCCTACATTTCTAATATCCAATATAATTAAAGTACATTTCGAAACATAGACAAATGCTAAATTTTAAATCAATGTAATCCTTATTGTCAAATTGATAAATTTGAATCGACACGATCCTAAGTATCAAACATTAAAAAAATATTGGTTGATAGATTAAGGGATTTCTAATCATACAACTTCCATAAAGCATTACTAAATTCTTTTAGTGCTAAAATTTAAAGTCAATTGGTCGAAACCCAAATTTGATCGATACAACCAATAGTGATATCATGAGTCAATCCTAAAGTTGCTCCCATGATCTTCCTTTCTTCTATTCTCTATAGCACAACCTTTAAAGTGATATAATTTGGTTGAAAATATTGAATTTTAAATGAATCACTCAAGTTTGAGTATGATATAGCCGGTATAGCCTAGTATCGGTTATAGAAACACTTGCCGATAGGTACCTACGTAACCCTAGTATACAAATATCGAATTTACCTCGTGTTGGCCCTATGAACCATTTATAACATCTAATTTCAACTCCAGACAACATCTATGATATTTTTCCAATTTGTCATTCCTCAACGATTAAGAAATTAACTAGTAGAGATATAGATAGAGATAGACCAACTACAAGATTCCTATTTGACCCTTGTACTCATAGATGTCATGGTAATCTAGGGTGTTTGAATCTACATGCTAAAACAACAACCCATCCATATTACATACACATATAATTTCAATCTTTTCATCCTACTTACACCCATAGACATTTAAATTTTATAAGCTAAATGGATATACATATACACATGTTTACTATTATGTATGTCACATAACAATTCATTTACACACATTTATGCTAGGACGCACGACAAAATATTCATACTCTATCATATACCGTGTCCTAGTCTCGTGTCCGTATTATGTCATATCACATAAAGGGGTTTATAATTCTCAGAAAATTAATCAAACAAAATTCAGAAATTAAATCCCAAATTCTGTTTTGAATAATTAATTAATTAATTAATTTTAACAAGGAAAGAAATTGAGAAAGGGAGGAGGGCTTGCCTTGGAAAAAATGATTTGGGTTTGGAATTGGGGGTTAGGGCTTGCTCCTCCTTCTTCTTCTTCTTCTTCCAATTTCTCCTTCTTCATCATCATCTTCTTCTTCTTCTTCTTTTTTTTTTTTAAGAAGGGGTTAGGGTTTTGAAGATGGTGGTGGTGGTGATGATGGTGGAGATGGAGATGAAGATGGTGGTGTTGGAGGTGGTGATGGAGGATGGCCGGCCGGAGGGAGGGGTGCCGGCGGTGGAGGGCCGGCCGGTCGACGGGTGTGAGTGAGGAGTGAAGAGAGGGAATGAGAGAGATGAAGAGAATGAGAGGGGGAGAGATGGACATGATATGGAGAGAGAGATGAGGAGAGTGAGAGAGATGAAGAGGGGAAGAAGGGAGAACTCATGCATGATGACACATGTCTTCATGTGAAATTACTTAAATACCCATGATGTTCATGCAAGGTGATAAGTGGGGATTGAGGTGTCATGGTAAATTTGTAATTTACAAAATTTACAAGGGCTTATGCATAAAAATTTTATTTTAGAAAAGAAAAATGGGTTTAATTGATAATAAAATTAATAATAAATAAATAAATAATAATAATAATAATAATAATAATAATAATAATAATAATAATAATAATAATAATAATAATAATAATTTTTAATATAATTATAGAGAAATAGACAATTAACATAATATTTTATTAGGTGGCTGTTACAGTTTGATAGCTTATATTTTTCATGGAACTATTTTCCAAAAAACTATAATTTTTCATATTTTCATCTAAAATAGTGGAAAATGAAACTTGTCCAACCCATAAGAAAATATCATTTTCCATGGAAGATAACTATTTTTCGTGAAAAATAATGACAATCAAACACCCAAATTAAGTTTTCTATGGAAAATTTTTTAATTCCATGGAAAAAATTTCCTAGAAAAATAATTCCATGAAATAAATTTCTTTTCCATATATTTTTCACATTGCAATCAAACGCACCGTAACAATAAAATTATTTAAAAAATTTAAATCACATTTTCTCTCCCAAATCGGGATTGGATAGGAGGATTTGGTGCAGCCTTTGGATTTGGAAAGTAATCATTTTCCAATTTTTAAAACTAGATGGAACCTCTAACCAAATATAGGATCCCATATATTTGACTCCAAATTCATAGAATCTTCAAAAATTATGACTAATTTCAGTTTACCTCCATACTAAGAGCATCTCCAACCCAATTGTGAGTTTAGAAAAAATGGTTGCCACATACGAAATGACAAGCTTTCATTTCAAAAATCATTCTCCAATGCAAATGTAGAATATATCATGAAGTTGACATAGTAATGACATGACAAGTACAATGTGAAGTTGGTTGTCAGATTTAGTGTGTAAATTAAAAAAGTATAGAAAAAAAAAATAGTGTGTAAACTAAGAAAGTATAGAAAAAAAAATTGTCTGATTTGGAAAATTGTTTATGGTGCCAATCACACTAGTCTAAAAAAATGCGGTTAAAACGTGAAAAAGAAACACGAGAAGTTACAGGACTCACATCTTTTAGCAATTGCTTTTACATATATATATGTGGTTATATATGAGGTTACGTCTTGTTCCTTTCTTCTACGAAAAGTTCTCGCATGTGACAAGAAGAAGAAGAAGTAGAAGGGAGGTCAAGGAAGAAGAGCAGCTCAAAGTGTGCATTCTTCAACAACCTCCTTTCTTCATTCCTTCTCTTCTGGTAGAGGTACTCGTTCAATTTCCCAACTCTTTGTGAATGTTCTTTTTAATCTTCTTCTTATTGTGGGTCATCTGCAAACTTCATAATTCTGATGAATTCTCATTAATTTAGAAAGTAGAATTTGTGTTTCTTATGCTTTAATTAATTCTGGGTATTTCACAAAAGTACAATTAATCACTAATCAGCACAACTATAGCTCATGTATGGTCCCTGAACCTTGCTGTACTCATGATTAATCTTATGAATTGAGAAGGGTTTATGATCTCTTTCATAATTAAACAAGTCCATATTGTTTGTTGAAACAAATATGGTGAATTAATGTTTATGTTTTAGTTGGTTGTTGCTAAAATTAGCTGATGAGTTCCGTATAATCTACATCATCAGGAAATTGATTGAGTTACATGAATATTCACTTCCACAAGTGGATTCTGAAGAATTTAGAGAGGGAGGTTTTGTAGAGCCATAGGCAACCAGAATGGTTTCTGAAGAGCCTACTGAAGTTATCTATGTTGATGTTGATGAAGAAGAAGCAGCAGCTCCCAAGCTCTCCAAGTTCAGGCAGTTCAAACTGCGCATTCCGCCGATCAAGGCAAGGCTGAGCCCGAGCCCGAGGCTCCTCGATTTCCTGAAAGCCCGGCCGTCGAGAGACTGGCTCGGGAAGCTCAGGCTCTCCTCGCCCCTCGCGGTCTTCCGGCGGACGGTGACCAGAAGGGAGGAGGTCTCGCTCTCCGTCCCGTCCCCTGCCGGCCTCCGCCGCGGCTTCCACGTCCGCTTCTTCAGGAAGATCGACTGGCCGTCGGTCCTAAACATCTGCAGGGAGTGGCTCTCGCACCCTCTCAACATAGGCCTCCTCGTCTGGCTCCTGCTGATCGTCGTCGTGGCCGCCTTCCTCGTGCTCCTCCTCCTCGGGGCCCTGAACCACGCGATCCGATCGAAGCAGGCGAGGAGCGGCTGGGTCGAGACGTGCAACCAGACCCTCAACGCGCTCTTCACCCTGATGAGCCTGTACCAGCACCCGACCCTCCTGCACCACCTGTTCATGCTGTGCCGCTGGAGCTCGGAGGACGTCGCGGCGCTCAGGAAGATATACTGCAGGAACGGGGCGTACCGGCCGCACGAGTGGGCGCACATGATGGTCGTGGCCGTGCTCATCCAGATCGCCTTCCTCTCCCAGTACGCGCTCTGCGCCGTCTACTGGCTGTATCCGAGCGCGAGGCGCCCGGAGTATCTCGAAGACATCTTCGGGGGGACCGGGCTTCTGGCGCCCGTGGCGGCGGGAGTCTACACTCTCTACGGCCCTCTGGGAAGGGAGCCTAGTTGTCCCTGTTCGGACGAAGAACCTAATTACAAGGACGTCGGCCGGTCCGATACGAAGAGGGTGGTGGTGAGCCGGCCGGAGTGGGCCGGGGGGCTGTTCGACTGCCGGGATGATGCGACCGTCGGCGGCCTCTCGTTCTTCTGCACGTGCTGCGTCTTCGGGTGGAACATGGAGAGGCTCGGGTTCGGGAACATGTACGTGCACATCGTCACGTTCGTCCTCCTGTGCTTCGCCCCGTTCTGGATCTTCAGCACCACGGCGCTGAAGGTCGGCAATGCCGCGGTCGGCGAGGCGATGTGGGCGTCGGGGGTGGTGCTCTGCGCGCTCGGGCTGCTCTACGGAGGGTTCTGGAGGACGCAGATGAGGAGGAAGTTCGGGCTCCCCGGGAACCCCCTCTGCTGCGGCTCCCCCGCGCTGACGGACTACTTCCAGTGGATGTTCTGCTGGTCCTGCTCTCTGGCTCAGGAGGTGAGGACCGGGAATTTCTACGACGTCGAGGACGACGGCCTCTACAGGAAGCTCCTCGACAGCGACGAGGAAGAAAGCCAGACGACGGACGGCGAGCGCGGGTCGAGCCCGGCAGCGGCGGTCGGTTCGGACTGCGACGAGCCTGTGCTGCCGGTTTCTACAGCTTCTGCGGATTCTGGTGTTGCTTTGATTCCTCCGGTCCAGCCACTGATACTGTTGGGTGGCAGTGATAATGCTTCTACTATAGTAGTTGTAGCGCAACCCAGTTTGCCAGTGATTCAAGGAGGACAAAGCCAGTTTGGCCAGGTTTGAAATTTGTAACCGGTGGAAGTAATTTTTTTTTTTTTTTTCATTTGATTACATTGCGGTTACAATTACATTACAGTGAACCAAACGGGTCTTACTATGTACATTATACTCAAGCTTGCAAGCTCATTCTTTTCAAACTTTTGTATAGTCATCTTATACCTTATAAGGAAAATGGAAGAACCCATAGGCAACTCACGTGTTTGAATTGGTAAAGATAAATTGTAGGATACCATAGTAGTACATTTCTTGTGTCATCAAACTTTTGCATACCAGCCGAACTCAAGTTACCCTTTTGGTTATCGAAAAGAGATATAAGATCCTAACTGGTTGACATAAGATCAGTAGATCAAGCCAGTGCACAAAGTTTCGTGCGTGATGGCGGACATCTCAAAGAAAAAAAAAAAATACTTTCGCGTACCATAGTACATTTCCTGTGTACGAGGTCACAGGAGTTTCAGAAATGTATCGGACCGATACGATGGTAAAATAAAATTGGTTCATATTATTTAGATTTGGTAAGTTCAAGAAAGGCGCGTCGCAGTGTAATTCAAGTTTGAATACGTCATGGGGATCATCAATCGTTGATCAGAAACCGAATGTTTACTTGCAAATGTTAATGTTGACAGTTAAATTAGTTAAGGAAAATGCATAAGAATTGGAACTCTTTTTTTTTTTTTTCGTTATCACTGCAACATTGTAATTTCTCACAAACTGAAATTTATTGTTGGACAGTGCACGTTGGTAGTACTCTATTCTATTTCAACTTCGGAACGGCTGAAATAGATCTCCAGACTGTTGATAATTGACGAAAGAACTCCCAGTTACAAATAGACGATCACGCTGATAATTATTTTTACTGCAGTTCTGTAATTTCAATAATATTGTAGCACATTAGCACTCTATTTATTCTCTTTAAACATAAAGCGGCTGAAATAGATCTCCGGATTATTGATAATCAGCAAAAGAGGTAGCGAAGCAAAATTTTAAGATTAAGCATAAGGTAAAACCATAGTGTGGAGTATCGGCCGAACCGACTACGACTAATACGATTTGATATGTGTTGGATTTTTAGCCGTTAGTTTTGATTTTTAGTCCCACATCGGCTAGAAAGGAATGTGTATCTCCATATATATGAGTCTTTGCTCTTTATGGAGATGCACATGTAGTGTACATGGGTGTGTGCCATGTGGGATTAATTATTAATGGTATAAAGGCTTAATCAACAATTAAGAAGCTGTAAGCTTTTTGCTCTTGGAAATTTATTTCCATGGAGCTAAGCTCCGTAGGAGCTTAGCGACTCGGACTCGGGCTCGGGCTCGGGCTCGGACTCAAGGGCTCATGAGGCGTAATGTGGCGTTTTGTTGGCGCACTTTGCACGTTGCGCAGCCCGTTACGCGAGCCCAGTTACGCAGCCCAGTACGCATCCCAGTACGTCCAGAGTGCGCAGTGTGCGCAGCGTACGCAGCGTGCGTAGAGTGCGCAGTGTGCGCAGCGTACGCAGTGTGCGTAGAGTGCGTATATACGTATGGCTGGCTGCATATTAGAGCGGGAACGATTGCAGCAGTTGCTGCACTTTCAGGAGTGGTTCAGCCACTACCCTGAAGTTCAGGCAACTGCTTGGCAACCGCCCCGTGGGCTATATATGCAGGTTCTCTCCTCTCTCTCAGTGTTGGAGATATCAGAATTCCAGGGAGAAAACTCTAAGTGTTCTTTAACACAACAGAGTAGTGAGCGTGTTTTTTAACACAAACACTAGTACTTTTTAGTACGCTTGGGTTCTGTTACTTCAGAAACAGAGAGAGAAGAGTAGAGCCATTGCCAGAGGAGTTCGTCGTCTTCCGAGGAGTCAGAAGAGCAGGAGTGTTCCAAGGTTTTCCGTCAACCTTGCTGGTTCCTGGAAGCTGTTCGCAGAGGGCGAATAAAGCTTTGAGCAACGGTGATCATTCACCCCAGCAATTCCATTTCTCGCCTGTCACCCTTCTGTTGCCTTTAGCAGTTCTGTCAGTATCTTCTTTTTAGAAGGCACTACTGCCAGTTTGCTACGATCACGAAAATCTCTTTAGATTATTCGTGAATTACGATATCTTTTTAGATCTCGTAATTTGCAGAATCCTTCTGGATCTCTGTTGCAAAACCTTCTTTAAGGAATTGCATTTGAAACATTATTTTTACAACTGTTTCAGTTTCTGTATTTTCCATCGAAAAGCGTGCCCCGGCGTTCCCGGCAATAACAATCTCAAAGCTTTATTGCTACGATGAAAAATATTAATGCTTCACTCCTCAATACTGACTTTTGCAAATTAGAAAAGTTTGATGGAGAGCATTATCAAGTCTGGAAGAGGAAGATTTATCTCACTCTTCAACTTAGAGACGTTGATCACGTATTGCTTGAAGAGGAACCTACTGTTTCAGATACTGGGTCTGCTGCCGCAATCACTGCGGCTACTAAACTTCAGGCCAAGTGGAGAAGGGAAAATAGCATTTGCAGGTTGCTTATCCTGAATGCTATGGAGAATTCTCTAGCAGAATCCTACAGTAAGAAACCAATTACCAGAGACATATGGGAGTCTCTGGAAAAACTGTACGAAGAAGACAAGAACAGGAGCAAAATATTTGTGGTTGAAAAATATCACAAATGGCTCTTTGAGGACGAGAAGTCCATGCTGCCGCAGGTCAAAGAATTTCTGAAGTTGCGACAGAAATTGGAAGACGAGGCTATGCCCCTCCCCGACAAGTTTGTTGTTGGAGGGATTGTCTCAAAGCTCCCCGCTGGGTGGAGCAAGTTCTATGCAAACATGCATAGGAAGAAGTTGGAGATCACCCTTGAAGATCTCCTACAGGAAATCTATGTTGAGGACCAGATACGGGCTCAACTGAAGGTGGACACACTGTCCAAGCAATTGGCTAACGCCAATCTGGTTCAGACCAAGGAACCAAAGGGAAAGGAAAAGCGTGCAGATTTCCAGAAGAAGAAGAAGAACCCTAATAACTTGAATGTTAAGGGAACTTCTTTCAAGTCAAAGAAATCTAAGGCAAAGATGCCTTGTTTCAAGTGTGGCCAGTTGGGCCATTTCAAAAGTGAATGCACAGCACCGGCCAAGAAATCAGAGCAAGGTGAGCCTAGCAAAGTCTCAATGATTACTGATGTAATTGCTATGATTGGACAGGTTGATGCTGTAGGATTTGATTCAGACTGGTGGGTAGATACTGGAGCCACCTGCCATGTCTGCTCCAGTAAGGAGTGGTTCACCACCTACACACCCACTTCTGAAGCGGTTGTGATGGCGAACCAAGCACAAGCTGAAGTTCTAGGGATCGGAACGGTTATTCTGAAGCTGACTTCTGGCAAGTCTCTGACGCTTCAAGGCGTGAAGCACGTACCTGCTATCGCCAAGAACCTGATCTCGGGAGGCTTACTCTGCAATGCAGGCCTCAGAATGGACATCAATGCTGGCCAGATGGTGATGTCTATCAAGGGAACATACTTCGGGAAAGCTTTTTATACCGAAGAAATGTTCAAGATTCATCTTGTAAATCAGTCCAATGTAATTAATGTAATTAATGAAATCACTCCTTCTGCTTATACTCTTGAGTTGTGGCATAATAGGCTAGGACATGTTCATTGTAAACGAATAAACAGAATGTCTAGTCTAGGACTTATCTCCAAGTGTGGGGGTAAGGTAGAGAAATGTGAAGTTTGTGCTCAAACGAAGATCACAAGGAAACCCTTTCCTCGGGTTAATCGAAGTACAGATCTTCTGGAGTTGGTACACTCAGATATCTGTGACTTCAAACAGTTCTCTACAAAGGCCGGAATGAAGTATTTCATAACCTTCATCGACGACTTCTCAAAGTATGCGTTCGTCTACTTGCTGAAGGCTAAAGACGAAGCATTCGAGAAGTTCAAGGAGTTCAGAGCCGAAGCAGAGCGGCAGACTGGACAACAACTCAAAAGGATAAGAAGTGATCGAGGTAGGGAGTACAGGTCTCATGAATTCGCATCGTTCTGTAAGGAACATGGAATTGTCAATGAGACTACGGCTCCGTACTCTCCTCAATCAAACGGAGTAGCTGAGAGGAAGAACAGGACGTTGACAGAAATGATAAATTCAATGTTGTTGACTGCTGGCCTTCCTAAGTGCTACTGGGGAGAAGCTGCATTGACGACCACTTACATTCTAAATAGAGTGCCTCATGCAACTTCAGACGTTACTCCTCATGAACTCTGGTTCAAGGTCAGACCTAACTTGAATGTCATTCGAGTGTGGGGGTGTCTGGCGTATGTCAAGCTTCCAGATCTAAAGATTTAGAAACTTGGGACAAGGACTACAAAGACGATCTTCTTGGGGTATGCCGAGAAGAGTGATGCTCGGAGATTTCTTGATATTGAGTCAAATCATATCATTGAATCTCACGATGCAGAATATTTTGAAGATAAGTTTGCAAGGCACAAGAATATTGTTCTTCCGGATGTTCCGGAGAATAATGAGGGTGCACAAGAGACTGAAGTCTTCAATGAAGATGTGGTCCAAGAAGATGTTGTTGAAACAACGGTTGAACCAGAACAAGCTGAGCCGTCAGCTAAGCGTGTGAGGAGGCCGAAGGACTTCGGAAGTGACTTTGTTACCATCATGTGGAAGCAGATCCGCTTACCTATGATGAGGCGATGAAGACCAGAGACGCGGTTTTCTGGAAGGAGGCGATTGACAATGAGATTGATTCCATCACCTCAAATAACACTTGGGTGTTGGTTGATCTTCCTGAAGGAGCGAAACCCATCGGATACAAATGGATCTTCAAGAAGAAGATGAAAGCAGACGGAACTATTGACAAGTTCAAGGCTAGGTTGGTAGCCAAGGGATTTTCTCAGAAGCAGGGGATTGACTACTTTGACACATATGCTCCAGTAGTCCGGATGACCACCATCAGAATGTTGATTGCTCTCGCAGCAATACATAAGATGGTGATACACCAGATGGATGTGAATACGGCTTTCCTAAATGGCGAGCTGACCGAAGAGATTTACATGCAACAGCCAGAGGGATTTGTCATCAGAGGTCTTGAAGACAAAGTCTGCAAGTTGGTGAAATCCTTGTACGGTCTTAAACAAGCTCCCAAGATGTGGCATAAGAAATTTGACAAAGTTATAAGGTTAAATGACTACATGGTCAGCGATACGGACAAGTGTGTTTACACGAAGTTCGCTGATGGAAGAGGTGTGATCGTTTGTCTGTATGTGGACGACATGCTTATTGTCACGCCCCGCTCCCGTAGGAGCGATCGTCCTCGCTAAGGCGTGATGCCGCACGAGCCTAGATTACGCCCGTGCAAGGCGGGTTCCATAACGGCCGATTACAGCGGCTGCGACGGGGTCGTCGCACAGAAGTCCCAAGCAGAGACATTGAACACGCAGCAAAAATTTAGAACAAACATAAGTTATTCAAAGAAGCTCTTTTATTCATATTGAAACAACGGTTACATTGGGGGCACAAGGCCAAGATTACAATCACTCAGACACACTCGTCTCACATTACAATTCGCTCAGCTCTCTCTCTCATCTCTCGATGCATATTTGTCGATCCAGCGGAAGCTTCGGAAGGCGATGTCCATACATTATGTCCCGTATAAGTCTTCGAATCCATACGGCCGCACGCTTCGAATCGCCAAGGAACTCCGTGCCTCGACGCATCCAAGCGAGCTCCGCGCCACGAGCTTCTACCTGTGCCTGCACATAAACACTGTGTGGGTGTCAGTACCACTGTACTGGTGGAGTGAGCTCCTCGCCCACCCATACAAAACCGACACGTTTATTTTACTTTGTGCAATACAAGCCCCTTTTTACGATTGTCTTTCTAGTCTTGCCTTAGGATCGATTTTAGGACCGACGCTCGGCCTATTTAGTGTCTTTAGACCATCTTCGTGCCTCGCAGCGTAACCTGACTTATCCAAACTCGCCTTACGGCCCTTCTCAACTTAACACACAATGACTAACCAAACTTGTGGAACCGGTGTTGAGAACTCAAGTACGACGCCATATCTCGTGCCGAAGCACGTGTCTTTACGTATAACCGAATCGTAGGCTTTATAACACTTTGGTGCAACCGAACAGACATTTCATAACACATCGCATACCGTGCTTACGCTTCCTCTGTTACGACCGACACCGTGCATGCAGATTCGCCGCATAGCACGCCAATTATCTATATGAAAGGCCACTGGCATGACAAGCCATCGCGAACATAGCTCGGGTAGGCGGCGGGTCCTTCGATGCAAGGTAGCTAGCCCCATGGAAAGCCCCCGACTACCCACGCAATAAAGGCATGCGCTGCTATAACGTCTACCTCCTAGGACGACTGGGCCCGGTGCCCTGGCGTATAACCAGTCTAGGCAGAAATCCTTGTCGACAAGGTGTCCAATGACCACGCACCTACGAGACATCTAAACTCACGTAAATGCATGGCCTACTTGTTGGTACGACCGGAACTATACTTAGCAACTCGTGCTCTGAATCACACTTGGCATAACGTGCCTCGGGACCGCGAGACTCCCAACCGAGGGACCGCCTCGAAACACCTTAACGTGGATAGGAACGCGAGACTCCCAACCGAGGGACCGCCTCGAATCACTTAACGTGGATAGGAACGCGAGACTCCCAACCGAGGGACCGCCTCAAAACTCGACGTGGATAGGAACGCGAGACTCCCAACCGAGGGACCGCCTCGAAACACCTTAACGTGGATAGGAACGCGAGACTCCCAACCGAGGGACCGCCTCGAAACACCTTAACGTGGATAGGAACGCGAGACTCCCAACCGAGGGACCGCCTCGAATCACTTAACGTGGATAGGAACGCGAGACTCCCAACCGAGGGACTGCCTCAAAACTCGACGTGGATAGGAACGTGAGACTCCCAACCGAGGGACCGCCTCGAAACTCAATGTGGATAGGAACACGAGACTCCCAACCGAGGGACCGCCTCGAACTTCATCAAACTCGAGGAAACGACTACTACGTAGCCTTTCAACTTAACTTGAACAAACGTGTTCCTTAAGTGCCATGGACCGTGGCTAACTTTACATCGTGCCAACCGTGGCTCGTGCCTATAACTTAATTATGTCTTACGCGACGCTATCACCTGAGTCAAACGTTATATGACGGCCCATGATATCGTGGGACTATTTGACTTGACAACTGCAGAACGAGCGGGACGGCACTTAGAATGACTTAGGTCGATCGGCATAACTTTGCCTAACTTACTCAAGCCTACTACTTAACCCAAGGGACGAGCCAAGGCTATGCCAAGCCTTGCGCAGTAGAAACGTACATGCTTTATCGAGCATTTACGCGGGCGACGCCTATGACTTAGGCTAACTCATCATTTGTGTCGAATACCAACTTTCCTTCTCCCAAGCCACGGGACGAAGGATCGAGTGTCATTTTAAAGTACGCTGAGCCGACTTCTATTGAGACCGTGGGACCATTTTCCATGTTCTAAGACATTCCGACGGGTCGGGATTACTCCCTTAGCTATGTGCGTTCGTAGCTTTTATATTAGCCTACTTGTGCAAGTTGAAAACAAACGAATTATTAAGTGAAGGCTAAGATGAAGCGAGTTCACCGAAACTCCCCCACCTGAGCGATGTCTTCGAGTCGCCGTTGTAAGGCCAAGTCCGAACGCCGTCGGCGTTTCGATTCCTCTGATTGACTTTGCGGGACGGGGCACTACAACATACACCACTCAGAACAAGTCTCGTCCTCGAGACTTTCCTGAAGGCAAGCCATCCTACATTTCTATGGCCAAGACTCAATCGTACACATTTTGCCTACGCGTTTCTTCGATTTGGAGCCACGCTCGTGCTATCGCTAACTTAGTCGTAAGGCACACTAATCGATCAACCAACATTCGAATTCGTTTCAAATCAATGATCGTATTATCACCAATATTTCTTCGAAACTCACGATTCCAAAATCCTCGACACTTTCCGGTTTCTCAAGTCTCACTTGATTCAACGTATCACTTAGTTGGATCGTACACATATTCCAGGCGTTCCCAAAATATATGCATGTCAGCCAAGCCTCGTGATAGAGAATCCGCCATCACCACTCGAGTCGGATCGTGCACATATTCGGGCGTCCCTGATATACGTGCATGTCAGCCAAGACTCGCAAGTGGTGCCTCCATAACTCCTATCGCTTCGCGCTCGAATGCCTGCCTAACCGCTAGGCTTTATCTTTTCGTCAGTACTGGAATCATAGTTCCAAAACAACGATATCAACACTGACCCCATCCTAAGGTCAAACCAAATCGTTGGTACGGGGTTTTCTACCCAAGCTCGCATCACTCCGATTTCTAAACATCGAGCATCGATTTCCTACGCACATCCCAATATTCGTAGCACGGGGTCCGAGTCGTTCAGTAAAGCCATCCTACGATAACTCACGTTTCAACAAATTTTACGTCATATCAATATCGTTCGTTCATCAAGCCGTTTCGTATAGTCTATCTCTTTGAACACGTTCGACATAATCTGCCTATCAATCTTTCCAAGTCAAGCACGCTACAATACGATTCATCGCAAAACCATAATTCACGTTTCATACTTCCAAAATCATCTATTCCAATTCACGTAATCGATCACAAGGTCGTCTGACTTAACAATATGTTGTGCTCCGATCTCACGCGAGTCCGATTATCCACGGTGGTTCATGAATCACCATACAACGCACCCGCAGAATAATCATTCTCATCGGGGCGTAACACTTGTTTTGGGTCTCTAGACTAAATCATTTTCGATGCGCGGATTGGACCTACACAATCCTCAAGTTTTCATTCATTCGTCAATCATAAGTCCTAACATCCTCAAATTTTTCCTTCGCATCAAACCGACAAGTCAGGACAATCAAAGTTGCCGCGTCCTGATTTTTCTGAGTTCGATTATTCCCGCGACATGAATCACCATGTCAGCGCTCACGCAGAATGATCGTCCCAAATCTGACGCAACGTATGTACGAGGCTAGAGTAGCGCTCGCACAAGACAAGACTGTCGACGCTGTGGTTATCCGCGTAACCATCAAGACACGATCACTTTTATCCAACATTCATCTCCATCAAAATCCTAAGCATTGCATCCAACCGAATAATAGCACTTGCACGATCGTCATTCACCGAGTCCGAGTACCTCCGAGTTATTGCATATCATCTTTGATACGCCTCAATACCATCGACGATATACGTAACCTGACGATCTTCGTTTGCAACGAATTCTGAGTCGTACGAATGATGCTATCGTCCGACTGGATAATCTCCTCGAACCGTTCACCACATCAATTTCTTCAACCCAAATTCACGTATCGTTTATCCGTCTGTCTCAAGTCATTGACTAACGTATTTCCTCAATTCGTATCATCCCTTGCTAATTCAAACCATCGAGAAACATCCATTCCAATCCTCAGAGTCATTCATGTAACTTTAAAATCGAACATTTCATGCACGCTACCTACCCGTCGTGTTAACTTTTCGTATACGATCCGTATCAATTTTCTCGATTCGAACTCAATCGTTTTCGCGTTTCATACTCGTGCAATCCTCAATCTCTCGCTCGAATACTTTCCAAGACAGACCATACACCACTCGGGATTCGAGTCATCCAATCTAGACCAAATCACGTTTGCATTATTCGCTAAGACATGTTTCAGATTCCTTCGACAAATCCCTAGCGTAATCGTTCACGTCGCATCGACGCCCTAAGTCGTTCGTACTATTCCTTAAAATCCAGAACAATCTTCCGTGCACGCCTAAGCGTTAGTCTGATAACGTTCCTATCGATATACACTCCAAGTGTACCTCCGTTCCCGACCAAGCGGTACTTAATATCGGTTGCGACTCGTTTGCACCAAAAGGTCGAGGTGCGCGATACGCGGCACCACTTAGCCAAAAGGCCGTGCGCATATCCATCCCGTTCTAACTATACCCCGAGTTTTCATGCTTATTTGCTAATGTCGACGTAGGACTCGTTAGGCACGCACGCGACTTGCTAACTTTAGCACGCATTTTCTATCAACTCAAGGTCGGCACCGTTTGGCCCAAAGGCCACCACCTATCGATGCGTTCGATTGAACGCTTGTACGAGCTTTCAAAAATATTAGACTTATTGTATGGACATGCCGAGGGACGATTGAGAGAGAGCGCACCAACGATATCACGTTGCGGAAGCACAATTCAGAGTTTGCGAAACAACGGAGTTAAAGAATTCAATTGATAGTCCAAGGACGTAAAGCCGTGCTCTGATACCATTATGTCATGCCCCGCTCCCGTAGGAGCGATCGTCCTCGCTAAGGCGTGATGTCGCACGAGCCTAGATTGCGCCCGTGCAAGGCGGGTTCCATAACGGCCGATTACAGCGGTTGCGACGGGGTCGTCGCACAGAAGTCCCAAGCAGAGACATTGAACACGCAGCGGAAATTTAGAACAAACATAAGTTATTCAAAGAAGCTCTTTTATTCATATTGAAACAACGGTTACATTGGAGGCACAAGGCCAAGATTACAATCACTCAGACACACTCGTCTCACATTACAATTCGCTCAGCTCTCTCTCTCATCTCTCGGCGTTCGATTCCTCTGATTGACTTTGCGGGACGGGGCACTACAACATACACCACTCAGAACAAGTCTCGTCCTCGAGACTTTCTTGAAGGCAAGCCATCCTACATTTCTATGGCCAAGACTCAATCGTACACATTTTGCCTACGCGTTTCTTCGATTTGGAGCCACGCTCGTGCTATCGCTAACTTAGTCGTAAGACACACTAATCGATCAACCAACATTCGAATTCGTTTCAAATCAATGATCGTATTATCACCAACATTTCTTCGAAACTCACGATTCCAAAATCCTCGACACTTTTCGGTTTCTCAAGTCTCACTTGATTCAACGTATCACTTAGTTGGATCGTACACATATTCCAGGCGTCCCCAAAATATATGCATGTCAGCCAAGCCTCGTGATAGAGAATCCGCCATCACCACTCGAGTTGGATCGTGCACATATTCGGGCGTCCCTGATATACGTGCATGTCAGCCAAGACTCGCAAGTGGTGCCTCCGTAACTCCTATCGCTTCGCGCTCGAATGCCTGCCTAACCGCTAGGCTTTATCTTTTCGTCAGTACTGGAATCATAGTTCCCAAACAACGATATCAACACTGACCCCATCCTAAGGTCAAACCAAATCGTTGGTACAGGGTTTTCTACCCAAGCTCGCATCACTCCGATTTCTAAACATCGAGCATCGATTCCCTACGCACATCCCAATATTCGTAGCACGGGGTCCGAGTCGTTCAGTAAAGCCATCCTACGATAACTCACGTTTCAACAAATTTTACGTCATATCAATATCGTTCGTTCATCAAGCCGTTTCGTATAGTCTATCTCTTTGAACACGTTCGACATAATCTGCCTATCAATCTTTCCAAGTCAAGCACGCTACAATACGATTCATCGCAAAACCATAATTCACGTTTCATACTTCCAAAATCATCTATTCCAATTCACGTAATCGATCACAAGGTCGTCTGACTTAACAATATGTTGTGCTCCGATCTCAAGCGAGTCCGATTATCCACGGTGGTTCATGAATCACCATGCAATGCACCCGCAGAATAATCATTCTCATCGGGGCGTAACACTTGTTTTGGGTCTCTAGACTAAATCATTTTCGATGCGCGGATTGGACCTACACAATCCTCAAGTTTTCATTCATTCGTCAATCATAAGTCCTAACATCCTCAAATTTTTTCTTCGCATCAAACCGACAAGTCAGGACAATCAAAGTTGTCGCGTCCTGATTTTTCTGAGTTCGATTATTCCTGCGACATGAATCACCATGTCAGCGCTCACGCAGAATGATCGTCCCAAATCCGACGCAACGCATGTACGAGGCTAGAGTAGTGCTCGCACAAGACAAGACTGTCGACGCTGTGGTTATCCGCGTAACCATCAAGACACGATCACTTTTATCCAACATTCATCTCCATCAAAATCCTAAGCATTGCATCCAACCGAATAATAGCACTTGCACGATCGTCATTCATCGAGTCCGAGTACCTCCGAGTTATTGCATATCATCTTTGATACGCCTCAATACCATCGACGATATACGTAACCTGACGATCTTCGTTTGCAACGAATTCTGAGTCGTGCGAATGATGCTATCGTCCGACTGGATAATCTCCTCGAACCGTTCACCACATCAATTTTTTCAACCCAAATTCACGTATCGTTTATCCGTCTGTCTCAAGTCATTGACTAACGTATTTCCTCAATTCGTATCATCCCTTGCTAATTCAAACCATCGAGAAACATCCATTCCAATCCTCAGAGTCATTCATGTAACTTTAAAATCGAACATTTCATGCACGCTACCTACCCGTCGTGTTAACTTTTCGTATACGATCCGTATCAATTTCCTCGATTCGAACTCAATCGTTTTCGCGTTTCATACTCGTGCAATCCTCAATCTCTCGCTCGAATACTTTCCAAGACAGACCATACACCACTCGGGATTCAAGTCATCCAATCTAGACCAAATCACGTTTGCATTATTCGCTAAGACATGTTTCAGATTCCTTCGACAAATCCCTAGCGTAATCGTTCACGTCGCATCGACGCCCTAAGTCGTTCGTACTATTCCTTAAAATCCAGAACAATCTTCCGTGCACGCCTAAGCGTTAGTCTGATAACGTTCCTATCGATATACACTCCAAGTGTATCTCCGTTCCCGACCAAGCGGTACTTAATATCGGTTGCGACTCGTTTGCACCAAAAGGTCGAGGTGCGCGATACGCGGCACCACTTAGCCAAAAGGCCGTGCGCATATCCATCCCGTTCTAACTATACCCCGAGTTTTCATGCTTATTTGCTAATGTCGACGTAGGACTCGTTAGGCACGCACGCGACTTGCTAACTTTAGCACGCATTTTCTATCAACTCAAGGTCGGCACCGTTTGGCCCAAAGGCCACCACCTATCGATGCGTTCGATTGAACGCTTGTACGAGCTTTCGAAAATATTAGACTTATTGTATGGACATGCCGAGGGACGATTGAGAGAGAGCGCACCAACGATATCACGTTGCGGAAGCACAATTCAGAGTTTGCGAAACAACGGAGTTAAAGAATTCAATTGATAGTCCAAGGACGTAAAGCCGTGCTCTGATACCATTATGTCACGCCCCGCTCCCGTAGGAGCGATCGTCCTCGCTAAGGCGTGATGCCGCACGAGCCTAGATTGCGCCCGTGCAAGGCGGGTTCCATAACGGCCGATTACAGCGGCTGCGACGGGGTCGTCGCACAGAAGTCCCAAGCAGAGACATTGAACACACAGCGGAAATTTAGAACAAACATAAGTTATTCAAAGAAGCTCTTTTATTCATATTGAAACAACGGTTACATTGGGGGCACAAGGCCAAGATTACAATCACTCAGACACACTCGTCTCACATTACAATTCGCTCAGCTCTCTCTCTCATCTCTCGATGCATATTTGTCGATCCAGCAGAAGCTTCGGAAGGCGATGTCCATACATTATGTCCCGTATAAGTCTTCGAATCCATGCGGCCGCACGCTTCGAATCGCCAAGGAACTCCGTGCCTCGACGCATCCAAGCGAGCTCCGCGCCACGAGCTTCTACCTGTGCCTGCACATAAACACTGTGTGGGTGTCAGTACCACTGTACTGGTGGAGTGAGCTCCTCGCCCACCCATACAAAACCGACACGTTTATTTTACTTTGTGCAATACAAGCCCCTTTTTACGATTGTCTTTCTAGTCTTGCCTTAGGATCGATTTTAGGACCGACGCTCGGCCTATTTAGTGTCTTTAGACCATCTTCGTGCCTCGCAGCGTAACCTGACTTATCCAAACTCGCCTTACGGCCCTTCTCAACTTAACACGCAATGACTAACCAAACTTGTGGAACCGGTGTTGAGAACTCAAGTACGACGCCATATCTCGTGCCGAAGCACGTGTCTTTACGTATAACCGAATCGTAGGCTTTATAACACTTTGGAGCAACCGAACAGACATTTCATAACACATCGCATACCGTGCTTACGCTTCCTCTGTTACGACCGACACCGTGCATGCAGATTCGCCGCATAGCACGCCAATTATCTATATGAAAGGCCACTGGCATGATAAGCCATCGCGAACATAGCTCGGGTAGGCGGCGGGTCCTTCGATGCAAGGTAGCTAGCCCCATGGAAAGCCCCCGACTACCCACGCAATAAAGGCATGCGCTGCTATAACGTCTACCTCCTAGGACGACTGGGCCCGGTGCCCCGGCGTATAACCAGTCTAGGCAGAAATCCTTGTCGACAAGGTGTCCAATGACCACGCACCTACGAGACATCTAAACTCACGTAAATGCATGGCCTACTTGTTGGTACGACCGGAACTATACTTAGCAACTCGTGCTCTGAATCACACTTGGCATAACGTGCCTCGGGACCGCGAGACTCCCAACCGAGGGACCGCCTCGAAACACCTTAACGTGGATAGGAACGCGAGACTCCCAACCGAGGGACCGCCTCGAAACACCTTAACGTGGATAGGAACGCGAGACTCCCAACCGAGGGACCGCCTCGAATCACTTAACGTGGATAGGAACGCGAGACTCCCAACCGAGGGACCGCCTCAAAACTCGACGTGGATAGGAACGCGAGACTCCCAACCGAGGGACCGCCTCGAAACACCTTAACGTGGATAGGAACGCGAGACTCCCAACCGAGGGACCGCCTCGAAACACCTTAACGTGGATAGGAACGCGAGACTCCCAACCGAGGGACCGCCTCGAAACACCTTAACGTGGATAGGAACGCGATACTCCCAACCGAGGGACCGCCTCGAATCACTTAACGTGGATAGGAACGCGAGACTCCCAACCGAGGGACCACCTCAAAACTCGACGTGGATAGGAACGCGAGACTCCCAACCGAGGGACCGCCTCGAAACTCAATGTGGATAGGAACGCGAGACTCCCAACCGAGGGACCGCCTCGAACTTCATCGAACTCGAGGAAACGACTACTACGTAGCCTTCCAACTTAACATGAACAAACGTGTTCCTTAAGTGCCATGGACCGTGGCTAACTTTACATCGTGCCAACCGTGGCTCGTGCCTATAACTTAATTATGTCTTACGCGACGCTATCACCTGAGTCAAACGTTATATGACGGCCCATGATATCGTGGGACTATTTGACTTGACAACCGTAGAACGAGCGGGACGGCACTTAGAATGACTTAGGTCGATCGGCATAACTTTGCCTAACTTACTCAAGCCTACTACTTAACCCAAGGAACGAGCCAAGGCTATGCCAAGCCTTGCGCAGTGGAAACGTACATGCTTTATCGAGCATTTACGCGGGCGACGCCTATGACTTAGGCTAACTCATCATTTGTGTCGAATACCAACTTTTCTTCTCCCAAGCCACGGGACGAAGGATCGAGTGTCATTTTAAAGCACGCTGAGCCGACTTCTATTGAGACCGTGGGACTATTTTCCATGTTCTAAGACATTCCGACGGGTCGGGATTACTCCCTTAGCTATGTGCGTTCGTAGCTTTTATATTAGCCTACTTGTGCAAGTTGAAAACAAACGAATTATTAAGTGAAGGCTAAGATGAAGCGAGTTCACCGAAACTCCTCCACCTGAGCGATGTCTTCGAGTCGCCGTTGTAAGGCCAAGTCCGAACGCCGTCGGCGTTTCGATTCCTCTGATTGACTTTGCGGGACGGGGCACTACACTTATCCTAGGTACGGATATTAGATGTGTCACGGAGACAAAGAAATTCATCTCAAGCAAGTTCAGTATGAAGGACTTGGGAGAAGCTGATGTGATCTTAGGGATCAAGATCATCCGGACAGACACTGGACTAGCGCTGTCACAGTCTCATTATATTGAGAAAATGATCACTCGTTATGGGTATTGGGATCTTCCAGGGATCGATACGCCGTACAGGTGTGATCTGAAGCTGAAGCCTAATTCAGGAGAAAGCGTCAGGCAGCTGGAGTATGCAAGCGTAATCGGGAGTTTGATGTATGCTACTACTGCCACAAGGCCTGACATAGCTTTCGCCGTGGGAATGCTGAGTCGTTTTACGAGCAATCCAGGTGTTGAACACTGGAAAGCTGTGGAACGGGTTATGAGATATCTCAAGAAGACTCAGACATATGCACTGTACTACAGCGGAGATCCGTCGGTAGTAGAAGGCTTCAGTGATGCCAGTTGGTGCTCAGAGGTGGAGAGCGAGAGGTCCACAGGTGGATACATTTTCACAATGGGTGGAGCTGCTATATCGTGGAAGTCGTAGAAGCAGACTATGCTCTCGCGGTCATCCATGGAATCTGAGTTCTTTGCACTTGATACCGCAGCCGAGGAAGCTGAATGGCTTTGGGAGCTCATGTATGATCTTCCAGTGGTTGGGGCGCAAATACCGGCGATACCGATATACTGCGACAACCAGGCGACTGCGGCGGTGGCATCAAATGACCTTTTCAACGGAAAGAAGAGGACTTTGCGGTTGAAGCACAGGACAGTACACGATCTTATCAAGAGAGGTGTTATTGCAGTAATTGATGTTCGGAGTCAGGAGAACCTGGCGGATCCGTTCACCAAGGGCCTCAAGCGCCAGCTGGTCGATGACACAGCTTGTAAAATGGGCTTGAAGGCATTCTGATATTGTATTATTGTATTCCTACCATAAAGTTTTATGCTATTAGTTCAAAGATTTATCTACTAGGCATCTAGCTTTTGGTTCAAGGGAGGACCACTAATCGGAAGAATATCAGGAACGGTGGGTACATGTTCTATTGGGCATGGAGAGGTTACGGACCTATAACCACTGTTGTCTACTGTTGTTTTCTGCGGAAAACAGGTCCTGTGGGAGGTTGGCTTAAATGCCTTAATGAGTTCTCAGGTATTTGGAATGTCTGGTATGCTTTACAGGAAGCATGGTAGCACAGCACAACAAGGAGTGTGACTCCATGCTATGTGTGGCGGTGACTCCACCATGAGGTTCTCGAAGGAGGTAAAGCCTCGGCTATGTTAGCCAAGTTACAGCGGCGTAGCACCGCAAATAGGCAGTTGGCCTAATGCTGTATATTGAATTAAAGAGGATTGTAGTCAGCACTACAAAGAGGAGGTGTTCCTCATGTTACGGGTGGCACGACACCACAATGAGGTAAACCCGGCTAGGGATAAAGCCTCGGCCTTGTAAGCCATGTCGTAGCGGCGTAACACCGCACAGAAGCGTAAGGCTTCATGCTGGATAGTTTGGCACTACAAAGGGGCAAGACCTCATGCTACAGGTAGTATGACACTACGATGAGGTTCCCGGTAATTCGGGGTAAGGTCCTCGGCTTAAGGCCATGTCATAGCGGCGTAGCACCGCAAAGGAAGCGTTGGACGCTTCATGCCATGTCTCTTTAATAAAGAACTCACCTATAGTGTATGGACAAAGAGATATCAGGCCGTCTCTTGAGGGTAAACTTGTAGACGCCCAATATTATACACTGAAACCAGGCTGGCACACGGCCTTAAATGTGCAGCCAGAAGCACATGTAACTACATTATGTGAGTGGAAAGAATTTCAGCTATGATGCAGAATTCAAGGCTTAGTCTATTCTTGTATTATAGTTTGATTTTTGACTCACGTGGAAAGATTCAAGTCTTAAGTGGCATCTATCCTAAAAGCATAATGGACAGTTACTGTGAGGAACACTCGTACTCATATATATAGAGATATGTGGGGGATTGTTGGGTTTTTAGCCTTTAGTTTTGGTTTTTAGTCCCACATCGGCTAGAAAGGAATGTATATCTCCATATATATGAGTCTTTGCTCTTTATGGAGATGCACATGTAGTGCACATGGGTGTGTGCCATGTGGGATTAATTATTAATGGTATAAAGGCTTAATCAACAATTAAGAAGCTGTAAGCTTTTTGCTCTTGGAAATTTATTTCCATGGAGCTAAGCTCCGTAGGAGCTTAGCGACTCGGACTCGGACTCGGACTCGGACTCGGGCTCGGGCTCGGACTCGGACTCGGGCTCAAGGGCTCATGAGGCGTAATGTGGCGTTTTGTTGGCGCACTTTGCACTTAGCACGTCAGCATCGTCGCTAGGCGCATAGTGCGCTTTGCGAGCCCAGTTACGCTGGCCCAGTTACGCAGCCCAGTACGTCCAGTACGCGCAGTGTGCGCAGCGTACGCAGTGTGCGTAGAGTGCGTATATGCGTATGGCTGGCTGCATATTAGAGCGGGAACGGTTGCAGCAGTTGCTGCACTTTTAGGAGTGGTTCAGCCACTACCCTGAAGTTCAGGCAACTGCTTGGCAACCGCCCCGTGGGCTATATATGCAGGTTCTCTCCTCTCTCTCAGTGTTGGAGATATCAGAATTCCAGGGAGAAAACTCTAAGTGTTCTTTAACACAACAGAGTAGTGAGCGTATTTTTTAACACAAACACTAGTACTTTTTAGTACGCTTGGGTTCTGTTACTTCAGAAACAGAGAGAGAAGAGTAGAGCCATTGCCAGAGGAGTTCGCCGTCTTCCGAGGAGTCAGAAGAGCAGGAGTGTTCCAAGGTTTTCCGTCAACCTTGCTGGTTCCTGGAAGCTGTTCGCAGAGGGCGAATAAAGCTTTTAGCAACGGTGATCATTCACCCCAGCAATTCCATTTCTCGCCTGTCACCCTTCTGTTGCCTTTAGCAGTTCTGTCAGTATCTTCTTTTTAGAAGGCACTACTGCCAGTTTGCTACGATCACGAAAATCTCTTTAGATTATTCGTGAATTACGATATCTTTTTAGATCTCGTAATTTGCAGAATCCTTCTGGATCTCTGTTGCAAAACCTTCTTTAAGGAATTGTATTTGAAACATTGTTTTTACAACTGTTTCAGTTTCTGTATTTTCCATCGAAAAGCGTGCCCCGGCGTTCCCGGCAATAACAATATGTCCCGATCCAATACTGACTGATACATGATACTTATCGATACTGACACTGGGGGGTATATATTACGGTCAATTTGACAAAGAAAATTAAAAAAAAAAGATCGATCCACAAGAATGTAAAAACATAATAAGGTTGTAAAAGCATATAAGAGAAGAAAACTTATTTATCGCATGTAAACCAATCGACAATAATTACTACTATTTTATTCAATTTCAAAAATACTAAAAAACAACACTGAAAATACTTAAAATTATATTTAAGTATATAAAATATATTTTTTAAAGTGTTAATAGTTTATTAATTATTATTTGTTTTTCGATATAAAAAAAAATCGGATACTCCGATCCGAAACCTCGGATACTGCCGAACCCATACTACACTATCAAATTCATGGTAAACGTAAATGAAAATTATAGGAATAGACCATCTTAAATACAGAAAACAGTGAATATAAATCCATATATTGATGATAGACGCATATGTAAACTTCCATTTAGAAGAATGAAAATAGGTTGTCATGATGTATGTGCTTCTCAAGAAAAGAAAAAATTAAAACTTGAGTGGTCTAGGTCTAACCTTTCGGTTTCATCTTGACTTCCTCACAAGGTGTCCACATTGTCGATTTTCATTCTATAAATGTAGGCTTGGCAGGTATTTTCTACAAAAGCGGGCTTGAACTTTTGCAACAAATCAAAGAAATTTATGAAAGAAAGACATGCCAAAGCAAAACAGGACACTAAAAACTTAAAAATTAATTCGAACTCCATTAATTAATGAAAATATGTCAAAAACAAAAAATCCATTTTACTCTTGGTACATATTGATAGTCCAGCCAATTTTCAGAATCACAAATATATAAATCAGATCAATTTATAAACATAGAAATAGATTGACATATAAAATGGATCTGCCAATTTCGATAAAACTTAGAAAATATTACAGTATTACACTATACAAGCTGCCAATTTTTCAAATTATTGATATAACTAACCAAATTGTAAATGTATTACACACCAGCAATTAGAAGCTGCGAATTTTTCAGAATGACAAAAGATAAAACTTACAAATATATCACACTACAATCAGGGACGGCTCCAAGGTTTAACACAAATTACAACTTAATTACACAATTCACTTACAACTTAATTACACAATTCACTTTCTACACTTACAACTTATAACACAAATTACACAATACAATACAATCAGGGCCCGGCTCCAAGCCTAGGCGTCCTAGGCATGGGTCTAGGGCCCCAAAATTTTTAAAGTCCCCCTAAATTTTACAAAGGTCCCAAAAATTTACAAATGTCCCATAAATTTTATAAAGGCCTCCAAATTTTACAAAGTCCCCCCAAGTTTTACAGAATTCCCAAATTTTTTACATAATGACCCACATTTTCAGGATCGTCTAGGACCTCATTTTTGCTAGAGTCAGCCTTGAATACAATCCCTTGTCCATGGTTCCACCAAGCTTCTTGACTCCTCCAAGGTTCCTTTCCTCCTAGCTCTAGTATGTAGCAGGTGGAGACATGATGCATCGTGACTGAGTGGATTCGATCTTACAGGAACTCGGATTATTCCTCAATTAAACAAGGTTCCAAAAAGGCAGACCATAATTGAAGTATTGCTAGCCTTTTAGTGTATGTATATACTTCTACTGATAGTGTATTAGTGTATGCAATATAACCAACAAGAAAATAAAAGAGCCAGAGATAGTACGCTGCTACCGATAAAAGGTTTTGTCGTCCAAGTTTTCGCTTCCTATTTCGGTTTCAAGGAGAAGATAAATATCCATACAGAGATTAAGTGTCCAAAATCAATAAAAACATAGAATGGGTACTGCTCTAATATTCAGTGCTGCGAAACAAATAATAAAATATCTAGAATTCCCCTATTTTATGAGTAAATTATTTACCCTACTATTCTCAATCCCCGGAACATGGGAATAGCATTTCCATCCAAAATATGTCCGGAAATAAAATAAATCCCGCACCCTAGGTACGTTTGATTGCAAAGGTGGAAAATATGTGAAAAATAAATTAATTATATAGAATTATTATACTATTTCCATAATCAAGAAGAAAGAGAATTCAGTAGCTAGACCACTACCTTTGGGTGCATTAGGGACAAATAGGTTAGACTAGTTATGAAAGTAATTGATCTAGACTAAGAGCTTGATATAAACAAAAAAACAACAACAACATGATGATGGAAACTGAAAGCCTAATCCACTACTATTTGTGCTGCAACATATAGAGCAAAGAAACAGAGCAAAATTGATCCAACACATTTCCATTGAATTCATTGCTGCATTTGGAGAAAATTAGTGAAAGGTGAGATATTTTCCTTTCTTTTTTCCGAATTTTTTGATCATTCATCGATCTATTTGATACATTATCAACCAACAAAACTATAAAAAAAAAGAAAAACAAAAAAAAACTGTTTTCTAATGCAACGGGACACTACCAAAAAACAAGAACATGAACCCATAATCAAATTTATGAAAGAACATACGGCGGACGACTGTGCGGTCGAGGCAAGATCGGGGATAAAAAACTAGCCAAAGTCAATGACTGAAATTCCAAAGAAATTTCAACCGGAATTCCAGGTTTTTACGAGAGCAACAATGCAAGAAGGTTAATTGTTTTGTGTGTATTTTTCAGCACTTTTGGGCTGCATTCCATCAGTTTTCGATAACTCATATTTATCGGGGGCAATTTAAGGTTTTCTAAAACCTAAATTATGGATACTTAATCCTATATAATGGAGGCTAAGGGAATTGCTTCCATCGTGCTCCTAAGGAGATTCAAGGAAGATCGACCAAATTTTATTAGGAGACGATGCTCACTCCTTGGTTTTTATTCTTCAAGATAGAAGAATGATTTGGTCGGAGTTTCGCCAACTCGGTCTGGGAGATTGTCATTTATATGATAGGATCCTGAGCTCCTATCATATAAATGTTTGAGTTCCTTCCAGGAATTGTCATCAGGAATCAACTGTTAGCTAAACAAAGGAAATTTGGGAGAAATTCTAGGGTTTATTGAAGTAAAATGACAGGAATTACAATGGCAGAATAAATGCAGGAAGAATGAAAATGCAGTAAGAAAGTAATACTGAGAACAATTGGTAAAATATCTGATTATCCTTCTCTTCCTATTTGCAGCTATATATAGGAAGAATATACTTGCTGACGTGGCTTATATTTGTCATTGCAGGCTGTGATTGGCCTGACAAATGATGAGCTGTCCTCTGAAGAGCTGAGCTGGCCCTGAGAGAGAAAATAACTAACAAGCCAACTGCCCAGATCTGGACATTGCCTGTGCCTATGCAATTGGGCACGCATCAACTCCCTCTCCCTTAAATTGACCTTGTCTCAAGGTCAAGGAGGAAATAACACTGATTCCTGGATCCCATATAGTTATCACCATCTTCTCTTGGGTAGAAGGGCCAACTTGTGTTGCAGCTGCAACACTTGGATTCAAGTTTGCTTCCTTTTGGACTGTGACCTTTTTCGTCATGGCAAGTTTTGTGTGATGTCTCTGCAAAATCTTGTCTGAAAGGCAACTGTCAATTGCACACTTCCTAATTGTTTCATCAGGATACTCAGCAAACTGTTGAAGAATAATGTGCTCATGCACTAGCACATATCGCTCTACTGGTCTAAGATTTGAGGAAATATGAGTAGGATGAACCTTGTCACACATCTGCAGTTCTAATGTTGTCGGTGCATCATCTTCTATATATATGGCTGAACCTGTAGTAGTGGCAGGGTACTCTACAGAGTAGAGCTGGATAATATAGAATTGGTTTTTTTGTCTGAGCTCCTTCAGATCTGCTTCAAACAGGTTATGCTTGTCTGCACCCAACCCTTTAAAAGCTTGTACTTGCCCATCTTGATGAAACACCATAGTGAGGTCCTCGAAATTCCAGAGGATAGTTCCCAGAGTTCTTAGCCAATTAGCTCCTAAGACCACTTGACACCCTGTGATAGGTAGCTTGAGTAGATTCATCTGTAATTTTTTTCCTTGGCAGTCAATCAAAACATTTGGACACATGCCTTGGCTTTGTAACTTCTCTCCATTGGCTACCAATACTTCAAAAACTTCATTATTTGAGGTACTTAGCTGCAACCTCTCACTGAATTGCTTGTCAACAAAACTGTGAGTGGATCCAGAGTCCACTAACACTATGACTGGCTTGCCTTGTATTGTCCCTCTCATCTTCATGGTTGAATGTTGGGTTGTTCCTGACAGAGCCTGCAATGAAATGGAGAAAGATTCTGGAATTACCTCATCTTGAACATTTTCTTCCTGTTCATCCTCTGTAGTCAGCATAAACAGTCTCTTCTCCTTGCATTTGTGGCCTTTGAACCATTTCTCTTCACACAGAAAACACAAACCCAAATTTTTTTCTCCTCACTATTTCAGTAGGGGATATAGTGAGTCTTCCTGGGTGTGTGGTGTTTGTATATTTTTTTTCTGCTTCATTATTGTTTGCAGGAGGAGCTGGGGTGTTAGGCACCATACTTGTTGTAGGAGTAGTCTTGTACAAGTGTGTGTGACCCTTGTAGTTCCTCTTGAGGGCTAAGAACTTGGCTTCATACAACTTAGAGAGTTGCATGGCTGTTAGCAAACTTCTTGGGCTTGCTAATTGCAGCTCATATCTGATCTCTTCTTTCAAACCACCTATATAGTGACTGATGAGACAGATCTCAGGAACCCCTTGCACTCTTTGTGAGACTCTCTGGAATTGGGAATTATATTCCTGGACATCAGAGTCTTGTTGGAGATGTTTCAGGTCAATGATGTGGTCTGTGAACTGAGAGGGGCCAAACTCCATTCTGATACTTTGGTAAAAATCATCCCAAGTCATGACTCCATTCTTGAGCTTCAACACCCATCTTAGCCAATATGCAGCTGTGCCTTTGAGTTGGACTGAACATAACTTGATTCTATCAGCTTCTAAAGTATGATAAAAACTGAAATAGTGATCCACTCTCATTAGCCATTCCTCAACATCACCTGAGCCATCATACTCAGGCAATTTAAGTCTGTGTGAGGATTGCCCCCTGTTTTGATTTTGAATGATATTTGGAGCATTATAAGGAAATCCTCCAGCCTGTACACCAGGCCTTGGGGGAGTATACAATGCTCCAGGAGCATTTGCTGTATTTCCTACCATTTGTATGTTTGGTGGTGTTCTCATGTGGGAAAAAGGAGTTTGTTCACCAGTGGCCATGGCTAAATTTATCATTGATGTGTTGGCATTTCCCAAATGCATGTTATTATTATGCACAGGGGAAATTTGCCCAGAGAAATGTGGTGTAGGTGAAAAATTGTGTAATAATGGAGGGGAGTTCATATTTGAGCTCGAACTCTCTCCCTCTTTTCGAGATCTGGTTAATTCTTCCAGCATCTTCTCAAATTTTCCAAATCGGTCTTCGAATTGCTCAAATTTGGCAGGGAGGCCTTCCAACTGAACAATTTTGGTAGACAGATCTAGCATAGTACCTGATATGGCACCCATGATTCCTTCAATGGAGAGGATCCGTTCGTTGTCGACGAACACTCTCCTCCCCTCAGATGCCACTCCTCCAGATCAGCCGAGGCCAGAGCTTCCTTCTCGGCTGCCTTCACTCACTGGATCTAGAGGCTCTGATACCATGTTGATAGGATCCTGAGCTCCTATCATATAAATGTTTGAGTTCCTTCCAGGAATTGTCATCAGGAATCAACTGTTAGCTAAACAAAGGAAATTTGGAGGAAATTCTAGGGTTTATTGAAGTAAAATGACAGGAATTACAATGGCAGAATAAATGCAGGAAGAATGAAAATGCAGTAAGAAAGTAATACTGAGAACAATTGATAAAATATCTGATTATCCTTCTCTTCCTATTTGCAGCTATATATAGGAAGAATATACTTGCTGACGTGGCTTATATTTGTCATTGCAGGCTGTGATTGGCCTGACAAATGATGAGCTGTCCTCTGAAGAGCTGAGCTGGCCCTGAGAGAGAAAATAACTAACAAGCCAACTGCCCAGAGCTGGACATTGCCTGTGCCTATGCAATTGGGCATGCATCAGAGATTGTCACCATCGGATGGTGGACAATTGCTACTAGGCATGGAGTTCTAGTTAAGGTTGCTGTTTTCTTACGATCTCGTTGTAACTCTATTTTTCCTTCTTGAGTAGTTGTAATATACCGATTCTTTGGACAAAGGAATCAATAGATACTTGCATTCAATCTTGTTCTTCATATATAAAAGATACTTGCATTCAAGCATGAGATTGATGTAGCAGCTTGCCATGCTGAGTTCTCATTTACTCGAAGAGAGGGGAATAGAGTAGCGCATGAGTTGGCTACTTGTGCTCTTAAAAATGCTAGAAGTGACATCTTCACTCACCCGCCTGAATTTATTCTTCATTTGATTGTATCAGAAGCTTCTGCTTCTCCTTTGAACTTTAGTTGATTGCAATAAATATAGTATTACTATCAAAAAAAAAAAAAAAAAAAAAAAAAAAAAAAAAAAAAAAAAAATTGTCCGGATGGATGTATATATGCTTGTGTGATATGTCTTGGTTCTCTCTAACAGAATCGTGTTAGTGTTTTATGTAGGTTTCGGTGATCGACGTTCAAAGAATCCATGGGGCACGTTTTCTGAATCCTACAATAAATTAGTAACATGTTTGTTTCGTCAAATAAATTTAACCCCTATGCTTTTCCACCACAAAAAGTACATTCCTATATATAATGCAGTTTGTTTGGCAATATTAAGCTCGGGTTTAATTATCAACTTTGGCACACCATGAAAGTCCAGACTGAAGCTCAATCCTGACTAAAACCTGACAAGTTAGTAAACCAGTTGGGTTATGCGTTTGGGTGCAAGTATCAGTTGTTAGAATTTTTTTTTTTTTCCAACATCAGGTTCATACTAGATTTCATAAACCTGCAACAACAACAGCATATCTTCCTGTTAGATAGGTGTATCGGTCGAGCGTACCTCAAGTGTCATCATATCATTATGAAAGTTGAGCAACTAAGGTTGCCAAGTAAAAATTTCTTCACTATTTTGTCTCAAATAAGTCAACTACAGAAACTGAAATAAGAACTCATATAGCAGAACTCATGAGTTCCTAATTTTTCAAACTCGGCTATAAAAATATGTTGGATTACATTCATCATGATCCCTTGATCTTCTCAACCAGTTAAAGAGAAAAATCAGTACAGTTATATATATATATATATATATATATATATATATATATATATATATATATATATATATGCAAATGACCTCTAACCTGTATATATATATATATATGCAAATGACCTCTAACCTGTGGTTAAGAGAGATGCCATATCTCAACGTTGGGGTCGGAAGAGGTTTGGCAACGTTAGAGAAAGACTTGCTTCTCTCCATAGTCGGCTCCTTGATATTCAATCGAAACCTGTCTCTGATCAACATCTACGTGAGGAATGATCCATCAGTTCTGAAATAAATGAACTCCAGTCCAAAGAGCAAAGTGCAGATGGATCCAGAATGGCGACAGGAACACCAAATACTTCCATACCAAAGCAACGTTGAGGAAAAGACACAATGATATCCGCTCAATCAAGTTGACTGATGGTACTTGGACGTATGACCCAGTCAGGATTATTGATGCGATTATCAATCACTTCAAATCTATTCTCTGTAATACGGAGCACTCGCCCATGGATCCACACTTCATCGTCTCCAACTCTCCCATCTCTGAAAGTGAGAGTCACGCTCTTGGCGAAGTTCCCACGTCAGAAGAGATTAAAGGCATTATTCAGAGTATGGGGCCTTTTAAAGCCCCAGGACCGGATGAGTTCCCGGCGAGTGTCTATCAAAAGCATTGGTCAATCCTCGGTAATGATCTATCGGAGATGGTGCAGGAGTTCTTCAGAACGGCTACACTACCCCCTATGTTGAACCATTTCAATCTGGCGCTTATTCCTAAGAAGACGAACCCCGTCACTCCGGCAGACTTCCGGCCCATTGCCTTGTGCAATGTGGCTTACAAGGTTATTTCCAAATTGCTGACAAATCGTCTCAAGCCGCATATGAACGACCTTGTATCCCCCTATCAAAACGCATTTATTCCTGGCAGACAATTCCCCGATAATTGCACAGGAGGTCATTCATCAGATGCGTTTCCTCCCTACTGCAAAGAATTCTTATGCCTTGAAGATCGATATGGTGAAGGCTTATGATTGCTTATCGTGGCCTTTCATTCAGCGTGTCCTGCATGGGATGGGGATACATGGGAAGTCCAATGATCTCATTATGGCTTGTATCAAGTCTCCAACATATTCAGTCCTTGTCAACGGCTCTCCGGAGGGCTTCTTCTCCCCGTCGAGAGGGATAAGACAAGGTTGTCCCCTGTCGCCGTTCATATTTGTGCTTTGCTCTAAAGTTCTCTCCAGATTATTTGACAAGTATGAACACGATAGCCTCTTCCATGGCATTCGGCTTAATAGGTACGTCCCATCGAATCATCGATATCCCACATTCTCTTTGCAGATGATATAATGATTTTTGGACAGGCCTCCTATCACTCAATTGCAACTGTGCATGAAATCCTACAAATCTACTCTGCTTGGTCCGGGCAAGACATAAATTTTACAAAGAATTTTACAAAGTCTAGTATTCACTTCAGCAGACGGGTACGGGGTATCACTTGAGGACCGAACAAGACTTGCTTCCTCACTCCAGCTTCCCTTCATGACTGATCAAGAGAATCACCTGGGCCATTCCCTCTTACTTCAAAAGCAAAGCCCTCCACATACTCTACTCTATTGAAAAAATGTAACAATCGACTCCAAGGTTGGAAGTGCAAGCTTATTTCTTGTTGGGTTTTCGGCTTTCCTTTTTGTAACTTTAGTCCCACATCGGAAAAACCAAATAGGTTGTATCTCTATATATTAGCTTTGCTAGTTTAAGAGATGCACATGAGGTGTGGAGGTGCACATGGGTGTGCCATTTGGGATTATTTTCTAAATGGGAAAAAGGCTAAAATTAACAATTAAAGCATTCATACTTTTTGCTCTTGGGAAATTCATTTCCATAGGAGCTAAGCCCCGTAGGGGCTTAGCGACTCGGACTCGGACACGGGCTCAAGGGCTCGGACTCGGGCTCATGAGGCGTAATGTGGCGTTTTGTTGGCGCACGCATTCATGCTTTTTGCTCTTGGAAAATTTATTTCCATAGGAGCTAAGCCCCGTAGGGGCTTAGCGACTCGGACTCGGACTCGGGCTCAAGGGCTCGGACTCGGGCTCATGAGGCGTAATGTGGCGTTTTGTTGGCGCACTTTGCACTTAGCACGTCAGCATCGTCGCTAGGCGCATAGTGCGCTTAAGTTGCGCTCGTTGCGCGACCACGTTGCCAGTTACGCAGCCCAGTACGCAACCCACAACTTCCAGCAGAACGTGTCCTAGCATGTTCTGAGCGGTTGCTCCATGTTCGGGGTGGTTACTACCACGTCCCTAACATTGTGCTAACCTGGCAGTTGTTGCAGGGGCTTATATAAGGCCTCCTCCTTCTCTCTCAGAAAAGAGAACTAATGAATAGGTAGTAGACAGAAAGTTTACAAGTGCTTAGAGGCTGTGAGAGAGAAGAGAGGAATTGTACCAGCGTTACGTTTTGCACAGGAGTTCAAGTTCAACCGAGGAGTCAGAAGAGCAGAGTGTTCCAAGTTCTCCGACGAACTTGCTGGTTCCTGGAAGCTATTCGTGTGGGACGAATAAAGCTTTGAGCAACGGTGATCATTCACCCCAGCAGGAGTTATTTCATCTTCGCCTGTCATCTTCTTTGTTGGTTCTGTCTGGATTCTATTAACGCACCTTCGGTGAAGTGTTTGCGTTGATAATATCAGAATTCTGTTTGTGCACCTTCTGTGAAGGATAGCACTTGTGGAATCTCTCTTACGTACCTTCTGTGAAGTGTTACGTTCTGTGCACCTTCTGTGAAGGGTAGCACTTGTGGGATTTTACTACGTACCTTCTGTGAAGTGTTACGTAATAACGATTGTTTGTACAATTGTTACGATATTTCAGTTTTCCATCGAAAAAATTGTGCCCCGGTATTAACAATCTCAAAGCTTTATTGCTTCGATGGAAAACGTTAATGTTTCTCTCTTCAATTCTGACTTTTGCAAGTTAGAAAAGTTTGATGGAGAACATTACCAAGTCTGGAAGAGGAAGGTATATCTAACCCTTCAACTCAAAGACGTAGATCACGTACTTTTGGAGGAAGAACCTACTGTTCCAGATGTTGGCTCTGCTGCCGCGATTACCGCGGCTACTAAACTGCAAGCAAAATGGAGAAGGAAAAATAGTATTTGCAGGCTGCTAATCCTGAATGCTATGGAAGATTCCCTTGCAGAATCCTATTCTAAGAAGAATATCGCTAGAGACATATGGGAGTCTCTAGAAAAACTCTACGAAGAAGACAAGAACCGCAGTAAAATATTTGTGGTTGAAAAATATCACAAGTGATTCTTTGAGGGCGAAAAGTCAATGCTGCCGCAGGTGAAGGAGTTCCTGAAACTGCGACAGAAGTTGGAAGACGAGGCAATGCCCCTCCCCGACAAGTTTGTTGTTGGAGGGATTGTCTCAAAGCTCCCTGCTGGGTGGAGCAAATTCTATGCAAACATGCATAGGAAGAAGCTGGAGATCACCCTTGAAGATCTCATGCAGGAAATCTATGTTGAGGACCAGATGCGGGCTCAACTGAAGGTGGACGCACTGTCCAAGCAATTGGCTAACGCCAATATGGTTCATACCAAGGAACCAAGGGGAAAGCAGGCGGCTTCCCACAACAAGAAGAAGGACCCTGACAATCTCAAAGTCAAGGGAACTTCTATCAAGAAGAAGAAGCCAAAGTCTCAAATGTCTTGCTTCAAGTGTGGCAAGAAGGGCCACTTTAAGAATGAGTGCAAAGCAAAAACTAAGCAATCGGAGCAAGTAGAACCTAGTAAGGTATCTATGATCACTGAAGTTGTTGCTATGATTGCGCAGGTTGATGCGGTAGGAACTGATGCTGACTGGTGGGTAGACACTGGAGCTACCTGCCATGTTTGCTCCAGCAAGGAGTGGTTCACCACCTACACCCCTGCATCTGATGTGGTTATGGTGGCGAACCAGGCACAAGCTGAAGTGCTCGGGATCGAGACGGTGGTGTTGAAGCTGACTTCGGGGAAGTCTCTGATGCTTCAAGGCGTGAAGCACGTACCTGCTATCGCCAAGAACCTGATCTCAGGAGGCCTACTCTGCAACGCAGGCCTCAGGATGGACATCAATGCTGGCCAGATGGTGATGTCTATCAAGGGAACATATTTCGGGAAAGCTTATTATACCGAAGGAATGTTCAAGATTCAGCTTGTAAATCAGTTCAATGTTGTTAATGCAATTACTCATTCTGCTTATACTTATGAGTTGTGGCATAATAGGCTAGGACATGTTCATTCTAAACGGATTAACAGAATGTCTAGTCTAGGGCTTATCTCCAAGTGTGAGGGTAAGGTAGAGAAATGTGAAGTTTGTGCTCAAACTAAGATCACAAGGAAACCCTTTCCTAGGGTTAATCGAAGTACAGATCTTCTGGAGTTAGTACACTCAGATATCTGTGACTTCAAACAGTTCTCTACAAAGGCCGGGATGAAGTATTTTATAACCTTCATCGATGACTTCTCAAAATATGCGTTCGTCTATTTGCTGAAGGCTAAAGACGAAGCATTCGAGAAGTTCAAGGAGTTCAGAGCCGAGGCTGAGCGGCAGACTGGACAACAACTCAAAAGAATAAGAAGTGATCGAGGTGGGGAGTACAGGTCTTATGAATTTGCATCGTTCTGCAAAGAACATGGAATTGTCAATGAGACTACGGCTTCGTACTCTCCTCAATCAAACGGTGTAGCAGAGAGGAAGAACAGAACGTTAACAGAAATGATTAACTCAATGTTGTTGACTGCTGGCCTTCCTAAGTGCTACTGGGGTAAAGCTGCGTTGACGGCTACTTTTATTCTAAACAGAGTGCCTCATGCAACTTCTGACATTACTCCTCATGAACTCTGGTTCAAGGTCAGACCTAACTTGAATGTCATTCGAGTGTGGGGGTGTCTGGCATATGTCAAGCTTCCAGATCTGAAGATTCAGAAGCTTGGGACAAGGACTACAAAGACGATCTTCTTGGGGTATGCCGAGAAGAGTGATGCTCGGAGATTTCTTGATATTGAGTCAAATCATATCATTGAATCTCGCGACGCAGAATATTTTGAAGACAAATTTGCAAGACACAAGAATATTGTTCTTGTGGACGTTCCGGAGAACAATTAGGGTGCTAAAGAAACTGAAGTCTTCAATGAAGATATGGTCCAAGAAGATGTTGTTGTTGAAACAACGGTTGAACCAGAACAAGCTGAGCCGTCAGCTAAGCGTATGAGGAGGCCGAAGGACTTCGGAAGTGACTTTGTCACCTATCATGTGGAAGCAGATCCACTTACCTATGATGAGGCGATGAAGACCAGAGACGCGGTTTTCTGGAAGGAGGCGATTGACAATGAAATTGATTCCATCACCTCAAATAACACTTGGGTGTTGGTTGATCTTCCTGAAGGAGCGAAACCCATCGGATGCAAATGGATCTTCAAGAAGAAGATGAAAGCAGATGGAACTATTGACAAGTTCAAGGCTAGGTTGGTAGCCAAGGGATTTTCTCAGAAGCAGGGGATTGACTATTTTGACACATATGCTCCAGTAGCCCGGATGACCACCATCAGAATGTTGATTGCTCTCGCAGCAATACATAAGATGGTGATACATCAGATGGATGTGAATACGGCTTTCCTAAATGGCGAGCTGACCAAAGAGATTTACATGCAACAGCCAGAGGAATTTGTCATCAAGGGTCTTGAAGACAAAGTCTACAAGTTGGTGAAATCCTTGTACGGTCTTAAACAGGCTCCCAAGATGTGGCATGAGAAATTTGACAAAGTTATAAGGTCAAATGGCTACATGGTCAGCGATACGGACAAGTGTGTTTACACAAAGTTCGCTGATGGAAGAGGTGTGATCGTTTGTCTGTACGTGGACGACATGCTTATCCTAGGTACGAATATGAGCTGTGTCACGGAGACAAAGAAGTTCATCTCAAGCAAGTTCAGTATGAAGGACTTGGGAAAAGATAATGTGATCTTAGGGATCAAGATCATCCGGACAGACACTGGACTAGCGCTGTCACAGTCTCATTATATTGAGAAAATGATCACTCGTTATGGGTATCGGGATCTTCCAGGGATCGATACGCCATACAGGTGTGATCTGAAGCTGAAGCCTAATTCAGGGAAAAGCGTCAGGCAGCTGGAGTATGCAAGCATAATCGAAAGTTTGATGTATGCTACAACTGCCACAAGGCCTGACATAGCTTTCGCCGTGGGAATGCTGAGTCGTTTTACGAGCAATCCAGGTGTTGAACACTGGAAAGCTGTGGAACGGGTTATGAGATATCTCAAGAAGACTCAGACATATGCACTGTACTACAGCGGAGATCCGTCGGTAGTGGTAGGCTTCAGTGATGCCAGTTGGTGCTCAGAGGTGGAGAGCGAGAGGTCCACAGGTGGATACATTTTCACAATGGGTGGAGCTGCTATATCGTGGAAGTCGAAGAAGCAGACTATGCTCTCGCGGTCATCCATGGAATCTGAGTTCTTTGCACTTGATACCGCAGCCGAGGAAGCAGAATGGCTTCGGAAGCTCATGTATGATCTTCCAATGGTTGGGGCGCAAATACCGGCGATACCGATATACTGCGACAACCAGGCGACTGCGGCGGTGGCATCAAATAACCTTTTCAACGGAAAGAAAAGGACTGTGCGGTTAAAGCACAGGGCAGTGCACGATCTTATTAAGAGAGGTGTAATTGCAGTTATTGATGTTCGAAGTCAGGAGAACCTGGCGGATCCGTTCACCAAGGGCCTCAAGCGCCAGCTGGTCGATGATACAGCTTGTAAAATAGGCTTGAAGGCATTCTGATATTAGTTATTGTATTCCTACCATAAAGTTTTATGCTATTAGTTTAAAGATTTATCTACTAGACATCTAGCTTTTGGTTCAAGGGAGGACCATTAACTGGAAGAATATCAGGAACGGTGGGTACATGTTCTAATGGGCATGGAGAGGTTACGGACCTACAACCACTGTTGTCTACTGTTGTTTTCTGCAGAAAATGGTACCTGTGGGAAGGTTGGCTTAATTGCCTTAATGAGTTCTCAGGCAGAGTGAATGCCTGGTGTGCTTTACAGGAAGCACGGTAGAGCAGCACTACAAGGAGTGAAACTCCATGCTACAGTGGGGTGACTCCACAATGAGGTTCCTATATGTGGGATGCTGCCCAGGAATAGGATAAAGCCTCGGCTTTCACTACAAGAAAAGTGACATTTTACGACATAAAAATTAAGGCATACTTAATTAGTGTGCCGTAAATAATTAATTTACGACGTGCATTATATTGAACGCCGTAAAAAAGATCAAAATGTATCGTTCTTATATGTATTTATGTTAATTATGGCGTGGACTGAACGCCATAAATTGTTTACACAAAAAAAACAATGCACAATAGATCCGGCAAAAGCTGTGAGAAAAAAAGCGCCAAATTTTTTCATGGACCGCGCGATAGCCCGCTCGCATTTCAGCCTAAATTTTTTTCTACCCCTCTCCCGCTCACGCTCCTTTACTCCCTCAGTCTCAGGCCTCTTCTTCTCCTTCTTGTTCTTCTTCCTCCCTCTCTCTCTCTCTCTCTCTCTCCCCTCCACACTCTCCTCCTTCCCGTTCCCACCTCCTCCTCCTCCTCCTGCCGTGGTTCCCGAATCCCCTGCCTTACCTCCACCTCCCTCTCCCTCATCTGGGTCATTCACTCTTGCAAGTCCAACGCAAGGCCCAGCTCTCCCCTGTAGGCAGAGAGAGGACTCCCTCCCCCTCCTAAAGTGCGCCCAGAAGTTGAAGAAAAAGGGGCTAGGGTTTCCTTTTTCACACATCGTTTGTTGTAATCGAATATAGGGTTTCGATTCGTCCATTAATTTAGGGTTTGGGTTAGGGTTCCAGTGTTCGTTCTCTTCTCTGTGACATGGCTGAAAGAGTCGTGGTATCTAACCATGAAGGTGAGTACTTAATTTTCTTTTAATAATCTTATTTGCTTTAATTTTGGGTGTTTTGTAACATTTTTGCAAATTTTGCAGATGAATTCGAGGAGAAAGAGGAAGGAGAAGGTACTGACAAGGACGCCGACAGTGAAATCGAGAGGGACGATGATGAAGACGAGGAGGAAGAAGAAGGTATAACATTTTTAGGGTTTCATAGAGCTTTTTTGGGGGAAATTGAAACTAACGGAACCTATAGGCATGATTCATGCATATATATTTTCAGGAATGTTGTTGTTGAAGATTTATAAGTAGATGCATCATGCACACAGAACCTCCTGTATGCAATACATGCTTCTTGGATCTCCTCTCTATTTCTTAATTTTTTTCTTTCTTTCTGGGATGTCGGTCTGGTGTGTAGCAGCAGAGTTTGCATTTTCTTAGAAGTTGAACATTCATAAACTAATGTTACAAAATCATGAAATGAGCTGTTCACTACATCCCAGTTTGTAGTCAGCTTTATAAGTTCTTATAAAGAAACATGTCCAGTAGCATAGTGACCTCATTCACAGCCTCTGTCTTCCTGCAACTACTCTTCATAGGTCTAATCTTTCTTAATCTTGTTTTCGGGATACAAGTTTGCGCCCTCTTTAAATAATCTCAACTCCTTATCAAATGTAATCCATCAATTGTTGCATTTCTTGATTTCCTCTATTCTATTCATATATCACCTTCATAGTTCATATATACACTATCTGACTCTTATGTTTAACCTTCTACATACCTTAAGGCTCGGGACTAGATATTATTAGCTCGTTTTCTTAAATTGATCCAAAATTTATCTATTGTTCTTGTCCTAATTAGGTCCTAAATTTTCTTATGAAGGTTTTTCTTTTCACGAAACAAGTTTCTCCTTATTGCTTGAATTCCCTTAATGATATAATCTGTCTCAGGATTACCTTCACGATTTTATCATATCTTGTATTGTACTCCAGGAAAATACCAAGTCGGGGGAAAAAACTTGTATTGTAGTAAATGACAAATAAGGGAAAGACATGGCCCATTAGTAAAGTAGGAGGAACTTGTGCTTCACCTTTTATAGTAGTGTTATATGCTGTCAATTTGATGTGCTTATTCTCTATGGTTTTAAGGAAGCTGCAACTTGATTGTTGTGAGGCCTCCATACCAAATGGATATAATCTTCGGTCATGTTTTATTGTTTGTCGACCTTCAACAATGTTTCCTATTCATTGCTTAGTGAATACTGAACTAAATGTTAATTACACAACATATACTGATTGTAGTCGGTATATATTGCATGCTTTCTTCTTGTGTATTCTATGCTTGTATTCCCCAATGTTAATCACATCATCTAATTTGTTACATTTGATAGGCATTTTTTCCCTCACTCGAGCACATTTATGGTTTTAAGAGGTTTTCATAAGAATGTATTTGAACTGCTAAATATTTGTATCCTAAACTTGGATAGGGATGTTGCACCATGAAAATCTCTCAGTTTTTGTAGTTATGTCTATTATCAGACATCTGTCTCTATGGTTTTGGGTGGTTTCCTTGAGAACATGTTGAAACCTGACCAAACTGCTTCAAAAATGTAAAGGGAACTTATAAAAAAGGAAACATAGACCCCTGCATGGTGCTGACCATTCTGAATAATTACATTGACTATCCGACTTCATGATCTATATGCGAATGAATAAGTTGTATCTTCATTTTATGCTCTAGAAATATTTTAAGGTTGTTGATCTTTGAAGAAAAATGTAAGGTTCACCTTATTCAATTTTTTTATAAAGCAATCCTCGTACTTTGCAGCATACTGTCATACCATGCCAATACCTTGTAAGCTTTTGCCTCAATCTTGTTAGTAGGGCATTTGAGTTTCAGGTAATCCATGATCTTTCTTGTTTAGTACCCTTCATACTGGTGTTACTCATCCATCTAATACAGTTTTTTTTTCATTTACCACTAATATGGTATCAAATGAACTAATCAATATATTTTCCAGGCTGATGCTTTAATTTGCAAAGAAGCTGGGTTATTACAAAGCACTTCAAGCAAGGCTTGTCAAACTGCAGTTATGTTATCTTTTTTTTTTAATGCATTTATTGTGTGACATAAGTTTGTTATATTTCATCCCTCATCTTGCAACATAAGTTTGTTATATTTCATCCCTCATCTTGCAATTTAATTTGTCTATTGATCATTGTTTGTTTGATTATTATTGAACATAACTTTCTAAGAACCTGTTGATGCCAGTGTACTAATTTATTGAGGTTTAAGAGCATGATCTGCTTCATCGTTCTTCCACCTTATCATTTGGTTAAGGGAATTTGAATTCTTCACTTGGGTGATACTTACCTTTAAATATTTTGTATGAATTTTCATTCCATTTCCAAACCACATTGCTGATTTTTCTAACTATTCGACTGTTTTCTCTTATCATTACACGCAGGGGTGTAGGCACATGTTGCGAAAATGCTGCAGAGACTGCAGGCGCCTGCCCCGGGGGAGCATAGATTAGGAAGGAAAGGGCTCCGGAGAGCGAAAGAGGCAGCTAAAACGAAAAGGGGAACAATATAATTAGTGGCTGGACTACAATTAGATAGTAATTTGGGTAAGTTCTAGGATTAGGATTAGGTAATTGTAATAGGCTACAACTTGTATAAATAGGAATAGGTAAGGTTTAGCTAAAAGTTATATATCGTTTATACATAGGAAACTAAAAAGAAAAAAGAAAAATGTCAGTGTAGGCTTTTGTACAAGCAAGAAGGAAAGGTGTAGATCCAGGAAAGTAAGCAACAAAAAAAAAATAGAGAAACATGTAGGAAATGCATTGGACTATGATTTCACCTGTAGATGATAGTCCTCAGACAGTCACACACAAGATCATTAATGAGACTTGACATATATGTTAGTATTTTGATATTATGAAGTATACAAGTTAATAGGTTTAATGTTGATAACTAATACGGATTATACTTGGTTTGACCTACAGATTAGTATAGATCATAATCAACACACATGCATGAATGTTGTTTTCTTTACAAGTTTTGCATGCATGAACTGATGCAACCGACAAGCTGTAATCATGATGAATTAAGACTGAGGATATTTATGATGAACTAACAATGTTTTTTGGGACAGTATTACCAATATATGATAGTAGTTCATGCAGTCTTGTTTCTTTCGAACTGAAAGGCCTGTTAGTATTGTTCGGAATGGGTCCACCTGACAATATTTTTTTGGAATATTTAGCAAATGCCTAAATTACAAATATAGAAAATAGCATATGCTTCCACTTATCTAAAAAATTAGCAAATGCTTCCATTATATGTAAAATAATCAAAATTTTAAATAAATAGTGGGGTATATCTTAAACTATTCTGGTTTTCTTTACAGTTGTTTGGTTTTCTATATACACTTTTCTCTCCATGACATTTTGTGAATGTTACATTCTCGCAGTTGTGTGTCCCGTAATTTTCCACTTTGGACATTTGCATTTATATACTTTTGTCATGCCTTTTTTCTAATTTCAAGTTTTAGTACAGAAAACAAAGTTTTATGTGTCTAGATATTAAATAGGTTCTAAAGAATCTTAACCAGACATCGGCTAGACAGACCATGGTTGAAATATTAGTTTCTCATGCCTAGGTAATGTTTCATCCAAATTGTCCAAAAGCATGCCCACCTTGGAACCTAAACACGAGCAGATCATTTCTAATATGTTTGTCGATCAACTATTGTGCCAGAAATGAGGGTCTTATAATTCAGTCACCATGTCATATATTGTTTATATCTTATAGTTTTGGCACTGCCAAGCCTATTGGTTTTCACCAGATAAAGTTTCACGTTGCACCATCTTACAATACTCATCTATATTTGTAACTTGGTTGCAATCTTATTACCACGAAAAGACAAATTTCTTAGAAATTATTGCTTTGTATTTCGTTGCAAACTGATTTGTAACTTCATTGCAAGCTATGTTCTAGCTTCGAAGAGAATGAATAACCTACAGTTTCATATCTAAGAAAACATAATGAGTTTCGTGAAAGAAAAATTACTTTGTTACTTCTTAAAGTCTAGACTGAATTGTTAAAATATGAGATTATTTGGTTGAGCATGGATTCTGCTATCAAGCTACAATTTGTTCATTAACTTGGGTCATACTCATTTTTTCATCCAGGTTGAGGTCACCACAGTATTTGGCTCTACTCCACCTCCACTTACTGTACGTTTGGTGCAAGCTTTTGGTTTTGATTCTGAGGAAAAGATTGGTGTAGAAAGTCAGGTAAACTATTAAACTTATTCATGATTGATACAACTGTCCGGTTTCTCATTTGCATATTACACACACACACACACACACACACACACACATACACACACACAGAGGTAGAGACTCACTAGATATAGTTTATCTGCACCAAGTGTGTGTGTGTGTTTATATATTATCTGCAATTTTTTTTCGTAACAAACTTTTTCATTGATGCACGAAATGCAACTAAAATTTTAGTAAGTCGATCTTAGATGTCCAAGTTGACTTTTATAAATCTTATTTCAAATTGAGAATTGCACCAGACCTCTTCTAATAACTTTTTTCTTTCTTTTCTTGACCATATTGAGCAAAGATTGTGCCTACTCTTCATGGTACTTTTTAATTGTAGCTATTCCTTATTTTGCTTTTGGTTTAGTACTATCATGGGTAACTTTGATTTTTATACTTCAGTACTTATTAGTGTTCCAAGCATCTCAATCTCAGATTTTAGTTCACATGATTCATTTCTAATTCAAACTGAATATAGGCAAGTCTACTTCGTCTAAGCGCCCTGTAAAGACAAATATATGTCAACTCTGTAGCACCTAATTTGACGCATAATCAGGTTGAATAAAATTTGAGATTAGTTTAGACTTGTTTTGTTTAGCTAGGGAATTTGTGACATTTAAGTTTATAACCTCGTTGCTAGGTGTATATTAGACTATTTGAGATTACTCCTAGAGCATTGAGATGGTCTTTCATGTGAAGATAGATCACAGAGTTATGTGCAGGGCTGATGTTGTAACACAATTGATTTTCACTATTAAAATAGGAGGTTCAAATGATTAAAAATGTTGGGTTTTACTAAAGCTGGTATAGCTTCCCTATCTTTCTCTTTTGTTGTTTCAGAAGAATTTGTGTATGTTAAGGGAGAGATATAGTGGGATGGATTATGAGAACAAAGTAGGTCTAACATTATAGTTGTGCAGATCTACTATTTTTGAATGCAAGTATGTTGGATGGTTTATGATAAATTTATGTCTACCTAACCTTATTGACTGTTTGGTTTTGAGTTATTTTATCTGTAAGTTGCACTTTGTTTCCTGTAACCACTATCATCACTATAAGCTGAATCATGCATATTGGGTGGTTTCATCTTTATGCTTCTTCATGTAGATATCAAAACTATCTCAGCAGTGAAACTTCAAGAAAATTGCTGGGATTAATCTGACCTGTAAGCTTCCTCCCGTTCCGAAAAAAAATTGCTTGATCTTTCATGTAAAGCAGCACTATTGATGAAAATTAAAACTGCCACAGATACTTGTATTGTCTGGTCATGATCATGATTAGTGTACAGTTACCCACTCAACACCCTTCGGCGATGTGCCAGAGGTAATAATGTATGCATGTATTTTGCTATTGGAAAATAATGTGCAGTCGAATATCAGTTCTACTGCATACTCTAGGGACAATAAACTGGCAGCAAGGAAATCTATATCCATCATTTATGCTGCTCACCGTGATCGGTCCTTCAAATCTAACCAGCACATAACCTGAAGTTTCCACTCAGTTGTGTTTTCTGCCAATTCAAACGCACATGTATGTCTGGTATTCTTAATTCTATGATGCTAACCCCTCAACTTGCTATTCCTCTTGGCCCTAACATTTTACAATTGGTATTTCTGCCTGGTTGCTGCCAATATTGTCACTCATTTATATGGTACTTTTTGACTTGCTTTTCCCAGGTATCTATCTCAATTTGTCGCGACTCTTCTTTTGCTCGTTATTTGGCCAACAAATGGTTTTGTTGGCTGTTGGGACCGGTTTAGTCAGTGCAAGAGCTCCATAACAATGCATTTGGTTAAGAAAGCTTCGACTCCTGTCCGAGTTATAAAGACAGATGCAGGATCAAGAGGAAGGTTTACTTTCAAGTTCTCCCCGTAACTTGTTGACATTTACCTCTTAATCTTTTGGTTTGTTGTACAAGATAGAGCAGCACTTTCAGTGCTACTGGTATGACTATGCTGCTTGCGATAATGGCCATCACTTTTCGTTAGCAAATGATTCACTTGCCTCAACGGCACCAAAAACCTTATTTGCCTATCTTCTTCTGTAGGGTAATGTCAAGTTGCGAGCAGCAGCAAAGAAGCATACATCGCAAGGGCCAGACGAATTGTTTATGTTGAATACTAGCCTAAAAAAATCAACTCGCTCGAGCAAATTGAAGGCACGGATATTGATTCAAAGACTACTATGGGTATTTCGATCAGTCGTTGTTATTGCTGCTGTGAATGTGCCTCTTTATATGATGTTGTTCAAGGATTGGATAGACCTATAAATTGGCAGACTTGATCTTCAGATATTTGTTTGTGCCTCTGCAAACTTTTTGCATCTTAAAGGAATGCTCAGCATGCAGATGTAGCTGTGAGTGAGGCTCTTGTAACTATTTTTTACTGAACTTAGTAAAGTGTATTTTATTTTTTACGGTTTTTAGTAAGATGTACTTTATTTCAGTTAATGCTCAGTAAGCAGATGTAGCTGTGATTTGAGATTCATAAGATTTGATATTATTGTTTCAATGAAAGTTAGTACTTATACAATCGTTGTATTGATTGTAAAGTATTTTTGGATTTGGATGTACTGACATTATTGTTTTAATGAAAGTTATTATTTTTATAATTGTTGTGTATATTATATGCTTTGTGATTGAATGTCAAAAAGTAAAATTGATTATATAAAAGGCAGGATTTTTTTTAAAAAATTGAAGAGAATTTAATGTGTGCAAAATAATATTAACGTCGTGCATTTGAATGCCATGATTGTGCATTAACGGCGTGTATATGTGTGTCGTGAATGTGTATTAACGGCGTGCAAATACATGCCATAATTTTCTTTTCACGGCACGCAATAAATGTCGTGGATGAGTATAGACGACGTACAAATAAAGTTTAGACGACACGCAAAATATGTCGTCTAAACTACCATCTTTTTACGGCATGGGCTAATACGGCGTTAGCATGTGCGCCGTCTAAAGTGTTTTACGGCGCACATTGCACGCCGTAAAAACACATTTTTCCTGTAGTGTTTGCAGGCCAAGTCACAGCGGCGTAGCACCGCAAATAGGCAGTTGGCCTAATGCTGTACGTTAAAATAAAGAGGGATGTAGTCAGTACTACAAAGAGGAGGAGTTTCTCATGTTACAGTGGCACGACACCACGATGAGGTACCCGGTTAGGGATAAAGCCTCGGCCTTGCAAGCCATGTCGTTGCGGTGTAACACCGCAAGGGAGCCTAAGGCTTCATGCTGGGTAGGTTGGCACTACAAAGAGGCGGTTGTCTCATGCTACAGTAGTATGACACTACGATGAGGTTCCCGGTACGGGGTAAGGCCTTGGCTTTAAGCCATGTCATAGCGGCGTAGCACCGCAAGGGAAGCGCAAAGCGCTTCATGCCATATCTCTTTATAATGAACTCACCTATAGTGTATGGACAAAGAGAAATCAGGCCGTCTCTTGAGGGTAAACTTGTAGACGCCCAAAATTATACACTGAAACCAGGCTGGCACAGGGCCTTTAATGTGTAGCCAGAAGCACACGTAACTACATTATATGAGTGGAAAGAATTTCAACTATGATGCAGAATTCAAGGCTTAGTCCATTCTTGTATTATAGTCTGATTTTTGACCCATGCGGGAAGATTCAAGTCGTCAGCGACATCTCTCCTAATGCATGATGGACAGTTACTGTGGGGAACACTTATACCCATATATAGAGATATGTGGGAGATTGTTGGGTTTTTGGCTTTCCTTTTTGTAACTTTAGTCCCACATCGGAAAAACCAAATAGGTTGTATCTCTATATATTAGCTTTGCTAGTTTAAGAGATGCACATGAGGTGTGGAGGTGCACATGGGTGTACCATGTGGGATTATTTTCTAAATGGGAAAAAGGCTAAAATTAACAATTAAAGCATTCATGCTTTTTGCTCTTGGGAAATTTATTTCCATAGGAGCTAAGCCCCGTAGGGGCTTAGCGACTCGGACTCGGACTCGGACTCGGACTCGGACTCGGACTCGGACTCGGACTCGAGCTCGGGCTCGGACTCGGGCTCAAGGGCTCATGAGGCGTAATGTGGCATTTTGTTGGCGCACTTTGCACTTAACACGTCAGCATCGTCGCTAGGCGTATAGTGCGCTTAAGTTGCGCTCGTTGCGCGAGCCACTTGCGCGACCACGTTGCACGGCCCGTTATGCGAGCCCAGTTACGCTGGCCCAGTTACGCAGCCCAGTACGCAATCCAGTACGCCCAGTACGCACAGTGTACGCAGCGTACGTAGCGTGCGTAGAGTGCGCAGTGTACGCAGCGTACGCAGTATGCGTAGAGTGTGTAGTGTGCGTAGGGTGCGTAAAGGGGCTGTGTACGTAAAGTGCAAATTACGCTGGTGGCACAACTTCCAGCAGAACGTGTCCTAGCATGTTCTGAGCGGTTGCTCCATGTTCGGGGTGGTTACTACCACGTCCCTAACATTGTGCTAACCTGGCAGTTGTTGCAGGGGCTTATATAAGGCCTCCTCCTTCTCTCTCAGAAAAGAGAACTAATGAATAGGTAGTAGACAGAAAGTTTACAAGTGCTTAGAGGCTGTGAGAGAGAAGAGAGGAATTGTACCAGCATTACGTTTTGCACAGGAGTTCAAGTTCATCCGAGGAGTCAGAAGAGCAGAGTGTTCCAAGTTCTCCGACGAACTTGCTGGTTCCTGGAAGCTATTCGTGTGGGGCGAATAAAGCTTTGAGCAACGGTGATTATTCACCCCAGCAGGAGTTATTTCATCTTCGTCTGTCATCTTCTTTGTTGGTTCTGTCTGGATTCTATTAACGCACCTTCGGTGAAGTGTTTGCGTTGATAATATCAGAATTCTGTTTGTGCATCTTCTGTGAAGGATAGCACTTGTGGAATCTCTCTTACGTACCTTCTGTGAAGTGTTACGTTCTGTGCATCTTCTGTGAAGGGTAGCACTTGTGGGATTTTACTACGTACCTTCTGTGAAGTGTTACGTAATAACGATTGTTTGTACAATTGTTACGATATTTCAGTTTTCCATCAAAAAAATTGTGCCCCGGCATTAACATTTCTCACGCCGGACGAACTACACTTATCAAAGCAACACTGAGTTCCATCCCAGTCTATGCCATGTCGACTTATCTAATCCCTAAAGATATCACGGAGAAGCTTTCTAAACAACAACGTTCATTTTGGTGGGGTCATGAGGCCAACGAACGAAAACTCCATTTCCTTAAGTGGAAAATGATAACTCAACCGAAGAAGGAAGGGGGTCTGGGCATTAGAAACCCTGAATGGGTTAATATAGCTCTCATTGAGAAGCTCCTTTGGAGGTTCCTTGAATCCCCAGACCTCCTCGGGGTACGTCTACTCCGAGGGCTATATCTTCAGAATCGATCCATTTGGAGCATTAAGAAGAACAGAAGAAGCTCCCCAACATGGTCTTGTATCCTCAACGTACGTAAGGCAATATATACAGGAGGGTGTCTGCTGGAGAATCACAGGAGGATGGCTGAAGATTATAGACGACCCCTGGATCCCTAATTTGGCGGGTTTTCGAGTTCATAATCCTTAGATTCCAATTAATGGGCCCACTCTTGTTCGAGAGCTCTTGAATCCGGATTTTAAAACGTGGAACATTCCATTGCTCCGATCCCTCTTCTCTTCCATAGAGGTAAAGGCCATAGCTGATATACGTATTATGGATGGAGGGGGCGTTGATGAGTTAATCTGGACAAAGTCAAGGTCAGGTAAATTCTCGCCCAAGGCTCTTTATGAGAAGATGCGTAGACAAGCACCGAGTAGCTCTGCAAATGAAAATGACAATACTATATGGGCGAGACTCTGGGGTTTGCGGAATATCTCACCATGAATCCAAACTTTCATTTGGCGTCTGCTCCAGAACTCACTTCCCCTACGCACTGCTATTCACAAACGCATCCAGACTACGGACACAAGCTGTCCATTTTGCCTTTCTCATGATGAAGATGCGAATCATATTTTCTTGCGATGCAACTTGGTTAAAGCTGCATGGTTTGCCAGTTGTATCGGTTTACGGATTGATGATAGCTTGGACATCAATATTCTTCTGAAGGGGTGGCTAAAAGAATCTATGTCGGAGGAGGTTCTTCGGAGGGGTTTTCCTCTTCTTTGGGTTATATGGAAAGCCCGCTGCAACCGTGTTTTCAAAAAAGAAGCCCCAAATATTCACAACATTGTGACTCAGGCGAACTTATTAGCAAATGCTTATTCGGGTGATAATTTAAGTAGCATGGAGAGCATCCAGGTGACCCGACAGAGTATCAACAATGTTGTTTGGAGACCACCACCGGTAGGGGTCCTTAAGATCAATGTTGATGGGGCAGTCGCGTCGTCGGCTATTGCGGCTGCAGCAGTCGCTAGGGATGATCGTGGTAGATTTATCAGAGCCAAGCTAGAATTCATGAAGACGAAGTGGATGCTCGAAGAGGACAAAGTTCTTTTCACAGAATTCCAGGCTGTTCAGCTTGGGGTCCATCTTGCAAATCGTCTCCGCGCAGCTAGCCTCATCATCGAGGGGGATTGTAATACCCACTTTTTGAAATAAGGGTATTTTAGTCATTTAAGTCATTTTAGTCATTTTGTCATTTTCTAGATATTATTGACGTGTGATTGATTTAGCCTTTTGTCTAACTTTAGAAAACCCACATTAGAGACTAACCATGACCTATGATGAGTATCTAGCTAATTAGATTTTATTTTTAGGCTTTGGTTTAATATAGAAGCCATTTGGCTATTTTTAGGCTATTTAATTAATTGGCCTTTTTAGCCTTTTGTTAATTGAGCTTAAACTCAACTTAAATAGAGGAGTGGGACCCATGAACCAACCTTAACCCTATTAGGACTCCTATGGCTGGCCAAAACAGGAAACCCCTATCTCCTATATAAGCATTGCATTGGAATAGACACCCCCTTTACAAAACCCTAGTTTCCAGCTCTCCAAAATCATAACTTTTTCACCCGACCTCCGTTTCATCTCAAACGAAGTGCGTTGTGATCGTAGGAAGGAGGAGAAATTTTTGGAGCATTGTTAGCAAGGAGTTGGAGGCGTTTGCTCGGTGGAAACTGGTCGTCTCATCGATCGAGGAGTCAGTTTCTTGATTTTTCAACTCGCAATAGGTAAACCCCTAAACTCTATAGTCTCTTTTGATTTTTCTTCATGGTAGCATGCATCTAGGTACCCTAGACCCACCCATGAAGTTTGGTTAAGTTTCGGGTCCGTTTGGCAGGTGTATCGGACACGTATCGGATTAGGTTTTAGGGTGTTCGATGAAATTCCTCTTAGATTTTGATCATGTTATTTTTGTAATCTGATTTCACGAATTTATAGCCCTATAGGTGAGGATTCCTAAACCCTATGTTCTTGGTTGAATCGACACGAATTCGTGTCCAAAATAGGACACGCACGCGCGCACGAGGACCGCGCGCGTGCCCTGCTACTGCTGTGTCCGTTCTCGCTGGACACAGCGACTCGACGCATGATTTTTATCCTGTGGGTAGGGGCAATGTCTTTCATAGTGCTCGTAAAATTTCGTGGGGTTTCGTAGAGTATCGAGGAAGAAATCGACACGGCACGGGGCGTGCACTGTCGCGCGCGCGTGAGAACGCGGCGTCCGATACGCACTTCGTGCGACACGGACACATGGCGAGAGGCCAGTGCAGGTACGTGGATGTGTAGCCCTATAGTTGGGCTACGTTTACGAGTAACCACCTGTCCTATTTCGCTCTGTGTCAAGCCCTAGGATGAGTGACGCGCGTGCACGAGGATTAGGTTCAGTTTTGGGTTCACGAGTGTTTAGGACACTTCATGTCCTATTTTCTTGGACACACGACACCTACAGTTCATGTTTAGACCCTTGACATCTTTACCAACCTCTGGTTTTGATTATTATTGTAAATTTTCGAATGTTTAGGCCATGTTAGGATTTTTGTGTTGTGTATCAGGTTTTGGGTTCTGTTGTTTCCCTGTTTCAGTAATTTGAATTTTCCCATCTGTTTTCGAATGTAATTCCTGTGTAAAACCCAACCTACAGATCTTTTGACCACACCTATGTGACATCATCTAGTTGGCAACATCGAGAGGGTTGAGTCGAGTATTGGTTCAGATTTTGGGCTCTCGAGTTCATTCCTGAGTTTGTGGTTCAGTAAAAAAAAATATGATTTTAAGTATTAAGTTCAGTTTTGATTTGATAAGTTAGTAGTTGGTTTAGTTGATCTCGAATTACATTGGTTTGAGCTGTGTATAGTTGGACCTGTTGAGTTTGTTAATGTTGATATGGAGAATCGATTGATTGGGGAATCTGAAACTGGGAAGTGAGGTTTAAGTGAATGTTTAAGTTACTTCCAGTTTTAAGATGGATGGTGGTTAGTTGGTTTTAGAAACTGAAAATTGAGATTTGTTGAGATGGATGTATGTATGTAGGTGTGTTGGTGTAAAGAGGAGAGGAAGAAGAAGAGATCAACAGCAGCAGCAATTGCTTGCTGCAGTATGAGCAGTTGCAGCAGTAGCAACTGGTTGCAGTGCTGTTTGTTGCCAAGGCAACAACAGTAGTAGGTGTGAAGGTTATAACAGCAACCTGGGTTGCTGTTTGGCAGTAACTGCCAAGTGCATAAGCCTAAGTACAAGGTGCACATGTGGGTGTGTATGGTTACTTGGTATTGATTAGTTTAGGACTGCTTGTTAGAATTAGAATAGAAATCTGAAATCTTGTGATGTATATATGAATGGTTTGATTGTAGGATTCTAGAGTTCAGTTTATTGATTAATTAGGATTGTTGATGCCAAGTTAGTTTAGATAGTTAGATGGTTGGTTGATAGTTAAAATAGAGTTTAGCATTGAGATTTCCTATTTTTCTAAAAAATAGAATTTTCCTAAGAGGTACCCTAACCTAGAGTTTGGTATATACTAGTCTAAGGTATAGATATTAGATATAGGGCTATATGAGTTAAAGTATTGTGATGATTCATTGGTTGTTAAGATTAGACTTATTGAAAACCTAAGATACCACCAACACATACCAAATCAACTCTAAGACTAGTATTGACCTAAAAGTGGACTTGTAGACTAGTTGACCAACTTTGACCTAGTTTGACTAGCTTGGTTGACCAAAGTTGACCCAAGGTTGACTTTGACTTAGATTGACCAAAATCATGTAGAATTTGCATTGAAGACTTCTCTTATGATATTTTAGACTGTATTATGACATGTGGTTGTTTTAAATAGGATCTTATTACTCCAGTCCAGTCACTTATCATCATCAACAGTTCGGATTGCCAGACGAGTACATTCTCTGATCTTTTTATGCTTCTTTGGATATGTACTCTTGTTATAGACTAGTATACTTGATGCTGACACGACGTTCACACGAATCGGTACCCTATGGATCTTTTCATGCAATGTTATCCCCTCGGATACATCGAGTATGTCATATTTCATGTACTTTATCATGTCATCATGTACTCCATGTATTCACTTTTATCCATGTGCACTCATATGTTATTCATGTACACTCATGACCATATGAGCTCCATGTATACAGTAGTTGTTATCCATGTGCAATAACATAACATGCTTCGATCCTTGTGTATTGGTTGGGGGCAGGGAGAGTTTAGTTGGTTATGTGATCATTATCCCCAGTAGTTGTTATCCATGTTCATTCCATAGTTGTATCCATGTGCAACCCAAGCTGTTTACATAACCAGTTCATGCTCTGTTTCACGTAGAAGGCTATATTCTTTATTTATCATATTTATATCTTAGTTATATCTTCTCTTCAGTTGATTTCTCTTTACAGCGATTCATGTATAGTTTTCTATAGCTTGCTTTATATGTCCATTCCTGATATGAACTGTTGTGAGAGATATGTGCTCGTTCCGTCCTGACTGGGCATGTTGAAAATTTTATAGGTGATGATGAGGAGTATTGTCCTACTTATTATGGCGTTGGCTTAGATGACACTGGCGACGTGGACCCACAGGAGGATCCCACAGTCGCTGAGGACTTGTCCATAGTCTAGCTGAGACTTAGCACTTTATTTTACATTTTCTTTTGAGACTTTTATGAGTTGTACTTGAGATATTTTTTGTGGTTTACACCTATACTTTTATAGTGACTTTCTTGAGATTATTCTTCTGTTCCATCTTAGTATTGTGATTGAGTTACGTATTATTTTTACTCTATTCATAGCTTGGTTAGATTGTGTTAGATATGGTGACTCAGGACAGCGTTCTACCGCCGACACTGCGGCGAAGGCTGGGCGTTCGTTACTTCTCGTGCCCTCACACTGGGTGCGGGTTGTGACACGTTTTTAGTGGTAGCCCATGCAGGTCAGTCCAATCACAACTAGTATGATTCGTAGTGGTACTCGAACTAGAGTATCATTACAACCTGCAGTAGGATATAGGAATAAGTTAAAGTACTCAATCACTATTAGGAATTCCTGAGAGATTCCTGGGACGACCCTTGAGAATCTCATTTTGAGCTTCGATTTAAATTCCTTTTTCCCTTACTTTTGTCCACCTTCCTCCCTCGATTCTTGCATCTTGGTTAAACTCTTTTCACCAATACCCTTACTTTCTTGTGTTTAATAATGGTTAGGAAGATGGCTACACTGCTATATACTTATTGGTCAAACGCATGGCTAGGAGGATTACATTAAGGAATTGGGATACACGGAGATTTTGATTAAGTTATAAGGGCATTTTTCTAAATAGATGCTTTAATGATTAGTAGTTTGTAAGTTGGGATATTATCAAGAAAATTTATCTTGAAGATTCTAAGTAGTAATCACCAGAGGATTATAAAATTATATCTTGATACTGGAGGAAATTAGTTAGAATCTAAATAAATTGATTTCAGGAATTGAAGTGATTCATAAATTATTGGATTATGATTATACATCTTTGAAAGCATATAGATTGGTTTGAATGATCAAAAAAAAGGGGAGTGGCAGTATGAACTATTAAATGGAGTCGTACAAGTTGCGATGTATATGTTTATGGATTTCAATTTAAGTGGAAGTAATAATATTAAAAATTTTGGTTTAGAAGATCGGAAAGATATGAAAACAATTGTTTTGGAAGAAAAACAAAAATCTCAAATTTGGAATCTTGTCAATCGATTGAAGATTTAAAATCTATTTGGATTTTGGTTTAAGAAGTAGTGATTATGTTTCAATGACTTAGAAGGAGAAATTATGGTTGATAAGCGCGTTAAAATACTGAGCTATAACTGCTAGATTGTCGTGATAAGCTGAGAGTCTATCTTGAGGATTATTTGAGACAAATAGGGAGTTTTTAAATTTAGGAAGTGATATAGAATTTTATGGATTCATGATTTATTAACTCTGGAGTTTAAAGTTGTATTGGAATGTTAAATTTGGAAAGGTTAGTAGTAACGAGATAAAAGTTATTATGAGATTTATGAAAAGGATTTAAATGTTAGCCGTGATTAGATTGGATGGCTTAGAGTGAAAAAAAAATTGCGGTAGTTATTTTGGAAATTTATTTTAAAGGAATGTAAAGGTAGGCCACCAAGGTAACCTTAATGAGATAGAAGTGTTCTACACAAATTGTCATATCACTCATGACTATGATAGTAGTATATACTCTAGTATTGTTAGTCGTCTGCCAAACTATGGGACTGTATCTCAAATCTTGACCTACTCAACCTTCCCTCAAATCTAGATCTTTTATTATGACTTCTAACCATTTGTATTTGATCATTCCTTAACAGTATTCGCCTTTAGTACTGTGTCCCTAGATTATTTCACTGGATTCTTAATTAAATTTATTCATGCTTCAACTTGATCTTCTTTATTCCTGTACCCTCACCATGATACTAAATTACGTTCTGACTTAAATTCGAGATCCAACCATGACTCATTTCTTTCGACCCGACATGGGATGGTGTTTTTCTTGTTCTTTAAATGCTTAACGTTGTATTGATTGCTTGACCAGCTTAGTTAAGCATCTTGGACTATTTTTCTTATTCATCATTCCCTCCCTTACTTATACTTGACTACCTTATGTTGCTAATTAGCCCTAGTTTTGCAAGCTTATCTCTTTTTGAGCTTGATCATGACATATTTTATTGGGTCGACCCACTAACATATTGTCTAATCAGAACCGGTGCATGATGGTCTGATCAACCTAGTGCACTTGGTTCGCTTTCATATATTACTCTACGTGGATGAGACTCTAGAGCATCTGTCTCATCCACGACAGTTTGACAATTCTTCTTGAACTATTTTCGTCGTCTATGAACCACGTATTGTACTCAATAGTATCGTCTTTGAACTCTTTTGCTTTTGTCTTTCACATATTTCAAAAAGGAAAGGCACTGTACCTTAATAGGTCAACCCAGAGTATCACGTTTAGCTTCCTTATTTTAGGGAGGATAGTGGCTTATTTCCATATCCTCGCAGTATTTCTTTAGGATTTCAATAGTGTTGAATTCTAAACCCACGATCGCGACCAGTCGACTTGGTCATTCCCTTATCGTCCAATGTTTGGAACCTTATTCAATTGTGACATGGATTTCAAATCTTGGATACTCGTGCCGAGACTTCAATGACCTCGTTCTCCATCTTGACCAAACCTCGATTCATCCTGGATTTGATCAACTTAGATCATATCGAGACTAAAATTTCTATAGATATATATATATATATATATATATATATATATATATATATATATATATATATATATATATATATATATATAATGTGCTTGGATTTCAGTGTTATTGACAGTCGTGCTTTAAACTTTTGATTTTTGATCATCTTTAGAATATTAATGATTTATGGTTAATTTTAGTTGTTTTTATAATCACCAGTATTTATATAGGATGATACTGGCTTACAGCCCAATGATTTATTATTTATCCTTACCCTTTTCCAGAATGGCACCCATGACCAGAGTTTGTCCCCAGTGTACGGCTGCAATTCCGGATGAGACCGAGATTGTACCTTTCCCTTCTATTGCTCAGGAGGTGTTAGCAGCCTCACCGGAGAATTTTCCTCCATCTCCTATCCTTCAAGAGGGGACTGCAGTTCAGCCGGAGACTGAGGACCTTCATTTGCCTCCTGGAGTGGTACCCCATGCCATTCCTGTTGAAGCTCATATTCACAGATTTCTTCAGGATTTGCGGGAGGTACAGAGACTTCAGGCTGAGCTTATGAGAGAGCAGAGTCTCAGTATCCAACTGTTGTGGGATTACATGCATTCGAGGGAGGAGCCTAGTCCCAAGAGAGCGAGGAGCAGTTTATACCCAGAGCCTCAGGAGTACCCAGGCTTTCAGCCTAGACCAGCCTATCCAGTTCAGATTCCTGTCCAGCAGAGACCAGCTGCGCGAGTGCCTCCCTGTGCCTTCTGTAAGAAGCTTGGGCACGCATGGAAGGACTGTAGGAAGAGACTAGGATTGTGCCTATTTTGTGGGTCAGCTGCACACAAGATACGAGACTGTCCTACTACACTTGCCCCTAGACGAGGCCTACCTCCAGGAGAGAGAGTTCCAGCTACCAGACCTAGTAGAGGTGAGTTCTTGACCCATACCTTATCCTATCTTGATGATTACTGTACCCTACCATAATGTTTGTATGCTTGATACCTTATGACTACTTTTGATATAGTATGACTTTAGTAGCTAGACGAGACTCCAGACTGATTGCCTGCCATAACCCTGTATGATTTCCTTTCAACTGCATGATTTAGATAACTTTTCTTAAGACCATAATTGTTGGGGATTGACCTAGAAAGAGTAGGATCATCTTAATTTCTAGGACGAAATTATTTTAAGGAGGGTAGACTTGTAATACCCACTTTTTGAAATAAGGATATTTTAGTCATTTAAGTCATTTTAGTCATTTTGTGATTTTCTAGATATTATTGACGTGTGATTGATTTAGCCTTTTGTCTAACTTTAGAAAACCCACATTAGAGGGTAACCATGACCTATGATGAGTATCTAGCTAATTAGATTTTATTTTTAGGCTTTGGTTTAATATAGAAGCCATTTGGCTATTTTTAGGCTATTTAATTAATTGGCCTTTTTAGCCTTTTGTTAATTGAGCTTAAACTCAACTTAAATAGAGGAGTGGGACCCATGAACCAACCTTAACCCTATTAGGACTCCTATGGCTGGCCAAAACAGGAAACCTCCATCTCCTATATAAGCATTGCATTGGAATAGACACCCCCTTTACAAAACCCTAGTTTCCAGCTCTCCAAAATTATAACTTTTTCACCCGACCTCCGTTTCACCTCAAACGAAGTGCGTTGTGATCGTGGGAAGGAGGAGAAATTTCTGGAGCATTGTTAGCAAGGAGTTGGAGGCGTTTGCTCGGTGGAAACAGGTCGTCTCATCGATCGAGGAGCCAGTTTCTTGATTTTTCAACTCGCAATAGTAAACCCCTAAACTCTATAGTCTCTTCTGATTTTTCTTCATGGTAGCATGCATCTAGGTACCCTAGACCCACCCATGAAGTTTGGTTAAGTTTCGGGTCCGTTTGATAGGTGTTTGATGAAATTCCTCTTAGTTTTCGATCATGTTATTTTTGTAATCTGATTTCACGAATTTATAGCCCTATAGGTGAGGATTCCTAAACCCTAGGTTCTTGGTTGAATCGACACGAATTCGTGTCCAAAATAGGATACGCACGCGCGCACGAGGACCGCGCGCGTGCCCTGCTACTGCTGTGTCCGTTCTCGCTGGACACAGCGACTCGACGCATGATTTTTAGCCTGTGGGTAGGGGCAATGTCTGTCATAGTGCTCGTAAAATTTCGTGGGGTTTCGTAGAGTATCGAGGGAGAAATCGATACGGCACGGGGCGTGCACTGTCGCGCGCGCGTGAGAACGCGGCGTCCGATACGCACTTCGTGCGACACGGACACATGGCGAGAGGCCAGTGCAGGTACGTGGATGTGTAGCCCTATAGTTGGGCTACGTTTACGAGTAACCACGTGTCCTATTTCGCTCTGTGTCAAGCCCTAGGATGAGTGACGCGCGTGCACGAGGATTAGGTTCAGTTTTGGGTTCACGAGTGTTTAGGACACTTTATGTCCTATTTTCTTGGACACACGACTCCTACAGTTCATGTTTAGACCCTTGACATCTTTACCAACCTCTGGTTTTGATTATTATTGTAAATTTTCGAATGTTTAGGCCATGTTAGGATTTTTGTGTTGTGTATCAGGTTTTGGGTTCTGTTGTTTCCCTGTTTCAGTAATTTGAATTTTTCCCATCTGTTTTCGAATGTAATTCCTGTGTAAAACCCAACCTACAGATCTTTTGACCACACCTATGTGACATCATCTAGTTGGCAACATCGAGAGGGTTGAGTCGAGTATTGGTTCAGATTTTAGGCTCTCGAGTTCATTCCTGAGTTTGTGGTTCAGTAAAAAAAAATATGATTTTAAGTATTAAGTTCAGTTTTGATTTGATAAGTTAGTAGTTGGTTTAGTTGATCTCGAATTACATTGGTTTGAGCTATGTATAGTTGGACCTGTTGAGTTTGTTAATGTTGATATGGAGAATCGATTGATTGGGGAATCTGAAACTGGGAAGTGAGGTTTAAGTGAATGTTTAAGTTACTTCCAGTTTTAAGATGGATGGTGGTTAGTTGGTTTTAGAAACTGAAAACTAAGATTTGTTGAGATGGATGTATGTATGTAGGTGTGTTGGTGTAAAGAGGAGAGGAAGAAGAAGAGATCAACAGCAGCAGCAATTGCTTGCTGCAGTATGAGCAGTTGCAGCAGTAGCAACTGGTTGCAGTGCTGTTTGTTGCCAAGGCAACAACAACAGTAGGTGTGAAGGTTATAACAGCAACCTGGGTTGCTGTTTGGCAGCAACTGCCAAGTGCATAAGCCTAAGTGCAAGGTGCACATGTGGGTGTGTATGGTTACTTGGTATTGATTAGTTTAGGACTGCTTGTTAGAATTAGAATAGAAATCTGAAATCTTGTGATGTATATATGAATGGTTTGATTGTAGGATTCTAGAGTTCAGTTTATTGATTAATTAGGATTGTTGATGCCAAGTTAGTTTAGATAGTTAGATGGTTGGTTGATAGTTAAAATAGAGTTTAGCATTGAGATTTCCTATTTTTCTAAAAAATAGAATTTTCCTAAGAGGTACCCTAACCTAGAGTTTGGTATATACTAGTCTAAGGTATAGATATTAGATATAGGGCTATATGAGTTAAAGTATTGTGATGATTCATTGGTTGTTAAGATTAGACTTATTGAAAACCTAAGATACCACCAACACATACCAAATCAACTCTAAGACTAGTATTGACCTAAAAGTGGACTTGTAGACTAGTTGACCAACTTTGACCTAGTTTGACTAGCTTGGTTGACCAAAGTTGACCCAAGGTTGACTTTGACTTAGATTGACCCAAATCATGTAGAATTTGCTTTGAAGACTTCTCTTATGATATTTTAGACTGTATTATGACATGTGGTTGTTTTAAATAGGATCTTATTACTCCAGTCCAGTCACTTATCATCATCAACAGTTCGGATTGCCAGGCGAGTACATTCTCTGATCTTTTCATGCTTCTTTGGATATGTACTCTTGTTATAGACTAGTATACTTGATGCTGACACGACGTTCACACGGATCGGTACCCTATGGATCTTTTCATGCGATGTTATCCCCTCGGATACATCGAGTATGTCATATTTCATGTACTTTATCATGTCATTATGTACTCCATGTATTCACTTTTATCCATGTGCACTCATATGTTATTCATGTACACTTATGACCATATGAGCTCCATGTATACAGTAGTTGTTATCCATGTGCAATAACATAATATGCTTCGATCCTTGTGTATTGGTTGGGGGCAGGGAGAGTTTAGTTGGTTATGTGATCATTATCCCCAGTAGTTGTTATCCATGTTCATTCCATAGTTGTATCCATGTGCAACCCAAGCTGTTTACATAACCAGTTTATGCTCTGTTTCACATAGAAGGTTATATTATTTATTTATCATATTTATATCTTAGTTATATCTTCTCTTCAGTTGATTTCTCTTTACAGCGATTCATGTATAGTTTTCTATAGCTTGCTTTATATGTCCATTCCTGATATGAACTGTTGTGAGAGATATGTGCTCGTTCCGTCCTGACTGGGCATGTTGAAAATTTTACAGGTGATGATGAGGAGTATTGTCCTACTTATTATGGCGTTGGCTTAGATGACACTGGCGACGTAGACCCACAGGAGGATCCCACAGTCGCTGAGGACTTGCCCATAGTCTAGCTGAGACTTAGCACTTTATTTTATATTTTCTTTTGAGACTTTTATGAGTTGTACTTGAGATATTTTTGGTGGTTTACACCTATACTTTTATAGTGACTTTCTTGAGATTATTCTTCTGTTCCATCTTAGTATTGTGATTGAGTTACGTATTATTTTTACTCTATTCATAGCTTGGTTAGATTGTGTTAGATATGGTGACTCAAGACAGCGTTCTACCGCCGACACTGTGGCGTAGGCTGGGCGTTCGTTACTTCTCGTGCCCTCACACTGGGTGCGGGTCGTGACAAGGATTCCCACATTGCCTTCAGGATTCTCAAAGATGAGAGAGCTCTTATCCCTTGGAGACTCCATCAGTCGATCATTAACATTCTGGAGGAGGTGCGTGTGTCGTCAGTGATTTTTGAGTTCTCTTTCACCCGTCGAGAAGGCAATAAGATGGCTCACCAATTGGCCTCTCATTCTCTTCAGCTTTCTTTGAGTGGTGATGTTGAGTCCCCTCCTGATTGTATTTTACAATTGTTGGATCTAGATGTCACGTCCCAGAACCAGAATACCGAAGAGCGGGGGCAGACATAGCCAGCTACGCAATCCCAAAGTACGTTAATACTCTGAAATCACGTATAAGTTGTCAAGACATGGGGGTTACTCTACAAGACATCAGTCAATCCTATGGTTTAACAATCCTAGGTATCTCAATCACAGGCAATTATACAAGAGCAAGGAGTACGATCATCATACATACAATAGTAAGGCATCCCGAACCATATATACATGAATGATCATGAAGCCAGTACCACCGAACTGATGACTAGCTAGAGTATTAGTCGTACATGATAAGGACTAGCTATAGTCTAGAATACACATATCATGTTTATGCCCGTAGGCTACAATATCAAGGAAAATACCAAAACACGAGCTAAACACGTGCTCGGGGCTAAATGTTACAAGAGGAGAATTTACAATGGGAGGATGAAAAAGAAACCCACTGAGGCACTCTGGTGCTCCGGCTGGTCACCGTCGAGTAGATGGTGCGGTAGATCTTTCGGGCTCTTCTATCAGAACCTGGCCATGCAAAACCAGTGGGGTCAGACCCCAAATAGCAAGTACCACAAAGGAGGCCGAACTATGAACTTAAAACCAGCAATCATAGGCAATCAGCAGGGAGAGAAAGCAATAAGTAAAGGAGGATCGAGATTCGTACAGTACCAATGCACTTATCCCGAACATAGGAAGACAGTAAGTAAATCATCATTTGACATAAAGTAAACTGGAGAACATGTTAAATAAATAGAACTAGGCAATATACGAAGAGAGGACGAAGGTACTGTTCCGGAAGCCAGGTTACAACCCTTAAACCAAACAAGGACCGGGATTGTAACCCTTCGCCTGAACAGAACTTGGTCTCTGATCATTTATTGCTAGAGGTGACAATCATTAAGTGACAATCAGAGAGTGACAATACAGAGTACAATACATTTAGAGTGACAATCCTTGCAACCATTATCCTGGAACAATCAGGAACTGGATCTAGACAAGACTTAGACTGGAAAGGTGATATACGATGAGATAACCATGGGACTATTCAGATAACCATGTTACAACCCGTAAACCAAACAAGGACCGGGGTTGTAACCCTTCGTCTGAACAGAACTTGGTTTCTTCCACCATTTATCGGCAAGATAAAATAAGAAATCAGGACATGTGACAATCATGTACAAGATCAAGACAAGACTAGACAGATTGAACTCCATCCAACATTCACGGCCAAACAATAAGTACGGCTTGATACTTTAACTAACTAGGGTTATCACAGGCCTAGTTACTAGCAAGATGCAAAGAGATTTCTAAGTCCAGTTACCCGCCTGCTACTACCTGAGTGACCCCAGCAAAAGAAAAACAAGTATAGCAGACACACTGTAGTGAGATACAAGTGTCCTAAAGAGGTGCCCCACTCGACAGCGGGCTGGAAATGTGCTCATCATGACAGATAGCTCCAAGTCCCATGTATATATATTATATAAGGCCGGGGTCAAAGGGGCAACAGGTAACTGGAAAAGTCTCTTCATGGACTATTATATTATTCTAGTTATTAGCCTTAGCCATTTACAGTAGGTACCCCTGACCGTGGTACTCAGGGGTCTCCGTCCTAGACATGATGCAAGACAAGACGGGTTCATTTTTACAAGCACAATCGTTCACGGTGTCCAGGTCATTCATACTGGTCATGTCAGGTTAGCCGTCGCAACAGCATTTCGAGAAATAGCATGTCAGGTTTATCATGTCAAGAGTGCACCACGGCGGACCACTATCAAGAATTATCATGTCAAGAGTGCACCACCACGGATCACTATCATGTCATGCTACTTGTTTCTGGTTACTGGTTACAGGTTAGAGTGCACCATGACAGGTCACCATCGTGTCAAGCAATATCATTCATTAAAGAAATGGCAAGCTATTAAGTGGGGTCGTCGCAATTTAGGCTAAGAATAGAAAATGTATAGTACGATCAGGAGCTCCATATCAAAATAAAAGAAACTTGTACAGTTAATTAATATTATATATATATATTCTTGGAGCCAAGGAAAAACTCTACAAATTTCATGTTGGGAGTGGGAAGAAATTCTGACCACAATTCAGGCAAATAAAACATTTAAACAATCAAAGTGGACCCCATGCGGCCCAAAAGTGGGAGAACATACATGCGGCCAAAGAGAGTGGGAAAGCCACTCATGCGGCCAGCCAAAGCTTATGCGGCCAGAAAATAACTGAAGGGGGCCATGCGTCCAAGAATGGATGGGAGGCCATACGGCCAAGAAAATAAATGCCAGCAAGAAATATTCATGCAATCAGAAAAGACAAAGAGAGTGGGACCCGCAATAAATGCAAGCATCCACTCAAGCAAAAGAAAAGGGCACGTGGCCACTCAAGTACAGAGGCCATGTGGGTACCAACGATAAATGCAACAAAGAAAGGGTTCACGTGGCCAAGCAATGATGACAAGTATTATAATATATCATGCATGTACCCGCAACTCAAGAAAAGTCATGCGGCCAATGCAAAGTCCAAAAGTACAATGTCCATGCGGCCATGCCACTGATTACATATAATTTAATAAGCCATGCAAGTGGAAGGGGCCATGCGGCCAAAATTCTCCAAAGGCCATGCGGCAGAAATTGTAAAGAGGCCATGTGGCCAGGAAAATTATAAATATTAATTTAAGCATGCAAGCACATGCAAGGTGCATGCGGCTAACATTGAGTGCATATGCGGCCAACATATATTTCTATATGTGGCCTGGTGATATTTCTCATGCGGCTCACTGCATTATATATACATTAAGTATGCTAGCTAAAGCATGTTACTAGCTAAAGCATGTTACTGAATGCATTATATATATGCATTAAAATAAGGCCATGCAAAATAGCTTTAAGCTAATATATAGAATTAAATAAGAGCTAAGCAATTTAATGCAGGCAGCTAGCACTATTAGCTAAGACTAAGCATGCAAGCATAAAGCTTATGCATGCAAAATAGCTAACGCATGCAAAAGCCAATGCAAGCAACTACGTATTAAGTATAATGACCATGCAATGCAAATAATGCATGCGGCCAGCATATATTTCTTGAGCCTATGCGGCCACAAGTAAATGAAGGGAGGGGGAAAGAGGAGCCGCATATGCTTGAATCTATGTGGCCAAATGAACAGTGATGCCATATGCGGCTCAATATGGCCTGCAAATACAAGCAAAAATATAAGCATGTATTAAATATAATGCACTAATGTAAAGCCATGCGGCCAGCTGAGCTGATGGCCATGCAGCCAGCAAAATGAATATCATGCATGCGGCTCAAAATGTAAGCAAGCATGCAGCTCTAAAATACAAATAATGGCTTTCCACAGAGAATATGTCCATGGAAAATACCATGGCCTCCATGCTCCTCCAAACTACAATAGGAACCCAAATTCAAACTTCCAAGAGTCAAATTTGGGTAAAATGAAATTCTCTACAACATGGAACCATCAGTTGACAAAAATATGCAAGTTTGACAGATCAAAACCCATAAAAATCGAAAATACTGCAAAGCTAGATCTACAACAATCTAGCCATCAAATTAGAAAACTCCAAGTTCTAAACATGCTTAGAATGTAACATTAAAGAGAATGGAACAAACGAAATAAATTTGTTCAAGGTTCGGCAAGGTGTACTTGACTCTCTCCAATGGCTAGGGTTTGGTGGAAAGAAATGAATGAGGGTGAATGAGGAGGGAGAGAGAAAATGGCTTATATAACAAGCTCAAGTGATCTCCACCATTCATTCCTCTCCACTCAATCTAAACAATACACCTCATCTCATGAGAAACCGAACTAAACCAAACCAAATCAAAGTGGAACCGAACCAAATAAAACCAAATCCAAGTTAAACCAAGTCATGAAAATCCTACACTTAGAAAATTTTTAAAATATCACGTAAATCGATAAATACGAAATACGGCTCAAATAAACACGTATCCGTATAAAATACCAATACAGTGAGACGAGTCTCACACTAGAGTCTGTGCCAGCTAGTAAAGCACACCAAATTTGGGTTGAATAAAACAAAAACCGCCTTTCCTATCAAAAAAAAGAGAGATGTATGCGGCCCAAGTGGTCGGGAGTTCTCACCTCAGTGAGACGAGTTCGCCACAATTGCCCATTGCTTCAAATATATATATATATATATATATATATATATATATATATATATATATATATATATATATATATATATAACAATCCGGAACAGGGTTGCATGCTAGCTTGATCGAGCTCTGGGTAATGGAAAATGGTTCCGGCATTTCTCTAATTCTTCGGCTGAGGGCCTGGCCGCTGGGACGAGCGATCATTCCCCCATCAGGGTTGGCTTCACCTCTCGGTCTCCTAGGAAGTCCCGCTCTTTCAGGTACAACAACTGTTGGTATCTCTCGGAGGGCTACCTGGAGGCTGTCTCAGAGGGGCTTACTAGCTGTCAGGAGGGGACGGCCCAGTTCCGCTTGGTACGTCGTCTCAAGGTCACGAAGAAGGCTCTTTGGAGTTGGGTGAAGGGGTTATCCAAGTCTACCTTAGAAGATAATGAGGTGGAGTTGCGGGCCATCCAACAGAACATGTAAGCTGACATGCTTAATGGGGATCTGACGGCTAGAGAGAAGGAGATGATCGAAGAAGTCAACATCCTGAGGCTGCAAAAGGAGATTAGCACGGCTCAGCGTGCCAAATGTTCATGGCTCAAGGATGGCGACCGTTGCTCCAAGTTCTTTTATGATGTTATCCGGACAAGACAACATAGGAATCATATCTCCCAGCTTCTTGATACGGATGGCATCCTGGTGGGGACGCCGGCTGAGATCCAGGACGAGGCTGTCAGGTACTATTCTGAGTTATATTTCCAGACTGACTACCTATCTGTGTTTTCAGAGATTGTTACGAAGAGATTGGTGACTCCGTATGGGAATATCATTCTTCTTGTCCCCGTTACTTTGGAGGAGGTAGAATCAATTATCAAGTTGGCGGATCCCAACAAGGTTTTCGAACCGGATGGTTTTAACAGTAGGTTCTACAAACGCCACTGGGATATTCTGAAGCATCAGGTCTTGGAAGTGGTACATGAATTCTTCCCCAAAAGAAAGCTTCTGAAAGAGCTGAACCACACTTTCCTGACCTTGGTGCCAAAGAAGGAGGGAGCGACGGCATTGGTGGATTTCAGACCTATTGCGTGCTGTATTTATCTTTATAAGATAATTACGTACCTTATGTGCCAGCGGATGGAGGAGATCATGCAGGACTTGATATCTCCGAATCAGGCTGCATTCATCAAGGGGAGGTCGATTGCTGAGCACAGCCTCCTGGCTCATGAGATGGTGAGGGGATTTAGCAAACTCGGAGGGGAGAAAGCATGTGTGAAACTGGAACTGAGGAAGGCGTATGACATGGTCAATCGAGACTTCCTCTGTCATCTGATGACCGCCATGGATTTCGCGGACCACTGGGTTGCATTGATCCGAAAGTGCATCACGTCCCCCACTTTCTCTGTCCTCATCTAGGACATTCCTTATGGGTATTTCCAGAGCAATCGTGGGCTTAGGCAATGTGACCTCATGTCCCCTTACCTGTTCACGCTTGTTCTGGAATACTTCACATGTCTGATAGATTGGCAGTGTACCGTGGGAGGCTGATCCCATTGTTTCGGAGGGTGGATTGTAGAAGCATGGAATTTCAGGACCAGAAATCCTATGCGCCTAACATTTTATGCGCCAGGAAGCTCAGATGAAGTACTTGGCACAGCAAACAGCAAAAGCATAGACATTAAAAAAAAGATTTTTATTTCATATAAAAGTCTATTATATGTCTAAAAAAGGGCTGTACA
>JANAVB010008399.1:0-47500 GCA_029216955.1 Iris pallida
GTCATTTTCCAACCTATATATATATCAAAATATGTTTAAATAACTAGGGGTAAACTATGTAAATTACACATCTTCCCACTAACATAATTATTCAACACTATTAATTACACATTACCAACTACAATAAATATTCATCAACTCAAAATAAATATACTTCAAAATATTTCATATGTTTCAAAATAGCCTTATCATAAAAACACAGACAAACATGTGCAACGTAGTAATAAGTTCAACAATATTGATTTGTCTCTAAAAAAGGCAATATTATTGACATGTTACTAATAAAAATCACTTAATTATAAGATGAAAGTAGAAAAAGTTTGTAGAATACCAGCAACTCCTGATATGCTGCATAGTATTGTGGATATCTTGCCCGCGGACCACCAAAGGCGTCCTGCCAGGTGTCGATCAAGACTAGTATCTTCTCCTTGACATGAAAATCAGGCTGCAGAGCAAGAGAAAGAATGTTCAATATTTCCAGTGAGGACAGGCATATTTTTTCAAATTCTAAAACCACCTTCTTTTTCACTATCTTTGCCATTTCATGCGGAACGTCTCTCTCTGCAACATGCATATGAACTATGTCCGAGCAATTCTTTATATTGTTTCCAGTAGCTGAAAAAATGGCAGAAAGGCACACATATATAAGTTGAAGAATCTGAATACGACACGGCAATTGATGCATCCTAGTGTACATTGGTGTATCCGTGTCATGCTGGATACATGTCCGATAAGACACGGCACACGCACAACACGACTTTTGGAGGGTTCGTGCCTAGGATACTTACAAGTAATATGAAAATTCCTTGAAACATTTGTAGACTTACGGTCAGCGCAAGAAGTTGGACCTTCGGATTCTTATGTCCAATTCGTTTTTTAATGCCTTTGACGACATCCTTTGCTTGCCTAGTTAAACAAAAATTCAATACAAAAAGAATTAGATATAAACATCAACAAATCATAATATTTACAAAAATAAAAAATAAAAGAAATTATAAATAATCCTAATAGTTCTTGCTTGCCTAGTTAAACAAAAAGACAATACAAAAAGAATTAGATATAAACATCAAAAAATCATATATTTTTAAATATATATATATAAATAATCCTAATTTTCGACCTTTATTCAAGAAAACTTCAAATTTTCAACTGTGTAAAGTTAGTGTTATATTGATTCATGTATTTCACAATTCCTTACTTCGTAGACTACTATATAATTGCTCTAATCTTTATTAAAATTCAGCACCAGCCATCTTAATTATTCTAAATTTATTATTAATATTTTATTTTATACTTGTATACTATTTAGGAATACCAAATGACACCTCCGTAATTACCTAACTATCGCTATTAAGTTAAATTATCAATTTTAATTAGTAGGCTAAATTGCAACTTGATACCCTCAACTATCACTGTTTTTTAACTTGATATCCTCAACTTTTATAGGTACTAACTTAATACCCTATCTCAACTTATATTTTAACTTGATACCCAAAATTTTTTTAATTCCTAAACTACCCTCCCCTCCCGGTTGCTACTTCCTCCACCCCTCCCCTCCCCCGACGGCCATCTCCACCCCCCCCCCACCGGCGACCACCCCACTACCCGCCCCTGACCAACCCCCTACCCCCCCGACCCCCCCCCCCCCCCACCGGCGACCACCGCCCCTACCCCCCTCCCCTCCCCCACCGCCGCGCACTGCCCCGCGCGCCGCCGCTGCTGCGCCGCAGTCCGCTGCCACCCACAGCCGGAGAGAGAGGGGGTGGAGGGTTGGGGGGAGAAGGAAGGGACAATTTGGTCCCATTTTTTTTCCAAGGTATCAAATTAGTACCTATAAAAGTTGAGGGTATCAAGTTGAAAAACCGTGATAGTGAGGGTATCAAGGTGTAATTTAGCCTATTATATAATATACAAGGGTATATTTGGAAGGAAAAAAAATCCGCGATGAAGGTGAACTTTTCTTAATTTTTCCATTATATAGCATACTAGTCTACATGTACGTGCTTTGCACGTATTTTAATTAGAATATCATAAGGTCAGCTGTCGTCTTTCCGTCTTTTCCAGGTGACTATTTATGTGTGCTTTCATTTTACAATACCAAGAGATTCGAAAGTACGAATTTTTTTCATGTTTTTAATTTTCTATTGAGATAATAATCTTTGAAAAATGGTAAGGACGGAAAATTTTATTACCATTGTATAGAAAAAGAAAACTTCATAGCATGCAAACTTTATTGCTTTGACTTTTAAACATAATGACATGCAAATTGATATAATGACATCATGTTTATAAAATACTCAAGGGTATTTTAGGAATTCAATATATAGTAGAATAGATACTACTAGTAAATATGCACATACATGTTGCACCTATTTTTACCGTCCTTTAATTAACTTTTTCTGTACTTGGAAAAAGCAAAATGCACCAAAAGATCAAACTATATTTCCTTTAATTTTTTTCCATATGTAATTACCTAGCTGCCCTTGTTAAATTTAATGAACAATTTTAATTAGTAAAGTTAGGCAAGGGTATATTTGGAAGAAAAAATTTGCGGTGAAACCATTTTTTCTTATTACACAGTAGTAGATTATTACTATTAGATAAGGTCGTTCATTAATGACAGTCTCTGTCGAGATCTTCTATTATACCAAGAACCTCCCCCATTAACTCTACTAATAAAGCACATGCGCATTTGCACCTAATTTCTTTATTAAACAATAATTAAAATTAAATTTGTTGAAATATTTTAAATTAAAATTTGTTATAGTTTTTTTTTTTCCATAGTATCAAACCCACTCAGCCAGAAAGAATACCCTACCTTAACCACATGAATTAGAGATGTTTGACTATAGTTTGATAATATTAGATAGTTAAACAATTAATTAGAATTTATTTATTTTTAAATTTTTAATTATGTGAGGATATACAATACAATAATTCTACTAAATAAATAGAGAGTAAACGATACAATTAAAAAAAAAAAAAAAAAACTGGAGCAGTTGAGAAATGGGAAGCTTGATACCCAGGGTCGTGGTTGAGCATGTCGCATATCTCGAGGTTCATGGCCCAGTCTGGGCCGATGAGCATGTCGGTGGTCGCCCGATCCACCAACGAACCCGCCATCTTTCCGACCCGAATCCGTTAGGGATCGGAAGAGCCTAGATAGAGAGAGAATGGAAAAGAATTTAGAGAGACAAAGAGGAGAAGAGGAAGTTGTGGAGAAATTTGCTTTTCTTCTTCTTTCATGAAATAGCGCCGAGTTTTTTGACGAAGTTAATCCTAAATATGGAAATTTCGGAAACCTTTTAGTTGGCGGGGTTCGCAAACGTAGTGGAAAATTATCTGACGGTCCCGGATGGGTCTGGGATTCTATTTCAGGATTCAGTTGTATATCCATGTTTTTTTTCTTTTTTTAATTAAATATATCTTTAACGGCATGTTTTGTTTTGTTCAAGCAAGTCACCATGTATATTCATGGGCTATTTATAAGGGTACATGAAAAGTTGGGGATTGGGGCTAGTCAATATTTGAGGAAATTTATTGGGCTCTTCAAATTTTCTACTTATGGGCTGTCCAAACCCCACACCCCCCCAAAGTCCGAATTTCACTCTCATTTCTAAATTTCACTCTCTCTCTTCCAAAACCCTTCTTCTTCTATCCATCTTCTTCTTCTATCAATCTTCTTCTTTCTTTTACCATTTTCATTCTCACATCTCCATCAAAATTCTAGTTTTCTTCTCATCTTCTTCTTCTCCACCATGTCCAACATCACCATCTCCATCAAAAATCCTAGTTTCCTTCTCATTCCCAATTTCGATGGCACCCAAAAAATTAAATAAACCCTAAAATGCATGAAAATAAAGCTTAAATACTTCTTTTCTCACAAATAATGCATGAAAATAAACCCTAAAATACATATTTTACTCTATTATCAAGATTGAAATAAACCCTAACATTTTTTTCAGTCCTGAAAGGAACTTGGTGTACAGCAAGTCCCTTTCAGGACTACCTCAACTTCTGGCAGTCATCAATATGTCTAGGACTACTGCCAGAAATTGTGGCAGTCCTGCTGTAGAGCATGTCCCTTTCAGGACTGTCACAATTTCTGTCAGTTCTCAGTACTTCTAGGACTGCCAGCAATTGTGGCAGTCCTCTTGTACATCGAGTCTATTTCAAGACTGCCACAATTTCTGGCAGTACTCAATACTTCTAGGACTGTCAGAAATTGTGGCAGTCCTGATATGAACTCAATTCTTCTACAACTAGGTTTCTTTCATAGTTTTTTCTACAACTAGAATTTCATGCATAATTCTTCTATTAATTAGGGCTGTAAAACGATTCAAACCGTTCGCATTCGGCTCGTGTTTGCTCGGTGCTCGGTTTAAGCTCGTTCGTGGACTAATCGATACCAAGTTCGACCATAGGTTGTTCGACTCGATCTTGTTCGCAAACAGGCTCGAGCTCGGCTGGTTTCTCATATTAGGACTTTTTTCTATATGTTATGCCTTTTTTAATAGATAGAAATACATTTATCTAAGAAATTTTACTCATTTTTTTGTTCTTTATATGATGGTAAATTTATGATGTAAAGAGCATAAGTAATTCAAAAAAAGTCTTTAAAACTTAAAAGAACACAGTGTGATATTCTATACAACATGTCTATAAATACTCACTACTAGGGCTGTAAAACGATTCAAACCGTTCGCACTCGGCTCGTGTTCGGCTCGGTCCAAGCTCGGCTCGAATCAAACTCGTTCGATAGTTAAGTCAAACCAAGCTTGAACACTCTTTGTTCGAGCTCGTTTGTTCGATTGATAACCCAATTTCTTCTACAACTAGGATTTCATCCATAATGTCCAAACAAGAAGAAGAAAAGAGCAAAAAATCAAAATAAATTAGGTTTGAAAAAATTGATGTTCTTGTTCTTCTTGTTCTTCTTCTTTTTTCTTCTTGTTCTTCTTCTTCTTCTTGTGAGGAAAGAGAGGAGAGCAAAATAAAAATAAAAAGTCGACTTATATACTCACATGTTGACTAGTCCAGAGTAATTTTTTCAATGGCAAAACTTGTAAATAAATCAAAATTTACTTTTGGCTAGCCCTGATCAACTTTAACGGCATGTTTTGTTTTGTTCAAGCAAGTCACCATATATATTTCTATTCTATACATGGTATTCTTTTTAACTAAAATTATTTATACTAACTACCTCTAAGTTTTGATTTTAAATACTGATATTCCTACTTTTAATTATATTGATATTCCTACTTTTAATTTTTTCAGGATTCAGTTGTATATCCATGTTTTTTCTTTCTTTTTTAATTAAATATATCTTTAACGGCATGTTTTGTTTTCTTCAAGCAAGTCACCATATATATTACTATTCTATACATGGTATGCTTTTTAACTAAAATTATTTATACTAACTACCTCTAAGTTTTGATTTTAAATACTGATATTCCTACTTTTAATTATATTGACCATCCCTCCCTTTAGAAAAAAAATTTAAAATACGAGTAGCTAGTGTTATAATCTTTTTTTTTATTTTAAAGTAAGGATACCTCATGTAATAAACATAAAATATGGAGGTAACCAGTTGTAATTAGTTTATAAGTAGGAACACTTTGTATTATAAACAGAAAATTTCATATAAAGCATCATAGTTTAAAGCAATTCTAAGAATAGTATTAGATTTTCAAAAATTGCAAAGAAAGCCCCCAACCGGACTTTTAAAGTCCGGTTGCTTATGTCATCCGAAATAAGGAGTTCTAAGGAGGATTAAGGATTAAAGCGGAGTACGAATGAGAGCAGCCGGACTTCAAAAGTCCGGTTGCTGACATCATGCTTATGTCTACACAATTTTCCATTATTTTCGGGTAAACTAATTAATATCAATTTGTACCATGTTGGGGTTAACTATTTCTACAATTTTGTGGAGACAATTTTTCTACACATTTTGGGGTACAATATCTACAACTTCTCTAGAAAATTTGGGCTATTTTTCAATATTTCTAATTATTTCTATTATTTTTTTTACAATATTTCTAATAACTTCTAATTATATTTTTAATTTTTCTAATTATTTGTACAATATATCTAATTTTTCTTCAATATCCCTATTTATTTCTAATTATTTTTTAACAATATTTCTAATTATTTGTAATTATATTTCTAATATATATAATTATTTGTACAATATTTCTAATTTATTTTCTACAATATTTTTTTACACTATTTTCTAAAAACATTTCTACAAATTAAAATAATATCATAATTTGTAGATTATTTCTAGATTATTTCTACAAATATTGTCTACACTATTTCTACAAATAATTGTACAAAATTCTACTAATATTGTCTACATTAATATTGTCTACACTATTTCTACAAATATTTGTACAAATTAATTTATACAAATTTTTGCACAAATTATTTCTACAAATTTTTGCACAAATTATTTCTAAAAAAAAACCTACTAATAATTTCTACATTATTTTACAAAAATATTTGTACAAATTAATTTCTACAAATATTGTCTACACTATTTCTACAAATAATTGTACAAAATTCTACAAATATTGTCTACATTAATATTGTCTACACTATTTCTACAAATTAATTTCTACATTATTTCTACAAACATTGCGTCACTAGGTGATATTATCAGCCGGACTTTTAAAATCCGGCTCCTCTTAAACAACAATCCCCTTCCATTAATCCCCACTTTCATCAGACTTTCAAAGTCCGGCCCAATGTCCTTTTTGAAATTTCAGCAAACCTAATACTGTCCTTGAAATTAGAGAAAAATTAAGTACTTTTTATGCAATTTTCTGTATTATAAATTCAGAACTTAAAAATAGTTACTGTAAATAACCTTTAATATAACATACATTAATTTTCATTTTTTTTAGTTGGGTTATTTACACTAACTACCCCTATGTGTTTGATTTATAACACGGGGTACCCCTGATTTAAACTATTTACACTAACTACCCCCTCCCTTTAGAAAACGTAGGGGTAGTTAGTGTTATAATTTTTTTATTTTTCCTTAAAGTAGGGGTACCCCGTGTAATAAACCAAAAACATAGGGGTAGTTAGTGTAAATAGTTTAAAAGTAGGGGTACCCCGTGTTATAAATCAAAAACATAGGGGTAGTTAGTGTAAATAACGTGTCTTTGTGGTGGAAGAGCTTCCGGACTCAATTTTGCACTCAACCACCATAATAGAAATTTTGGACTCATCTATGATACATGGATCATATCAACTATTGTTGATATCAAACAACCCTTAGGTCTCGTTTGGTTCGCGGAATGGAAGGGAAAGAAAATCAATTCCTTGTCATTTCTTTTTCTTTGAAAAATTTTAATTTCTATTGATTTTTCTTTCCGATGTTTGGCAATGCCAAAAAATTTGGAAAAAAAAGTGAATACTTCAATGTGGAAAAGTGATTCCTTCTTTGGATGGATGTAATCACTTTCTCCCTAATTTTTCTTCTATTGGAAATCACTTTCCTTTCCTCCTCAATTTCTTGAACGTCCAAACATAGAAAAGTAATCAGCACCGAAAAGAGGTGAAGAAGTTGTAGGGAGTAGAAGCTCATGATGATAATGGTCCAAATCTGGAGCAAAGACAACTCAACTGCTAAGAAATAGGGAAGAATGATATTTCCCTTTTTATGCTGTGAAAATCGGTGGAGGATTAGTTTTAGGGCTTTAATTGTTAAGTGAAAATTTTGCAACGTATACAATTAGATCACGGTTGTGAAAAAACTGTCAATAAAAAAAAAAAAAAAAATAATAATAATAATAATAATAATAATAAAAATAATGATAAAAATAATAATTAAAAATTAAAAACTAAAAATTAAAAATTATATATATATATATATATATATATATATATATATATATATATATATATATATTTTTTTTTTTTATATATATATATATTAGAATATATATATATATAGTAGAATATATATATCTATTATACAAAACACAAAAGTTTTGAATCCTAGGCTGACTGTGCCAAGGTAAGAGTGGTTGGGATTTAATCTTGGTGAATCAAAGATTGTGGAATTTATGGGGAATCCAAAGAGTGGGGTTTGCACTCATAATGGTTGTGGATGAGCATTATTGAGAGTGGGGTTTTATGGAGAATGAGCATTATTGAGAGTGGGGTTTTATGGGGAATCCAAAGAGTGGGATTTGCACTCATAATGGTTGTGGATGAGCATTATTGAGAGTGGGGGCCTCATAATTATTATTGTTCGTTTAAAATTGAGGGTCCAAGATTTTAAGGGGGAATACCTTAAATGAACCATGCCCTATGAGCACGAGTTATGACTAGTTCTACTATATAATAGGAAAACTTAGATGGTAAACTTTTGAATTCCGAAAATACCCTTACATACTTATACTAATTAAAAATAGTTCATTAAAAGGACAACTTAATAATTAGGAAGACTACCCTTTGGTCTTCCTAAAGAGTTTTCCTAAACTAATTAAAATATGTTAAAATACATACAAGACACGTACACATATGCTAGTATGAAGTAATAGCAAATATTAGTGGACGGTGATCCTAACAATATAAAAAGAAACTATTTTTTGAGAGGATAAAAGTAGCAATGCATGCGCAAATAAAATCTTAACCCTAGCTTTATAGTAAGTAGTAAGCATTAACGAAACCTACTTTTCACACATCAAACAAGAAATTATCAGGGTCGTCCCACAAGCCTGAAGCCACCGAAGCATAATCATCAAAATTCCACAACGACCCAGCCGCTGTCGCGACATCCACCGGGGCGGCCGCAGACACAGGCTGCGTCGTCGACGGCGCTACGGGCGGGCATGTGTCGATAGAGAGCCCCGAGCCGACTGACCCGGCGAGCGAGCTGATCTCGTCGAACACGGCGAGATCGTTCGTCAGCTGGCTACTATGATGATTATTATTATTCATGGGAGGCATCGGAGTCGAAGAACCGACGTTCGTTCTCCAATGCTGCTGCTGCTGCTGGTGGAGGTGGTGGTTCATCGTCTGCTGAGGATGGAGATTCAGCCCACAATCATTTAATGAATGGTTTGGTATTGCTATGCTGGGCTGTAAATATATGGGACTATGGTGGTGGTGGTTGTAGAAAGGGAGGAAGCTGGGAGGTGAGGGACGAGGGAGCAAGGGGCGGAGAGTGGGAGTGGAGGAAGCGGTGGAGGTGGAGGTGGAGGAAGTGGAGTGGGAGTCAGGGTTGGAAGGCTGGAGGTTGAGCTGCGCGCGGGGGCCGTAGAGAATGAGAGCCGCGCGGTCGTAGGCTCGAGCTGCGTCCTCCGCTGTGGAGAAGGTGCCGAGCCACTTGCGTGTGCGCTTGCGGGGCTCGCGGATCTCCGCAACCCACTTCCCCCAGCTCCGCTGCCGGACTCCTCGGTACCGGAACTTGCCGTTGTCTGGCCCACCTTTTCCTTTGCACTTCCTGCTGGTACTGGTATTTGTGCTGCTGCTTGGCCTGCTATTGGTGGCCGTAGTGGTGTTTGCAGGAGAGGAATTGTTGCTGTTGGTGCTGTACTGTTGTATTTGATGAACATTTGTGTTGGTGTCCATTTCTGGGGAAGGAACTTGAGATTTGTTATAGAAGGGGGGTCTCGGCGGGTGGTGAGTGGAGAAGGTTTTCTCTTGCTTGATCTCTGTGGGTCTCTGTGGCGTGGCGGTGGTCTCTCATGCATGTCAATCAATGTAATGCAACAGTAGTGCTATATATGTACTGGCTTACATTCTATCCTTGCATGACTTGTGGGGACAAGAACAACAACAGAACATGCACTGTTGTTTCACAAGTTGTAAGTTCCTAGGACTTGGAATGCAGTATTTGGAGGATTCCTTAGGCTTGCACTTGCTTACTTGCAAAGAAACATGTTTTCACACTTATATGGTAAAGGTATTCTTACTCACTTAATGATTAGAGTTGTTTGTTATCAACAATAGCAGCATGATTGATTGAGCCCAAATTTTATTTTTTATTTTTTATTTTTTATTTTTATTTTTTATTTTTTATCTTTTATTTTTTATTTTTTATCTATCTTCTATTTTCTATTTTCTATTTTTTTTGTTTTTTGTTTTTTGTTTTTGTTTTTTGTTTTTTGTTCTTTCTCTTTTATTTTTTGTCTTGTCTTTTATTTTTTATTTTTTATCTTTTTATTTTTTTTTATTTTTTTATTTTTTATATTTTTTATATTTTTGATTTTTTGTTTTTCTATTTTTGATTTTTGATTTTTTATTTTGTACTTTTTACTTTTTCATTTTACTTTTTACTTTTTCATTTTTCATTTTTACTTTTTACTTTTTATTTTTTACTTTTTTTACTTTTATTATTTATTTTATTTTATACTTTTTTAATTTTCTATCAAATTTTTAATTTTTTACTTTTTATTTTTTAAAATTTTTTAGCTTTTAGTTTTTAGTTTTTAATTTTTATTTTTTTTTTCTTTTTTATTTTACGTTTTGTATTTTTAATTTTCTACTTCTTATTTTTTATTTTTCATTTTTAATTAATATTTATCTTTAATTTTTTTTTTTACTCTTTTTTTTTATTAACAGTTTTTGAAGGGATCATTCTTGATTCTTTCCCATTTCTTAGGCCATCTCCAACCCTCTCCAACCCATCCTCAAAAAATTTCTCAATTTGAGAACTCAACAAAGAATATTCCTATATGATGCCATCCTCAAAATTTTTTATCTCCAACCCATCAATCCTCAAATAATAAACAACTATTATTTATTTCTACAAAAATTTATTTTTTTCACAACCATTTAATAAAATAAAATACATTATATTATTAATATTATTTACCGAGATAATATTATAATATTATTTAATTTTTTTATAATTTAATATATTTTATATACATTAACGTATAGATAATATTATAATATTATTTATATTATTTAATATTATTTAATATTTTATAATATCTATACAACACCAACGTATAGATAATGTTATTTATTATTTATGGAAAAAAGAGCTCGTGCTGATCACGCTCGACAATCATCTGTCGACACTTCTCAGGATAATTTTGATTTATCAAGATATTTTCATGGTGGGTCATCCCATAACTTTGATACTAATTTTAGTACATTGGTTCATTTCAAGGAGGCTAAGATGGAAATGGAGATGATTTACCGCCGTTCTAGAAGTGTCTTAGACTGTCTTAATTTGAATGTTGTTGTATTTCTTTAAGCATTTTTAATTTCGATGTTGTTGTACCGTTTAGCTTTTAATTGCAATGTTGTTGTATTTTATTTGAGCATTTTTAATTTCAATGTTGTTGTAACGTGTAGACTTTTAATTTCAATATTATTGTTGGTTTCAATATTTTAAAATGTTTGATATTATTATATTAATTTTTGTCAAATTGTTCAAATATTATTTTATTAATCAAATAAATCTAATAAAAAATAATAATAAATATATTCAATATTAGATTCAATTTGAAGATCCCAACAAGAATATTTTAATAGTATTATTATTATATTATTTATAATTATAACTTAAAAATTATGTTAAGTTAATTAAATTTAGTTTTAACTTATGTAGGATATACTAGTAATTAGGTACATCTTGGAGGAGAAAATGATCATGAATAGTGGATCCTCAAATTTGAGGATTTTCATTATCTCTTCTCAAATTTGAGGAGAGAGACTCCAATCCTCAAAAATTTTGAGGACCGATCCTCAAATTGAAGACCGGTTGGAGCAATATTTTGAGAATTTTTTCTCAATTAGATGTTTGAGGATTTGGGTTGGAGATGGCCTTAGAAGTTGATTTCTCTTTGCTCCAGATTTGGGCCTCCACTGCAAAGAATTAAACATGCTTGTTTTCACATCTTTCGACCTTATATTGTGAAAATATTAATTCTTAATTCTTACCCACTTGATAATTCCAATGATCACTAGACGCAAATACCATGGACCATAAGGTTGTTTGATATCAACAATAGTTTATATGATCCATAGATCATCTGAGTCCAAAATATCTATTATGGTGAGATCATCTATGAGTCCAAAATATCTATTATGGTAGTTGAGTTCAAAATTGAGTCCAGAAGCTCTTCCAAGCAAAGACATGTACGAGAGTTCAGATGGTCAGCTATGGCAGGTCAATAAAAAGTCGAGAAGGGGCTTAAAGCACCTCTTGATTTAATAAAAAAATAAAAGTTAATGTATGTTATATTAAAGGTTATAACTATTTTTAAGTTTTGAATTTATAAACGATGGTTTATTACATGAGGTATTTTTACTTTAAAATAAAAATAAAAAGATTATAACACTAGCTACTCATATTTTAAATTATTTTCTAAAGGGAGTAGTGGTCAGTATAATTAATTTAAAAGTAGGGATACCAGTACTATAAATCCAAAACTTAGAGGTAATTAGTGTAAATAATTCTTATATTAATTTTAGTTAAAAATAATACCGTATATCTATTGTATAGAATAGAAATATCTACATGTATATGATTTGTACGTATTTTAATTAGAATATCATAAGGTCAGCTACCGTCTTTCCGTCTTTTCCAGGTAACTATTCATGTGTATGTGTGTTTTCTTTTTTACAATGCCAAGGGATTCGAAATACGAATTTTGTTCCTTTTTTATTTTCCATTCAGAATAATAACCTTTGGAAAATGGTATGGACATAAAAATTTACTACCATTGAAACAAGAATAGTTGTATGGAAAGAGTGACTTCGTATCATGTGAACTTTATTGCTTTGACTCTTAAACATAAATAACATACAAGTTAACATAATAATATTATATTTATAAAATACTCAAGGGTATTTTAGAAATTTAAAATTTTCACCATCAAGTTTTTCTATTAGAGCATCTCCAACCCTATTGTGAGTTTGAAAAAAATGGTTGCCACATAGGAATGACAACCATTTTTTCCAAAAGTACTTCTCCAATGCAAATGTGAAATAAAGTGTGGAGTTGACATGGCAATGACATGGCAAAGACAATGTGAAGTTGGTTGTCTAGATCTAGACAATGCACTTCACAATGTCTTTATGTCCACATCATCATTTGTGAATAAAAATATTTATAAAAAAGTTGAAGAAGTGGAGGAGTTGTCTTGGAAGTTGGAAAAAATACTTTTTATTGTCTCTTCAATACTTTTGCATTGGAGAGAGTTTTTCTATCTCATTGTCTTTTGACATATAATTTTGCCACATAAACAAGACATTGTCTTGTGGCTCATGCCACATAGGAGCCACCTAAGACTCACAATACTTAACAAGACAATAGGGTTGGAGATGCTCTTATATAGTAGAACAAGATATCTTTAACGCGATGTTTTGTTTTGTTCAAGAAAGTCATCATATATATTCTAGTATATAATTTCAAAACTTAAACTTCACCGTGGAACTTTTCATTCCATAAATACCCTTGCATATCTATCTATTTTAATAGAAAAATATATTATGTTAAGGGTAGTTAGGTACTTACAAATCCTACATCAAAATAAGAAAAATCTATTATGTCTTTTAGTCTTCCTAAATCAGCATGCAACATACTAAGAGCATCTCCAACCCTATTGTCTTGTTAAGTGTTGTGAGTCTTAGGTGGCTCCTATGTGGCATGAGCCACAAGACAATGTCTTGTTTATGTGGCAAAATTATATCTCAAAAGACAATGAGATAGAAAAACTCTCTCCAATGCAAAAGTATTGAGAAGACAATAAAAAAGGGTTTTTTTTCCAACTTCCAAGGCAACTTTTAAGACAACTAATCATCTTCTTTCTTTTTTCTAATATTTTTTATTCATAATTGATGACATGGAAGAGAAGACATTGTCAAGTGCATTGTCTAGAACAAGACAATCAACTTCACAATGTCTTCTTTAATTTTTGCCACATAAGTTTCACAATTGACTTGACAATTGCATTGGAGAAGAACTTTTGAATAAAATTTTGTCATTCTTCCAAAGTCACAATAGGGTTGGAGATGCTCTAATTGTGCTAATGATGCAGGTTTCAAAAAACTCATTATGCATTACTAAAATAGCACATTTAATTAAGATGCTAATTAATAAATTTATAATGCTAATGGTGCTAATGATGGGTTGGGATCTGTTGTTCCCATTTTGGTGTCCTCAACTATGTCCCCTCTCACAAGGAGAGGTGGACCCCACTAATTTTGAGTGTTATTTTTTTTTTTTTACAAAATTGGTGGGATCCACCTCTACTTATGAGAGAAGATATGGTTGGAGACACCAAAATAGGAATAGCAGATCCCAAACCGCTAATGATACATTCCTAATGAATGCAAGTAGCTTGCTATTGAATGCTAACCTTAAATGATGCACGGTTCAAAAACCCCATGATTCATTCTTAAAATAGCACATTTAATTAAGTTGCTAATGAACGCAAGTCTAAAAATACACATATACTGTCCTATAGTCTTTCTAAATAGCATGCTACATGGTATATATATACTTGCTAATGATGCATTCCTAAAATAACAAATTTAATTAATATACTAATAATGTTATTTTAGAAATAACTTAATTTGCACGTAAATGGTGCACCGTTCAAAAAAAGATATAAGCTATTCATAAAATAGCATATTTAGATAAGATGCTAATGAGTGCATGCCTAAGAATATATGCATAGTGCCTTGGAGTATTTCAAAATTAGCATGCAACATATGAATATTTTTAAAGATGTTTTATACATAACTAATTTGTAGAATAAAAATTTATGAATTTCAATCTTGTAAAAGTGAATTATATGTCCATAATGCTTGCAGAACTGTTTTACCAAAATATCTAGTCAAGTATTACTCCGCCTAGACGTCCTCCTATGCCGTCTCACGCCTACGCCGTCTCACCTCTGCCTACACTTTCAAACCTCCATTGGCTGCCTACAACAAAAATAGTACAAAAAGCGTCCGTCTAATCTTAGGTACTATCTAAACGGCCGTCTCGACCACCATTAGAACATTGTATATAGATATCTTTGTGCATCCCCTATGTAAGGTACTCTCTCAAACTTTGCTCCTCCTTGATCTTATTGATCTTATGTTAGAATCAATGGAGGGAAATGTCTTCTTGAATGATCTCGAAGGCGTACACCATCGATCAGAAGGAGATTTCGTCGAGATGGCTCCGTACAGTTGGTAAACATATCTGGCAACTCTCTCCGAACCTCCAAGTTACATGTGTATCTGATCCTCAAATGATTCAGATGTTTGCAAAGCTTCAGATGCTCTGCACTCCAATGGTACCCACAAGGGAGTTGTACTTGTTCGGCCACTGCAAGCAGCTGAGCCACAACCGATGGGCTACTGTAGATCATCTATCCATCGACAAGATGGAAGACAACATAGATGGATCGCCATTATAGAGGACAAGGACAATGGCCATTGCAAGGTGAGTTCCCCCCCCCCCCCCCCCCCCCCCCCTTCCAGTACGTGCGGGTTCAGTTAAATTGTGTATCTCTTCGCACACGAATTTTAGCCGGTCGTCATATCATTTCGGACTTTTCGTGCAGATCTTGTCTGCACTGGCTTTGTCAGCATAGCCCCACATGCACGCCTCGCGTACTCCACGCATTCTATAGCTCCACGAGACGCTGACGACTTTCGACGCCCGCAACTCAATGCCTCGCTTCGCCCACGACGCCGAAGATGCCTCCGACGTCTTCACGACGCCTACGACGGCCGATGCAGTCCAGCCACCCGTTCTATGCGCACGACGTCCTTATGGCGCCGCACGACGGACCGCGTGGTCGGCCGTCGTTTTTATCCGTGGTAGAATGGTGCCGGTCCTCGACCGTCCGCACGACGTCCTAGCTGTTGAGTTTTCATGCACGGACGTCCCATTCTGACCCACGCCAGCTCAGATCGAGCTATTTTTCGTCAGTCCTACGACGTTGTGGATGTCCCGTATCGCACAGACCAGACTCATCATGACATCATCGCCCTTTTGTAAGGTGAGTTCGTATCCTCCTCTCCTTGCCATGTACATCTTCTAAGATGCAGACTTGGGTGGTGACACCAAAAAAAACCTGAACTAGGTGATCTGGGAGATGAAATGCCAGAAGACCATGATTCCGACAATGTCATCGATACATCTCTAACGGCGGCCTAGCATTTGGAGCTCGGTGATGGGCGGCGGTGCTTCAACTAAAATGCGAGAGGATCGTGTTCTCCATGGCGACCGAATGTTCCTACAAAAGATTTTAACGGCAAGAAATCCTAACAGTCTACTTATTAATGTAATAAAACATGATTTTAACTCATTTACAACTGCAGACGACGAAGGCCCAAAAGAGCAACATGTGGCTTCTACAAAGACGGTTGCACAAATGCTTACGAATCCACCTACGGTGGTCTATGCTCCTGCGGATGCTGACGGCATGCAATCGGTTCTGACCGACTGCGACTCGAGCAATTTGGCACTCCTGCCTTCCGGGTTCTCGATGAACTTGTTGTGATCACATCTTGACCGGAAGAGAAGTTAGCGGAGGGTGGATCAGTGCTATCCATTAGCATTTCAGATCCTCGCTAACCAGTGCCAAAGCTAACGCTAGAGTCAGTAGAGAACGTCAATACTTTTGTTTCAAACACATTGCATAACGTTAAGAAAAGCTTTCAGGTGTGAGGATGAAAGTGTGCTACTTCCCTTTGTTTGAAGTATAGAGTCGATTGTTTCAAACACATTGCACAATAAATAAGGTACAGATCACCCATCCAAAAGTACCGCAAATGTTACTGCTATTAAGCTATGCATCTTCGTAAAGTTATATGGCTAGCTGCTCATCCTTACATTGTACACCCTCTCTCTTTCTTTCTTTTTAACTCGCACCATAATTGGAAGAAATAATCTGCTTCCTGTGAGATCAAACCCATCCAGCCACCCAACTAGGATACGCTATGTTTTCAACTGTTGACCACTAGAACCAGGATTTCCCAATAACGAAATGCAGCTCGCATTCTGTTCTCAACTCATGAACTAAATTTGAGAAAATAAGATATTCCGCAGGGTCTTTTGGATTTTCTGACTGCAAGTCATTAACTGGATTTCAAGTCTACAATCGGTCCCAGGATATGGAACCTATACAAATCCCTGAATAAGCTTACATGAAACCCTATTTTTCTGCATCAAGATGGTAATTTCCGCTTGCTGGAGCATGGAAACTGAGGGCATATCACCCTTCGGGGCTTATCACCCTTTGGGGGCATATCACCCTTCGGGGGCTTATCACCCTTTGGGGGCTTACCACCCTTCGGGGGTTGTTACATAGAATCATAACATAACCTGGTTGGATCCTTGTGTATTAATTGGGGGTACGGGGGAGTATAAATAGCCATGTGAACAATTCCAAAGTAGAATAGCCATGTACGCCTCTTTAGTATAGCCATGTACAAATCAAGCCGTTCACATGTCGACTTTGTGCTCTAAATCACTAGTCACTGGTAGCTCTTTACTTATAGTAGATATTTCTATTACAACTCTCTCTCTCTGTTTACATACTGTATTTCTTCAGTATCTATATCTTACTTTACTGCATGATTATATTTTCTAACCTGCTATGAACTGTTGAGATGTATTGTGCTCGCTCTTGTCCTGACTGGATCTGTTGAAAATATTACAGAGGACGAGGAGGAGTCCTGTGAGGATACCTTCTTCAGGACAGCTCTAGCTGACGGCTTTACCCTACTGCCTAGACTAGTTTAGTTAGGCCTTATCTAATTTTTATGTTGTCTTGAGACTGTTTAGCTAGACTTTACTTCTGTTCAGAGATGTTGAGTTGTATATATTCTTTCATATTTAGTGGCTGAGATATGTACTCTGGATATTTGCTGGGATATTATCTTAGACTATTCTATCTTCTGTATTTCCTTGAGTTCTATATCTTATCGTGCTTTCTTCTTCCTTAGTTGTGATTGAGTTCATTTACTGCTATGTCACCCCCATTCGGGGAGTATAAACTGCTTAGTATTATATTGCTAGATGTATGTTGACCTAGGACAGCATTCTACCGCCGACACTGCGGCGTAGGCTGGACGTTGTGACGTTCTCGTACCCTCACAGTGGGTGCGGGTCGTGACACGTTTTTAGTGGTGGCCCATGCAGGTAGAGTTTATGTAGTGGTATTCGAACTAGAGTATCACTACAGCCTGCAGTAGAATTAGGATATATTTTGTAGATACTCAATCACGGTTAGAATTCCTTGAGAGATTCCTGGGACGACCCTTGAGAATCTTATTTAAACTTCAATTTGAATCATTTTCCTTGTTTTGTTGCTCTCACTCTTTGATTATTGAATTTGATTTTGTTGGATCGTTGTTGATTTGATTTTCTTATCGAGATAAATTTTTATGGCCTGAGTTACGATATTTTTCTGATAACATATGTCGACGGGGATACAGGGATGGTAAAACGTCTACATGATTATGGAACCTGTAGTTTATCGCAGCCATATTAGCTGGCGTGGAGGAAACATAGAGACCTGGCTTCGGATGTACGTATCTTGGTTATGAGAATTGGAATTTCTCGCAGCTATACTAGTCGGCATAGCGAGAATTCCAGACGACATGATTATAGAGGTGCATGCCCCAGTTATGGGACCTATCGTTTATCGCAGCCTTGCTTACTGGCATGGCGAGGACTCTGAGTAACATGATTTTGGACAGACGTATATGATTATCATATTATATCCTGAGAAGGTTTTTAAACATATCATCTCTATCGTACCCTTCTGTTATTATAAATTGTTTTCCATCATCAAATAATTTAGGAGTAGAGATATTTTAGCTTTATAGAGCTTATGCATATGTAGTTCTTTCTTAGTGTGACGATTTGATGACTTGTGATTTAGGTCCTTATCTTAGGAATGATAGTATAGCCTGGCTTTAAAAATAGTGAATCTTGTAGCTGGTTCTCCTTTGTTTATATTTACTAGTTTTTCAGCCTTGATGATTGATTTATTTTTATTTTATTTTATTTTATTTTCTTTCAGTATGGCACCCATGACCCGAGCCCGTCGCCTGAGAGCAGCTGCAGCTACTGAGAGTGTGCCTCCACCTCCTACTGTTCAGGAGGTAGTGATCCCTCTATCTGATCAGGGGGTGGTGGCACCTCCTGCCATTGAGGAAATGGTGGTAGCCTCGCCAGAGAGTTCCTTCATCTCCTGTCGTTCAGGAGAGAGCTGCAGATTTGCCTGAAACCGAGAGCCCTTCCCTACCCCTTGTACTCCATACAGTACCACCCGGAGGTTTGTTACTTGACGCAGCCCAGATGTTTGGATATTTCCAAGAGAGGCTGTTGGAGTCACAGAGAGTTCATAAGGAGGCCATGAGGGAGCAAATCCAGAGGTTGCTACGTCTGCGGGACTCTGTGCTTCTAGGAGGAGAGCCTAGCTCCAAGAGGGCGAGGAGCAGTACCCAGTCCTACCCAGAGTTTGAGGAGTACCCATATATCCAGCCTATATCATCATACCCAGCCCAGTCTCCTGTCCAGCAGAGGCCAGCTGAGCCAGAGCCTATATGTGCCTACTGCAAGAAGTCTGGACACAAGTGGAACAACTGTAGAAAAAGACTAGGATTGTGCCTATTCTGTGGTTCAGCTGCACACTGGGTGCAGCACTGCCCTGCTATACCTGCCCCAACCAGAGCCCTGCTTCCAGGAGGGAGTTCTGGTTCTCAGACCTAGCTGGAGGTGAGTTTGACCTAACCTTAGCATCCCTTTTTGTGAATATTTGATGCATCACTTGCTTGTATGTTTTGATACCTTGTGATTGCCTAGTACTATAGCATGGTTGGTAATACTAGATGAAATCCCAGACAGATATTACATGCCATGATCCCATAGGTTACACTTTCCAACTGTATGTTTTAAGATAGATTTCTGAGACTATGATTGCTGGGGGCTTAACCTAGAAAAGGTTGCGATCATCTTAATTTCGAGGATAAAATTTTTATAAGGTGGGTAGGATTGTAACACCCAGTTTTCCAGAAGAGGATAATTTTGAAATTTTATAATTATAATTATTATTTAATGATATTTATTTCATATTATGATTTTTAGTGATTTTTAATTATTTTAAACTATTTAAATTCATGACTTGTGATTTTTGGTGTTTGCTAGTGAACAGTAGAGACTGCCTACCCTAGAGCCTAGCCATGTGATTAGGGTATTTTGACATTTTTAGGGTTATTTAGATTTATTATAATTTATTTGAATTTATGGGAATTTTTAGAATTTATTTTGGAATTGTTTGAATGATGGTTGACTTAGGTTGACCTTGACTAGCAATGACCTTGGTAGGCTAACCTAGAAGCTAACCCTAGTTGTGTTTGGACTTGGTTAGGTCATGTAACCCTAGTTAGACTAGAGTTGACCTATGGTTTGGTTATTTGACTCAAGTTATGATTTAAGTCATAAGCCATGACTTGTGGTTGCACCTTAATCAATAACTTAGCCTTAAAAGCCCATAGGCCCACACCACTAGCCAAACCCTAACCCTAACAAGTCTTGGCCAGCCACATAACCCTCATTGGGAATCCCTCCCTATAAGTATCCTCTTAGAAATTAGGGCTAGCCTCTTAGGAAGAACAAAGCTTTAGAAAGAGGTATTTCTCAACTTCAAAAATCCATAGTAATTCCATTTTATCTCCTTTTTCCCTCCAATCAATTGCATTAGATCCTAATTTTAGTTTTCTTGCTGTTTGTGGTGTTCAACCTCAGCTTTGGGGCAATTTGGAGAAGTTTGCTAGCAAGAGGAACCCCCCCCCCCCCAAATTTGAGGCTTTTCTTGCATTTTGACACCAATAGGTAAATCAATGTAAACACCATTAAAATTCTAGTTTCTTTGCATGTAGACCTAGCCCTAGGTGTCCTGGTTCTGTAGGTATGCCTAGACCTAGGTTTTGTGTCCATTTCGTGTCCTAAATGGACACGTATCAGCCTATAGACCTAGGTGTTTAATGAAATGTCCCAAAGGACATTTCGACCTGATTTTAGGAAACTTTTTGAATAGAAATTTAGGGTTTGTTGTCGCTTATCAATTTCTGTTGGACTGAAGTGGCCATTGTGTGGTGTCGTGTCGGTTTGGACACGTGAACACGCACGTTCCCGCGCGATAGCAGTGCCCTGCTACTCGGGGGCTATAACTCCCTGTACACGACACATCTGGACACGAAATTTGGTGTGGACACTGTTTAGGTGACTGACACGAGGCTCACAAATTTTTATGGGTTTTTGTTCAGTGGTTTGGGAGAAATCCCACCCGTATCGATTTGACGCTGCACGTCACACGATTGAAAATGCGCACTGATACGCACGTTTAATTTCGACACGGCGACACGCCGACACGGTTCAGGGTGACACACGTGTAGCCCTATGTTGGGTGAACACGTGGACATGTGCACGAGGTCATTGGTATCGCGTGTCGTGTCCATGAGAGCTTGGACACGCTGCACGAGCCTGTCTGTACACACTGCTGATGCACACTGTTTGAACAATTTGGACACCTTCGTGTCCATTGTTTGGACACGTGGACACCTCTAACACATACACACATTGAAGACACAACCCTGACACCACTGTACACATATGTGTTGGTTTTTGGATTGTTTTGATAATTGAAATTGGTTTGGAATGGATTGCAAATTTCTGATACATTGAAACTGGGACACTGTGTTCGAATGGGTTTTATGTGTTTTCTTTTTACTGAATTAGATTGTTAAATACATATGGTATTTGTTATAAATTCATTGATTGATGTATAAATAACTGGAAAGATAAAGGGAATGGGTTGTATTCAAATTTCACTGGGTTTCGAAACTGTAAATGACTGATACAAGCTCAGAAAACTGAGATTCTGATATTGAATTCCAGTTTCAAACTGAGTTTGATGATTACTGTCATATTTAATTCACCTACACGCGTATCAACTACTGCTAGGTTAGTTTTACATGATAGAATAAGTTTTATGATCAGTAAAGGGAATTCGAAGATTTGGTTGGACTGTCATTTTGTTCTCAGACTTCCTGAGAACTAAAACACTGATTGCTATTCCTATTACACCATTCAACCTCATATTTACACTACATTGCTACATTCCTGAGTTGATTTTGTTCTAAATTTGATTCCCAAGATTAGTTGGGTTGATTTCAGTTTGACTTTGAATCCTGGTTGGGATTGAATTATCAGTTTTCCTGATACTCAATACTGTGTTCAAATATGAAAACCTGAGTTTGTTAAATATTGAAAACTAAGTTTTTTTTTAATGATTAGATTAACATGTTAGATTCTAGGTTACATATGTGGGTTTGTTTTGGGTTGTCAAATGCATCTTGATGTTTTTTTTTATATAAGCTTCACAGGTTTTGGATAAGATGAGAACTGTCAAAAAAATTCGATTTCATATTTTAAACTTGGAGACTAATACATTGTTTTGTGCACTGTTTCCTTTTCCCTTCTTCCTGTTTTGTTAAAACCTGAGATTTGGGGAACACATAAAACTGAAAATCATTTGCCATTCATTCATTTTCTAATTCCTAAGTTATGATTTTATCACACAATTGTAAAATTCCTGATATCCTACTTAACAGTTCATTGTTCCTGTTTCCAGATTTTAATATGAATTTCAGCTTCAATTTTATCCTATTTTAAATTGTTAATTAGTATGGTTTTAACCCCTAATGTGTACACCTATATGATTTCTAGTTGTGTGTCGAATTTGGGGCTGTGTTGGTGTGTGGGGGGTTCAAAATCTGTGATGCAAAGTCTAGGCTGTTAAACTGGATTTTTGGGGACTGTTTAGACTGATTTTGTGAACTGAATTATAGGATTCTTCAATGTATAAACCTGGGTATTGTTGTAGACTGCTGAACTGAGTTGGGTTCTCAGTTTTCTCACTGTTTTCATGTCTTTTCACTCACACACAAACCTATATATTTCTCTTCACTGTCACACACCCTCTCTTGATACACCCATGACACTCACCTCACTGTTTTCACACAAGTCACACACACACACGTCTCACACTCTTGTGTCTCACTGTCACCACTCACATGTCTCTACTCACTGAATTTTCACTCACACACACATACATGTTATACACTCTCATATCACACTGTTTTCATGACACTCACATACACACTCTCATGTTTTCCTCGCTCTCATGACACACACACTTGAACATACATGTGTTTCCCCTTTCTCTTTATATATATATATATATATATATATATATATATATATATATATATATATATATATAAAATATATATATATATATATGTATTGAGATATGTATATATATAGGTTTCCTATATATATGAGTATGTGCTATTATATATATATGATATATGAAATGTGTGGTACATTATAGATGACCTATAAGCTAATGAGTATTTCTATATTAGATTGTGTAACATATCAATATGTGTATTCTATATTAGAGTGTATTTCATTTTTAGATAAATGATTGACATGTGATATGTGATTTATGGGTGTGTTTGTTAGACCTGGTAGAGTCTATATTAGTCTTGTATAGTCTTGTTAGACTTAGAATAGGCTAGTTTAGTCTAGTTTAGACTAGTATAGACTTGATTAGCCTAGATTAGTCTTGTTTGACCTAGCTTAGACTTGTTAGACCTAGTTTGACCTAGTTGACCTAGTTTGACTAGTCTAGTTGACTAGAGTTGACTGAGAGTTGACTTTGGTCTAGTTTGACCTAGACAGCATATAGATGCATAGTAGATTACATTTATCATCTCCTGTATACGTCTTGACTTGTGTTGCTCTAACTAGGAGTCAGGTACCTCATCTCGGACAGTATACTTACTTCAGACATTCAGATACGAGGCGAGTACATTCTCTGATCATTTCATATCTTGCTTAGAATTATTTCCTGCATTAAATTACTTAACTTGATCCTGTCACGTTGATCACACGGATTAGTACAATATGGATCCCTCCCTGAGATGTTATCCCTTCAGGAGCATCAGGGTACTCTATGTTCTGTGCGTTTCACTTACATGGCGTATCACTATGCTTCTTTGGTTCTTTGATCACTTGTGATATGTATTCTCATATCACAGAGTCTTCTTTGAATCCTTATCCCATTTATTGGGTCTATCAGAATCCCCATTTATGGGACTACTATGTACCACCCTTCGGGGGCTTATCACCCTTTGGGGGCATATCACCCTTCGGGGGCTTATCACCCTTTGGGGGCATATCACCCTTCGGGGGCTTATCACCCTTTGGGGGCATATCACCCTTTGGGGACTTACCACCCTTCGGGGGCTGTTACATAGAATCATAACATAACCTGGTTGGATCCTTGTGTATTAATTGGAGGTACGGGGGAGTATAAATAGCCATGTGAACAATTCCAAAGTAGAATAGCCATGTACGCCTCTTTAGTATAGCCATGTACAAATCAAGTCGTTCACATGTCGACTTTGTGCTCTAAATCACTAGTCACTGGTAGCTCTTTACTTATAGAGATATTTCTATTACAGTTCTCTCTCTCTGTTTACATACTGCATTTCTTCAGTATCTATATCTTACTTTACTGCATGATTATATTTTCTAACCTGCTATGAACTGTTGAGATGTATTGTGCTCGCTCCTGTCCTGACTGGACCTGTTGAAAATATTACAGAGGACGAGGAGGAGGCCTATGAGGATACCTTCTTCAGGACAGCTCTAGCTGACGGCTTTACCCTACTGCCTAGACTAGTTTAGTTAGGCCTTATCTTATTTTTATGTTGTCTTGAGACTGTTTAGCTAGACTTTACTTCTGTTCAGAGATGTTGAGTTGTATATATTCTTTCATATTCAGTGGCTGAGATATGTACTCTGGATATTTGTTGGGATATTATCTTAGACTATTCTATCTTCTGTATTTCCTTGAGTTCTATATCTTATCGTGCTTTCTTCTTCCTTAGTTGTGATTGAGTTCATTTACTGCTATGTCGCCCCCATTCGGGGAGTATAAACTGCTTAGTATTATATTGCTAGATGTATGTTGACCTAGGACAACGTTCTACCGCCGATACTGCGGCGTAGGCTGGGCGTTGTGACGTTCTCGTACCCTCACAGTGAGTGCGGGTCGTGACAATTCAGCATTAGTATCTATGGCGGAAAAGGCAGGGATGGAAGGACTGAAGAAGATGAGTGCGGAAGATGCATTGCGACTCCACCACAGGAGGTTGGGACACTCTTCATTTGGTATTTTAAGCAAATTATACCCTGCAATTTATGAAGAAGTTAATAAAGAGAAACTAGTTTGTGATGCTTGTGAGTTAGGTAAACTTACTAGGAGTTCATATGTGAGTAGCGGTCATAGAAGCTCGTCTGTTTTTGATGTGGTACACTCTCATGTCTGGGAGCCTTGTACTACTCCTATGAATGGTTACAAATATTTGGTTACCTTCATAGATTGTTTTTCTCATACTACTTGACTGTATTGATGAAAAATAAGAGTGAGGTCCCCGCCTGTTTTTGGGACTTTCACAAACATATCAAGATTAAGTACAAGGCAGTGGTGAAGGTACTGAGGTCTGACAATGAAACTGAGTACACCAACAAGACACTTGCAGAATACTTGTCCGCCCAAGGGATACGACATCAGACCACCTGTGCATATACACCAGCACAGAACAGAGTAGCGGAAAGGAAGAACAGACACCTCCTGGAAGTGACAAGAAGTATGATGATAGACATGAATGTCCCACAGAGTCTGTGGGGATATGCAGTGTTGACAGCAGCTCAACTGATCAACAGGATGCATTCGAAGGTGTTGGGATGGAGGTCTCCATGCGAGATGCTGCAAGTAAATAATAGTGGGATGCTCCCACTAAAGGTGTTTGGCTGCGTATGCTTCGTGAAGGACAACAGACCGTCGGTAGGAAAGTTTGATCCTCGAGCAATCAAGTGTATCTTTGTGGGCTACTCGGAAACTCAGAAGGGCTATGTATGTTGGAGTCCAGTGAAAAAAATTTGTAGGTATGGATGTTCACTTCAGGGAACATGAGCCATACTACAGTCAGGAGGAAAACCCAAATATCTCACCTGATACTGCAAGTATGAGGCGAGAGGGGGAATTGTTGGGAAACATTTCGACTGATCTTGGAGTATGGCTTGGAGGAACAAATAAGGTACAAGAAGGTGAAAAGAGACAAGAGGGAAAAATAAGAGGTGTTAGGCCCACAGCTCAGGAAAAGATACTTACCTACAGCAGACGAGAGAAGCAACTTGCAGGACCAGTTCCTACAGTGCCAGTGCTAAGTCCCTTGCTTGCGCCCGCCTTGACTCCTGAGACACCTACACCACCACCTTCCCCTTCAGGTGATATCCTTCCTTCTCCTCATCCCCAACCATCATCAGTATGGAGGTCCACTCGCAACAATACGGAAAAACCTTCTGATAGATATGGTTGGGACCTTGCTTAATTTGTCTCATATGATCATATATCTTCTTCTCATGGAGCTTTTATTGCATCATTGGATAGTGTTACTGTACCTAATAATTGGCATGTAGCCAAGAACGATCCAAAGTGGAAAGCAGCGATGCGCGATGAGTTGGGAGCTCTGGAGAAGAACCGAACTTGGGAGCTGGTGAGACTGCCAGAAGGGAAGAGAGCAGTCGGATGCAAGTGAATTTTCACTGTGAAGCAGAACCCAGATGGATAGGTTGAGAACTACAAAGCTCGACTGGTGGCAAAATGATACAGTCAGACGTACGGCATCGTCTATGACGAGACTTTTGCACCAGTGGCGAAGATGAGTACTGTCATGACCTTAATCTCTCTGGCAGCCAATGGAGGATGGAAGCTACACCAACTGGATGTGAAGAATATATTTTTTCATAGGGATCTAGTGGAGGAGGCGTACATGGAGATACCACCAGAATTCGGCACCAATCAGACAAAAGACAATGTCTGCAGGCTGAAAAAGTCCCTCTATGGACTGAAGCAGTCTCCTCGAACGTGGTTTGACAGGTTTCGGAGAGCAATGATAGGGATGGGATATCAACAGATCAATGCTGATTATACTATATTCTTCAGACGAAGGGCCACATTACTATGTTTGCGGTGTATGTGGATGATATGATTATCACAGGCGATGATGAGCAGGAGATCGCCCAACTCAAGAGGAAGCTTGGCAAGGAATTCGAGGTGAAGGATCTTGGCCCTCTTCGATACTTCCTTGGGATTGAGATTGCTCGAGATACAGAAGAAATTGTTCTTTCTCAGAGGAAGTACGCACTGGACCTGCTTATGGAAACAAGGATGATGAGATGCAAACCAGCTACGACACCGATAGACTGGAAGTCTAGAAGTTCAAGCTGGATGTTGAAGCCGGAGAACCATTTGACCGAAATAGATATCATAGATTGGTGGACAACTTGATCTACTTGAGCCACACCCGACCTGATATCAGTTTTGCGGTCAGCGTAGTGAGCCGCTACATGCATGACCCCCGAAAGGGTCATATGGACGCAATGTACCAGATTCTGAGGTACTTGAAGGGAGGCCCGGGGAAGGGACTGATTTTCAGAAGGAATAATCATGTGAGCATCGAGGATTATTGTGATTCTGACTGGGCTAGCTGTGCTGACGACAGGAGATTCACCTCGAAATACTGCATATTTGTAGGAGGCAACTTAGTCTCTTGGAGGAGTAAGAAGCAATCAGTGGTGGTCAGATCAACAGCTGAAGCAGAATATAGAGTTATGGCCTTGGGAGTCACAGAACTATTATGGTTGAAGAATATGCTAATGGAGCAGAAGCTGGACCAGAGAGCCAAGATAAAGCTATGGTGTGACAACCAGTCAGCTATTAGTATTGCCAACAATCCAGTACAACATGACAGGACCAAGCATATCGAGATTAACAGATTCTTCATCAAAGAAAAGCTGGATAATGGACTACTAGAGCTGGGCTATGTTCCAACCAATGATCAGGTAGCAGACGGACTGACCAAGGGGCTTAGCTCTGCTAGCATGATGAAAGGATGTGACAAGATGGACTTAGTGAATATCTTTCGTCCATCTTGAGAGGGAGTGTCAGAATATCCTATTGGTATTTTTGGTATGTTGGAATATGTGTTGGAATATCCTATTTGTATATTTGGTATGCTGGAATATGCCATAGGATATTCCTATAGAGAGTTAATATAATGAGAATATACCATAGGATATTCCTATAGAGAGTTAATGTAATGAGGAGATTGTAAGGCTATAAATAGCCAAGAGATTATCAATAAAATATAACAACTATTTTCTACATTAGCTATGAACAGAAAACCAGAAACAATAAAGCAATACTTTGATTTTGAACACCACGTGTGGAACTCGGGATAGGATGATGTGCTGGTGAAAGTTTGGACCAAGTTTCTTTCCTGTTGCATTTCATGGTTATTGGAATTTGTCATAGCATATATGGATTCTTAAGGTTAATGGTGATAACATAATTTAGGCACTTAGCTAATGTGAGAAGACTGGCACGTTAATCTAGCTTTGTTCTCTCTCTTTTTTCCTTACGTTCATAGCAGTTTCACTTGGTACATTGAAGATTTCCCCCCTTTTAAAAAAATCATACTAAACCTGAAGACCTGATTTGCTATACAAGCTGCATCGTGGTTTCTTATGTTCATAGCATTCGCTATAACTTTCCTGATTGAAACGATGAGCTTCACCATTTTAACTGAAATTTAAGTACGCTGCTTCTTAACAAGCTTTGGTAAGTTAATGTGGTATAAAATTAACAGAATAAATATTTATATATCTTCACATTCTTGTTGCTGGCATCATTCTGTTTCAGTGCAGTGCTGGGACATTCAGTATCTAACCTTATACCCTTTCCACTGCATCCACTGTACAAAGTAATATCTGAACTTCTATAAGGTTAGAAGAATACAACAGCTTTTGCACATTTCTAAGTTGCAACTATTACATGAATCAGAAAATTTACTGAAATTACATGGCAAAAAGACCTTAACAAGCACAGCCTTATTGCATCTGAACAAAGTGCTCCATTTTTCAAATAGCATTTCTATTTTCATATTGATAACCATGAAAAGCTATTCTTGTCGACACTACAAAACTTATAATTGAGCAATTAGTGTCCTATCGTACTATGATGTATCCTTGACCGAATCCAGTACATAATATTCATCATTTCCATCCTGTTTATTCAAGCTGGAGCTATTGTGGTGAATCTGTTCAGGATAGACTGGCTAAGTGTACGCTCACTAATACCTCCATATCTTTCTTGGACTCTCATATAGATTCTTGGACTCTAGTATAGATCCATAGCACAACATCTGCTTAATTGTATTACAGATACCTTGACGGGGCAGACATTAAATTTGAAGCAACTTTGAGCTTTCACCTACACCTGTGCCGCCTGGTGGGGGTCCTAATTATACTAGCACAGGCAAATAAGTTTTACATACAGTCGGCTTCAAGGCCTGGATTACACAGAGAATAAGTTTTCTTTAACCATCTATTGGGTATCCAAGTTTTATTCAATTTCTGTATTTAACAGTTTCTAAGATTTAGTGTGTAATTATTATAGTGGTTGGCTAAACCATACTAGACATAAAAATATTTAGTATTGTACCACATACATCAATATATTGCCGTGTTTATTGATGACTAATTCTATGAACTCATCTGAGTTGCTGCACGTTTCAGGCTAAGGTAACTATAGGCAGGATCTTATTTCACATATAGTTAAGTTTGTACAATCAGAGAAGAAGCTTATTGGAAACTGCAGTCTGTAGTATCTAGAAGGACACGGATAATATGACAAGGTTTTTGCTATAAGAAAATGTATTAATCTCTTATAAATTTGCAAGGAACACCCTTGCAAAGCCGATCAGGCAGAATTCCAACTCGTTGCAATTACAACTATAATAGATATATGGGTAATATATGCAAGAAAGAAGAGAAAATTACATATTACTTAGAGGTATGTAAGTCCGAGAAAATGATTGCAAGCATTCAGAACTTCGACTATCAACTTAATTACTAATTAGGTATCCGCAAAACCAAAACAGTTAGAAAGTGTCACATGCGGTATTGTCTTTCTCCAACCAAACGATTCTATAGTCTGAATTTATGTGACAAATATAACATTCAGGAGGGTATATGTACACAAAAGTGACTTCATATTTGGTGGTATCAATGTTATAGCAAGTGTTTTTCATTACGCGCTCGGTCCATGGCTGGTTAACAATTAATTGGACGGTCAATCACAATTACGAGGCACAGTGAAATTTTCAGATTAATCTGATTGACTGATTACTCGACCAATTAGTCTTTTTTAAGAAATTGAGTTGTATGAGGCAGGCATGGCATTGGAGTCTGGAGCCAACAAAAAGGCATTTGGAATTAAAATTGATCATACTGGAGTCTAAAAATGATGAATGCAGTTGTAAAATTACTTGAAGGTACAGTTTCTGCAACCATTTGTCGCTTACATAAGACTAATCTAACTTGTTATGTTTCAGGTCAATGTGCTAATTCTTGCCATTGTTTTGTGCATCCTGGGACCCCAACCAATGAGTCACTGTCCAAATGGCCCTGCTGCTCCAAGTGTCCTAAACTCGTTTCTTGTTGTAGGATCGGATTCATCACCAGCTCTCCCTACATCAATCCGCTCTTAAGAAGATGCCAGGTTTGAAAACGGGAGGAAGCCTATATCAGAATTCTAGCTATCCATCTCAAGTAACTGCATCTATGGTTGGCGAAATTTTGTAGATAGTGCAAAAATCAAGGCTACGAAAAAGAAAAAGGATATGGTATTTGCTCATGTTACAGAGTATCAGCCCTTCATGTAACTGAAGGAACTGTTCATGATTGGATAAAGGATTAATCATTGTTTATGTAAAGAACGAAATTTAGAAGTTAGGGAAAGGTAATGCAACTATAACGCAGCTAAATAATCCTTTTTTACTGAAAGCTGCGAGAGGGTCAGCAAGTGTACATGCTCGTGGATTTTTGCCAAGTTGAATTAATGTAGAAGGATGAGAAGGGTACTAAATCTACTTTTTATCAGTGCATTGTAAACTTTTAATATTTCATGCTTAAAACATAGAGAATGACCTTTCCTTCGTGTAATTAGGTAGAATCTGCCAGGCAGAAAGCTCTCCTATTCAGGAGATAAGATCCGCAAGGTTCACTTATATATGATTTGCTTCTCTGTAAATGTATTTTTTACATCACCTCATAGAAAGAAATTTTGATCTAGAAACAGTGATACCAAAATTTATATAACACAATGTCTCAAACCACTGGAACAAATGCACTGATTTATCATGAAATAATTGAGGATCAGATTCATAATTTATGAGACTAAGATAAATGGAAACTTAGTCCTTTTATTATGAGTACCAAATACACACAAATGGTAAATCGGCCTCTTGCCCTCCTTTTAGGGTCATGCAACTTTGACATGTATATGAAAACTACTCATGGCGAAGTCGCACCTGTCTTCAACAAGTTTTTCAGTTTTTCATTGGCAGCAACAAGCTCAGCAGCAGTTCCAATTTCATTAGCAGAATGACCAGCATCTGGGATAACCTGTTTTTAACCCACAAGAGAAATTAAAAACCTATCAAATTAACATTTATTATAGACAATAATATTATTTGGAAATTTTCCTCAAAAATGTTATTTAGATATGCAATTATATGTATCTTTAAATTTGAATAGGTCTTAGGCCATCTCCAATGGGGATTTCTAAAATTGAGTTTCTATCCTACTTGGCGTAGTACTTTAAGGAAATTTCTATCTTAGTTGGTAGAGTTTCTACATAGAAATTGCACACACACAAAATACTCTCCAACAGTTCTCCATTTCTATCCTAGGTGGCACAAAATGAAAGGATCAGTTTAATGATGTAGGGGCCCAAATATTAATTGCTATGAGAGATGGAGAATTTCTATGTAGACACCCTCATAGAAATTCTCCATCCTACATCACCGCCACATATGATAGAAATTGTTATAGAAATTTACATTGGGAGGGGTTTTCCTTAAACAAAATTTCTACCATAGAAATAGGCACATAGGATAGAAATCGTTATAGGAATCTCCATTGGGACGTGCTTTTCCTAAACAAAATTTCTACCATAGAAATAGGGGAGATAGAAACCTCCATTGGAGATGGCCTTAGCCTTCCATCCTTTATCCTCTCAACGAATAACGTAATATTTCACACTTCACAGAAATTGACACCACCCAAGGGTTAGCTATAGAAAAGGAGAGGTTTGCCCTCATCTCTCTCCTATCCTCTCCCCCTATCTTTCCTATATGCGCCACAGACCCCCTCAGTCGTTGTCAGAGCTAAACCTCTCCTTCCTCGGCAGTCACCTTTCGCTCTGTTCAACCATGTCCTCTTGTGCAAGACCTCGTGCACAACCTATCCTTCAAGAATCCAGCCACATACCTCCTACCCATCCTCTGTTATCACTTACGTTCCAGCACGACCTCTATCCAATGATCCATGATCTTCAACCTCAGCCACTCTGTCCTCGTCAAGCTCTTTATTAATTAAGATCCCAATTAAGTGACTTTCTTAAGATCCTATTCAAGTGATTTGGGACTCTTAACTAGTGTAGTATACAAACAGAATAAAGGAAGCATTTCAGTAAAAACCTTAGGGAACAATACATAAACACACACATGCAAAAGAAATCATGTTATGGAGGAGCATAAATCTGCACAATACAGAAAAACACATATGTAAAAGAATTCCTTAGATGGAGGAGCTTTGCTAACAATGGCAACAATTAAAGCAAGCTTGATTTTAGCTTAGTGAAGCCCAAAGCAATTTGAAAGGCAAGACCAAGTTTCCTTTAAGAAGTATAAGGCAACAAATTTCATAGTTTAAAGTATCGGCCGATACCGATCCGATATAGCCGATACTGATACGGTTTGGCATGTCCCGATCCGATACTACCGATACCCGATACTGACCGATACCGACATTGAGGGTCTCTTTTCCGGTCAATCCGGGAAAGAAAATTGAACGAAAAAAGACAAATCAACAATGGTTTAAAGCATAATAAGGTTGTAAAAGCATGTAAAAGAAGAAAATTGATATATTGCATGTAAATCAATTGGTAAGGATGACTACTATTTAATTTAATTTCAAAACTACAAAGAAATAACAGTAGAAATACTTAAAATTATGCCTAAATGTATAAAATATATTTTTTAAATGTTACTAATTTATTAATAATTATTTGTTTTCCGATATCAAAAAATTCGATACTTCAATCCGAAACCGCCTATACTACCGATATCGCCGATACTGATACTCTAGGAATGGTCCGATACAGATACTGCGAACCTTGCAATAGATCAGTTGGGGCATTCTTCAACCTGCTATCATCATTTCCTGCTACTCTAATAGATGGGACATGAACGTACATAGAGCCAGGACCTAGTAATACTTCCAAAATCTTATTTTCCTTTTCTTCTTCTCCAAAGTTAATAATTTGATTGCTCCGTTTAAACTTGGATTCTTCATTGTCAAATATAGAGGAGGTCATGAAGTGAGTTATGGAGGATTTACATCACACACACCTACCAGTCACTCTTCACCAAATCAATTTCTCCTCTAAACCACAAATCAAGGTCGCAATCTACACCAGGGAGAGATCCACATGCGTCGTCAACTCGGGGAAGGTGACGGTGCCACTAGATGGGGGTGAAAGAGAGGAGATTGTCTACAAGAATATGTACACTGTGGTCTGGTGAAAGGGGTCTGATTGCCAAGGAAGAGGGAGGTACCAGCATTGTAACTTCATTTCTATGATTATAGCATAGAGGGCATGGCTTTAAGAGGCAAGGACGAAACAGTCATAAAGTTGTAAATCCGTTAAAATTAACAGAATATTCTCATTCTACAAGGATTAAAATATTTGAGAGAATAATCTATTTCATATTTATTTGGGGGACCTTTAAGCAATTCACGAGATTTAGGGGACTTATTTAAAAATATAGCAGTGCAGGTGTAAGGGACTTATATGCAAAAAAAAACCAACACACACACACATATATATATATGGCGGAGCCCCGCGGGAGCCACCCCCCCAACCTTGGATCGAGCGGGGCCGCTTGGGGCCCGCGCGCGCCTGCTCGACCCAATGGTCGAGGGGGACGAGGCTCCCGATCCCCTCCCTATATATATATATATATATATATATATATATTGGGTGTCCGGTCATCCGCGCACAAGCCCGTGGCCACTGCCACCCAGCCGGCTTGTGCGGGAGGGGGGGCTCGATCCCGGGTCTCCCCGCCGAGCCCCCCCCCCCCCCCCCCCCCCCCCCTCCCCCTCCTGCCACTTACGCTAAGAGCGCCTCCCTATATATATATATATTCCTTTTCTTCTTATTTTTCTACACACACCCCTGTATATCCAAAACACAACTATATATGCTATATATGATGCCATAAATGAAAAACTTAGGTCAACTCTATTAAGTCTCAAAAGGACTGTTACAATAAGATATAAGCAATCACAGTATTCTAAGTTGTCCTAATAATTATTTATAACAAATAATCTGACCTTAAGTTCTGCCTCAGGCCATGCTTTATGAAGATCCCAAGCAGACATCATTGGGCAGCATACATCATATCTCCCCTGTCAGTGTCAGATTAAGGGAATATGAGAGGCACAATACATAGAAAAAGAACTGTCACACTTAAAGTGCCATAAAGTTACAAATACAATGAACGGCAATGCTTATTCAGAATGGTGCACTAGCATAAGGCTTCACTGACAAACAATGTAGTGGTCCCCTCCCAGATCTTAAAACATAATTTTTTTTCTTCACTGTGATCTACAAATCTTACAACATGTATTTTCTGTCTGCGATTTGCGCTGGTGGAGTGCTGTATTGGGAGCAGAACGGACGACACGAGAACCATCTTCATATTCTTTCTTTTGATCTTGGATACAAAGTTCTTCGTATATCTCTTCCCCTGGACCTCTGGGGTATTGCACCAAACACGATAATTGGCAGTGCAGGCATTTGGTAGAGAACCAGTCAAACCTTTTACTTGTAGGGGGCACTAATAATGAACATAGTATGAATATGGCTATATGGATGCTAGAGGATTCAGTTAAACCAAGTTTGGGTCCAAGTATACAGTCTAGTTTTCCATCAAGATTCTCTTTATGGTCAATTCTTTCCCTTCTTCACCATTGGACATGGGAAGCCTATACTTGCAAACAAGAAGAAATTTCACTCTTATGATTCAAATCATGGGAGGAGTCTAGGTAGCAATATCATACTCTAATGGCTGGCAAACTTGCATTATGTCTATATATGATTATTGGCAGTAGAAATCTCTATGCTTCCTTTTAGATTTCGGGCCAACAATATGTTTCTCAATAGAGAAACTTCAATATGTTGGAAAGGGTTGTAATTGAAGTTCGATAATTTCGAAAGAGACGTACGTCATAAAGCTGGGGGCGATGAAGTGCCAAAACAGCGTAGCTAATGCAGATCTTAATTATCTAAACCAATATGAGAAATGAAAGGTTCACGGGTGTACAGGCCAATTCAGAAATTGAAGTGTAAATCCAAGGGGCTCGCTATCATGGGCAACAGTTACCTGTACAATAACAGTCTTAATATGCCGAATCTTATCAACATTGTCCAACAGATATGAATCAGATGGTAGAAATCCTTTGTTCACAAAGTAATGGTTCTCGATCCGAGCAAATGCCTGCATTAGAAATAATAAAAAGATAAGGCACGATCATAAGGTTATGGTTCCTTTAAATTATGGGGTGCATGAGCAAAATATTCCACATTGTAATTTGTATATAATCATGAACATGACTAGTGCAAAATAAATAAGCAACAATATCATAAACTAAATGCAAAGAACAAAATGTAAGACAACAGTTGTTACAAGATACAGAAGTATACTAATCATCAAATCAACAATTGGTTGTAAATCATGACTATTTAAAGAACAAACTTGTGAAGAATCAAATCAATCAGCCTATAATCCTATTATTATTTTATTACAAAATGTATCCGAGAAAACAGTCTTATTAAGATTTATACGATAAAATGTATCAGTATTGATTGTCACATATTGGCTTAGCAGGCCTGTGAAGGATGCAACAAAAAGACGCGAAAAGGATCATCTGATATATGAATAATCTTGCATGTCGGCCATTTTGCTGAGAATTATGTAGGCTACTGATGCCCTCTACAATCTCGTCTATTTTGACTCATTAAGCTTCCAAAGATAATGTCTTCATCAATGTGGAACAGCATAGTCAGTGAGAAGAAACAAAATTTTGCTTAAACTAACGTCTTGGTCTGAAAGTGGGAAGAAACATGGTTCCTGCTTATCTTGTAAGTGTACAATAGTCTAACTTAATAGTTAAAGTCTTTTATACAGAAGAATCATGTATGTATGCACAAGTAATACTTCACCCAAATTATACTAAGCAACAAATCATGTATGTAATTAGTTAGAGCTTTTAGGATAGAGTAACATATGGTGGACTTAGTTTATTGGCATAATTTGTTTAAGGAGGGGTAGCATTGAAGTCCACTTTTTGGTATGTGACCTGTTAAATAAGCATTAGCACAGAAATCCTCATTCCCAGAAAATACAACTAGTACATTGGGGTTACAAAAGAAATGGTGATTAGCAAAGAAACTAACCAAAGAGAAACTGTCGTCCTCCCCACGTTTGACATTTTCTTCATTTTGAATAAGATGTGCAGTCATCAATTCCCATGTAGTCCAAATTCTAGCAGCCATCACCTGATCATACAATATTACATGTCATAAGAAAGACGTAAATCTAAAGAAGACAAAAAACATGAGAAAAATTGCCTCGCCTTCTGCTTAGAGAAAAACTTAATTATACTTCAGCAGAAAACAGAAACAACTAAACCTTGAAGCTTCTAGGTTAGTTCCATTGCTAGAAGCAGAACGTGTTCAAAAGAAAGATAGATGAGAACCTGTAAATATTTTAGGTGAATTCCATGACAACTGACTGAAGCAAAACTTGTTCAAAGTTAAAGTGATTTCAAGAGATAAAATTGTAAATAGGTTTTCCTACATTACCATTGAACGGAAAAGGTACTAAACTGAGATCTGGAGCCTAGCATAACTATATATAAAGGCACTCCAATGCTTCAGAAGTGAAGCACAAGTGGTGAATCAATTAGTGGTTAAAAAAAGGCAGCAAAATCGACCCAGTCAGCTGACGGATCTCATATTCAGTCTAACTGAAACTCCAATTGGAACGAACAACACCAGGCAAACAGATCAAACCTGAGCTAGACAGCTAGATTGCCCCCATGCAGTTTGGTTGGACCAAACTGCGTCCAGGTCTGCCGAACCAATTTTCAGAGAATGGTTCCTTTTAATGATTTATTTCTGCTTTTGCTTTAATACTTCATGTCCCTGCACATTGTTTTCCATGTTATCACAATCCGGCCATTGTAGTTTAAGAGCTAGAGATAAACTCTAGCTAAACGAGTTATCACTTACAAATTGATTCCAACCAAATCCCCTAAGGAATAAGTATGGTATACATTTCCAATACATCCTAAATAATGCAATTGGCATTTTGCAAAATTAGGATACACAACAAGCTAGGAAGCACTGACCCTCTAAAATCAATGCCCTCTCCATGTTGGACAGGTTAACACTCCAAAATGAACAATGACACCAAATTTGGTGCCATGTCAGTATCCCCATGAACATATCAAGTCATGTTGTATTTGTGAACAAGAAACATAAGTGACGAGATATATACAACATGACAATTGGTAGAAGCAGAACAGGTTCAAGATAAAGATAAGTTCATTTCCATGTGAACCTTGAATTATGTTAGGTGAATTCCATAGCAATTGCTAGAAGCAGAACTTAAGATAAAGGGAGATCCATTTTCAACAGATACATTGGCAAACTGGGTTTGCCTACATTTTCCATTGAACATCGAAGCTACTACACTGGGATATGAAGGCTGAAGCCTCTAGCATAATTGTCTACAAGAAGGCACTCCCATGCTTCGGAAATTGTAAGTGAAGCACAGACGGGTGGAATAACCAGAGAAACAAAGCAGGTAAACAAGCCCAGTCAGTCTGAAGGATGTCAGACTTAACCCACTGGAACTTAAGTTGAAAAAACTGCACAGGCAGACAGATCCAAACTGAGTTCGAGTTTGGCCGCTGTCTTCCTGTGCAATTTGATTGGATCACACTACATCTTTGTCAGAGAGAGATTCATCACCCAGAGGTCTGCCAAACCAATTCTAAGTTTTGTCGAACGGTTGGTAGCTTTCCTGCTTTATTTCTGTTTATTATGACATTTCATGTCCCCACACTTTGCTTCCACCTTTTGGTGTCATGTAAATCAGAATTTCCAACCAAGAGCTAGACTTAAACTCTAGTTAAATGAGATAGAGCTTTGACACAGATATCAACAGGATTCCCTAAAATACAAGTATTGTGTGCAATTGGCATTTTGAAAGGATACTTGACAAGCTAAGAAACACTGGCACCCGAAACCCATATCTTGTCCATCTCAGACACATCTGAGACGAACAGTCGAAATTGCACTATGATGCGCCAAGTAGAATCAAGGACACTCCGAAAAATTGTGTCCATGTCAGAGTCGGGCATGCATCGGACACCACACATACACTCCAGAATTCACAAGGACACGCAACAATCAATGTCATGTCCACTAGTCCATATCATGCCGTTCTATATTTGTGTCCCTGCAACATAGCACGCCCAACTTGGTGCCATGTTTGTATCCCCGTCATTGTATCATTCCCAATCGTATTTGTGTCTATGGAACATAGGTGACAAGGTGTATCAAAATCGTAATAGTTAAGTATCTTAACGCCACGGTTCAAGTCCCTCTATCCCCAATAAAAAGTCCATTTTACTTCCTAACTATTTATGTTCTTTTTTTGTCATCTTTGAGGTGTATCAAACACCTAATAGTGAAGTATCTTAAATGCCACGGTATCCAATAAACGCCATGGTATCTGATTTCATATAAACCCGTGTCTGAATTTCCTTCACCAAAAAAAAGCCAAAATATACCGTGAGAATGAGCTGTTGAAAAAATTAATAACCAAAGAACTTTTACTTAAACAAATATGAAACATGACATCAATGAAAATTAAGTTGTAAGTTGGCACTCAGAGAACAAATTTATATAAAATATTTTGATCTGACTGACCCAACCTAATGTTTTATGATCCTAGAATCAAATCTTCGTATCCAAAATGGACCATTTCAATTTCTAAATTAATGCCTTACCGGCACTAAAAAGTCATTACAACATCTTGATCCTAAGATTCTGACACCAATACTCCCGCAATAGAGCCAAATGAAGGAAAATGATTTATGTTGCTGAAGCAAAGATTTGCAACAGTTTCATTTATTTTTAGTTTCACTTACAGTACGCGGGGGGCATGACCTGCTCCTCACTAGATGACTCAATGATCACAATCAAAGACAAATATGCTAAACTGAAACTAGTAAGGCATTTCAGTTTCAGCAGAACTGTAAGTCCTGACAGAATAGATAAAGTCCCAAGTGCAACAGATACAAAATGTATAATGTTACTAGCAGTTAGGAGAAAAGTGTAATATATACCTGGATATTAGTATCATTGGACCTTAGCCTCTTATTGTATGCATCAATGAAACTGCTCCTTTCATTTTCAGGAATGAAATCTCTGAAGGGCTCCCATGCTGAAAATACAGATCAAAATAATCATATAAATTATGCAAGTACCTTAACTATCATAGGTTAATCAATAAATGAGTAATGGATATAATTACATGAGAATGAGCAACGGATCAAGAGTCACTGAATTATTGCATTGAAGACAAATAAAGATCCTTACTAACCTAAGATGCCTACTTTGACTTTTATGTCTATGCACCATCAGTGGCGTAGTCAGGATTTTCATCTAGGGGGTGTGGTACTTACTATTAAAAAATAATAAATTATAATAAATATATTTATAATTACATAAAAATATTAATACCCAATGTCATAAACTAATACAATCACTAAATAAATTTTTTTTTTAATTACTGGTTTTAAATAATGATCGATTTCCATGTTCCTAGTTTCAAGATGCTGACAGAAATTTGGTAAAATAAGGTAATAGTTATACTAATTTGATTAGAGAAGGGTGTCATAATCATATTGGATATGTTCATATGCACAGAGAGACAACTCAGCTCAGCTTAAATTCAACTGACTAAAAATTAAGGTGGAGTGATATAGCACCAAGTATGGATACAAGACTGTTCAGATTAAACTACATAACGACTAGTGCTAATTACTTAATTTAATGCACATATTGGGCATGATTATCTGTTTAATACTAAAATTATGTACTTAACATATTAACTTCAATCTGATATCAAAGTTTGTTTGAATTATTTCAGAAAAATTGGAAGGTATTACTGACCACAAAGAAATCTACTTACTGATGGCACCACTTTCTACTGAGATTGACTAGTTTGTGTGAATCCAGAGCTAAGCCAGAAATTGTGTGAGGCTAGAATTTTTCTTGGACAAATCATTAGATGCCTTTCATTTAGGTCGCCAACAAAGTTTTGCAACAATTCAGAACATTGGACCGGACCATGTATTGCTCAACAATTCAAAACCCAGGGCGCGCAACCGCGGCCCCTCGGGACCAGGTGGCTATGCCCTTGACTTCAGAGAAAGTTTGGTTTCTTATAGATATGTTATGACTGCCACGGACAATATAATAATAATTTATGGTGGACCATGTACTGCTCAACAATTCAAAACTCAGGGGGCACAGCCGCGGCCCCTTCGTGACCAGGTGGCTATGCCCCTGTATGCACCCAATAAGATCTAAGAGATCGGTTACGGCCATCTAACTACCCTCTTTCAGGTAAATCTGCATAACATAGAATTATGCAAGTTCAAGCAATTTTTTTTTTCAATGAAGAACATCCCAATGCCAGGAGACTCCCGCAAGTTGAAGTGTTGCACATCATTAATAACCTGACTAAGACATTGCAGGTTAACAACTGTTAGGGTCTACCATACGTTTCTGTGCTGGATATTAATTGGGTGTTGGAGCAGAAAAAAGATAAAAGATTAGTGAGTGAACAACAAAGGCAACTACATGAACCATTTTCTTCTATAGCTGAAAGCGCTCTACAAACGGTCATTTATTAGCTAAATTACTTGTTACGATGTTAGGGTCTACAACACGTTTCTGTGATGGATATTAATTGGATGTTGGAGCAGAAAAAAGATAAAAGATTAGCGTGCGAACAACATGAAACATTTTCTTCGGTAGCTGATAGCATCTAATACAAACAGTCATTTCTTAGCTAAGTTAATCATTACAATATCCTTTCTTTTTACTCGGTCCATGTTCAATTTGGTTAACCCTAGTCTTACCAACTGGTTTCAACCAATTGAAGAAGTTGGTGAGACTACCAATAGACAGAAAATGATGAACATGGACTAGAATATGTTTTGCTAATAGAAACAATTAAGTTTGAACTAAACAAAACACAAGTAGATATATAGTAGACCAAAAAGGTAAGAAAAGAAACCATAGCCACCATACCATCTGGGAAGATAGCTGCTGCACCACCCTCATAAAACCAGTCAAGTTCCTTCTTCCTTAGCAAAAAGATGCCTCTGAGAACAAGGCCAGTGACCTTAGATATAAAATAATAAAAACTGGTCATTCGTGCACCTCATACAAAGGCCAGATACGCCCAAAGGAATAATAGAAAGCAGTGCAGCACTCACCTTCTCAGGATGGGATTGGCTGTATGCAAGGGCCAGAGTGCTACCCCATGATCCACCAAACACCTGAAACCCTTAGTTTGAGAAATATACCATTATACTCACAAAGAAGAGAATCTTGAAATCATAACCTGCCATTCAGAGATCTTCAAATGTTCCCGGAGCTTCTCAATATCACTAACTAGGTCCCACGTCGTGTTCTCATCTAAGCAAGCATGTGGTGTACTTTTTCCTGCACCTCGCTGGACATTATTCCCGAAGTAGTTAGCATTTTCGAAAATATATATAAAATCGAGACACCAGGAATTTAAGCTCAAAAAAGGAAACCTGATCAAATAAAATTATTCTATAAAATTCTGGATCAAAGAAGCGCCTATTGCTAGCGGAAGTTCCTGCTCCTGGTCCACCATGAAGAAAGATAACAGGCTGCAAGGTTTGAAATACGTGACATAAAATAAAAGTAACAATCTGACTTAAAGGAAATATAATAGAAGAAGAAGATGTATAAAGTTACTAAAACAAACTTAAACTATACGCATAAATTGGATTACATATCAGAACTTAAAATTTAGTGACATCTGCACAGCACACTGTTCTAAAAATTGGCCTAGGCGCTAGGCGGCCGGTGCCAGCCTGATGCCCGCCTAGGCGCCTCCCAACGCCCGACTGTGCATGTTTTAGCCTTTTAGGTTTTATGGACAATTGCCACAATTTTCGGCATGGTTTTTGGTTTTTTCGTTTAACTAGGCGGACGCCTGGGTGGGCTAGGAGCTAGGCTCCTGGTGCCCGCCCGACTAGCGCCTAACGACTTATACAACCTTGGCACAACATAATCAGCTTTAGGGTCTGGCCTGTAAAAAAAAATCACTTGGAACATAGCCATACAATTCAACCAACATCTTTGTCGTACAATTTTCCAACCTTTCCCCCAACTGGTTCTAAAATATAAATACTATCGATCTCCCCCAATTTTCAATGTCTTTTTAGTTAAGTGCAAGCAAGCCCTAAATGAAAAAGAAAAAGCCCTTTCCTTTACCTTTCTTTGTTGATTTCATCATCTTTTCTTTTGAATAGGCAAGTCCCGTTAGTCAGCAATAAGAACTTGAAAGGAAGCCCCCTGCTTTTCAAACCTTTCATTCATTACTGGAGTATCCCATCTATTATTGACTGAGACTGGACAGATACTTGTACTGACATAGACCTACTTATTGATCTATGAGATGTCCAGTGATTTAAGACAGACAGGGTTTTCCACCTCTATCCTATAATTTTCCAACATTTCCCCCAACAGGTTGTAAAATATAAATACCAATCAATTTCCCCCAATTTTCCTATCTTTCGCCGAATTGGTTCATTCTCTTGGCTTTTGGATAAATAAGCATGTGTTTGGAACAAATAACTTTCATGAAAGAACTATGGTGACTGGAATTCTCAGAATTTCAGCCCATTAGGAAAATCATTAGCACGATTTCTCCTTAGTGCTTCCTGATATGTAAGATGGAAAATCCTCAATTTAGGAGACGACTGACGTAATGGCTCATAATATATCTCCTAAATTCTGGCTCTGCCAGTACTAAATGATTTTTTTTTTACATGAAATGAAGATATAGAAACCTTTCCAACGTTTTGTTTCGTATCAAAACTCCCATGTATACTTCCAGTCATTACTTTGAAGATGTGGCAGACTAGACAACGCTCGATGCCTTTCCAGATTTTTGTTTCGTATCAAAACTCCCATGTATACTTCCAGTCATTACTTCGAAGATGTGGCGGACTACACAATGCTACAGAGCACAGATCATGTGCAATTTTGAGTGCTTCTTCGACTGATCTAGCCAGATTTTCTTATGACTTCCACACGGACTCAAAAATTAGAAAGTCCACCAGAATCATAGGTACTTCAACTACGTTATGGTTTTTCCTTCTTCAAACTTACACTTACAAAAGAGCACGATTATTAAATTACAACTTCCAGACCAAACAAATAGACGTAGCATGCATATGTTTGTTGTTGCAAGTGGTGTTTAAAAAGAAAGTGTTTGGAGTTACGCTCGTTTGGTTTGCGGAATCATGGGGTTGGGAAAGGAAAGTCTTTACTTTCCTATGTTTGGGTGCCAAAGGAACTGAGGAGGAAAGGAAAGTGATTCCCAATGGATAGGGGAGAAAATGATTCCACCCATCCAAGCAAGGAATCACTTTCCCACCTTAAAGTATTCACTTTTCTTTCCAATTTCCTTGGCATTTCCAAACATCGGAAAGGAAAATCAGTGGGAATTGTAATTTCCCAAAGGAAATAAATCCCTTGGTATTTCCTTTCCGCAAACCAAAAGAGGCCTAAGACCTTTTTTTTTTCAGTAATTGGCACTACTCACAACGAACCAAACAGTGGGAGATGCTATAAATGATGCAACAAAAACATTAGAAGAGAAAGGGGGAAAAAAAGGTTCCTTTATAAGAAAAAGATGTTCTTTTTGGAGAAATTATGTTCTTTTTTTTTTCCAGAAGTCATGGCATAATGTAGAAATAAGCAAGAAGGTATAGGAGAAAAAATATGGAAGCATCTTACATGGCCGCTAGGGTTTCCAGATTGCTCCCAGTACAGAGTGTGGACATCCGAGACCTTCAGAAACCCGGACTCGTACGGCTCTATGGACGCGTAGAGGCTCCTCCTGATCACTCCTTGCGACTCCATGGACGGATCAACTGAAGTCGACTCCTTGTACTGTCCGACCGCAGTTGTAGAATGATTCCTCCTACGCAAACGCAATCCGCAACTTCCTGGGGATGACGGTGATCAAGAACATGGTGAAACCCTAAAAGAAAGCAAGGATAAGGAGATTGGATGCGCACCTGGAACAAAGTTGAGGTTTTGAAAGGAAAGGGGAGGGAACCGAGCGAGAATCGAACAAGAGTTTGGGTTTTTCGAGAGGGAGGGGGAGAAGAAGAAGAAGAAGGAGGGGGGTTTATGGCTCAGATTTGTTAGGCTCATTGGACTGTAGAGACGTAATGGCGCATGGGAATGGAAGGAATTTGATTGCTGGGTTCGTTCGGCCGGCACGGCAGAGCAAGTGCGGGTCCCAAATGACAACGGTCGGTCATCCAATGAAAACCCCAATGTCATGTGCTCGTGACGACTTAGGTTAGGTCATGACAAAAGGGGATGAATAATTGAACTAGGGGTGAGCAATATACGGTTCCAAAACCGTAAACCGGGCCGAACCGAACCGAACCGAACTGAATTGGCCATTCGGTTCGGGTTGAAAATTAACGGATCGAAAATCGGGTCTGGATATTAAATAATTCGGTTTTCGGGTCGGCAAGCGGTTATTGGGTTCGGTTACCCGACCGACCCGAAAACCGAATATTTTTTTTATGAAATTACTAAAGTACCCCTGGATTATATAAAACACTCAGCCCTAAATTTCTCTCTCTCTCAGTCTCACTTTCTCTCGTCTCTCCTTCTCTCGCTGAGTGGGTTAGGCTCGCCGCCGGCTGTTGCTCTCCCTCTCTCGCACAGCCCTAACTCTCTAGAGAACCCTAACCCTAACTCTAAGAGGCAAATCTCTCCCTCTCTCGTGCTATCTCTCTCTCGAGATCTGGGCTATCGAGAAACCCTAGATCTCTGTCGAGAACCCTAACTCTCGAGCTAAGCTAGATCTAACGAGATCTAGCCCTAATCTGGTAAGAAATAACATTCTCTCTGAAAATCTAGCATAGATCTGTGTATTTTATTTTGTTTGTACAAAGATTTGTGTATTTTATTTTGTATTTTCTAATTATTTGGTTACTTTCGTGCATGTGCTAGAAATCTAGCCTAGATCTAGAGGAATCTAACCTAGATCTGGCCCCTTGCTCTTGTTGTGCTGTTGTCTTCATCTCTCGATATTAGGAATCTTGTTGACATTGAACAGAAGTTCGTTCTCACTCACTGTAAGTATCATCTATCCATTGTTCTTCCTGGACCCCTTTCTTTCGTAATTTTCTGAATATTTGGTGGTTTAATATTTGGTCGTTTAATGTTCTTATTACTTATTAGCAGCATGTTTGTTAATTTTCGGGCAGCATGTTTAATGTCTGTTGACTGTTGCAGCATGTTTGTTTCTGATAGCAGCATGTCTGTTGAGTGTTGCAGCATGTTTGTTAATTTTCTGATAGCAGCATGTTTGTTAATTTTCGTTTAATGTTCTTTGGTAATGTTCTCACTCACTAGGGCAGCATGTTTGTTTCTGATAGCAGCATGTTTGTTTCTGATAGTCTATATTTTAATAGTTTTTTGCACTTGGAACATTGTTGTGCCATGTTTAATGTTTAATGCAGCATGTTTAATGTCTGTTGACTGTTGGTACATTGCACTTGGAGTTGGAAGTTGGAACATTGCACTTTGCAGTTTGCAGTGCATTTTGTAGGCTCTGCAGTAGACATTTTTAATGTTTTAGCACTTTGTTTAATGCTTTGCAGTGCACTATGTTTGCTTTGTAGTGCACTATCTGATCAAATTGCAATTATAGGCTTTGCAGTTTGCAGTGCACTATGTATAATATTTTTGCACTTTGGAACATTTTATTGGGTCTACAGAATCTTCACTTTCTGGCTTTTAAGGATTACTTATGTAGATTGGGTTATTTTGGTATATTGGGTGAGGGTTAGGTAGCTAGGTAACTTAGTAGGTTACTCATATTAAATTGTGTGATGTTGAATAGGTAACACCCATCCAATCAATGGCAACAACATCATATTCATGCAATGTGCGTATTTCTTGATTTTTTAATTGAAGTTTTAATTTGTTATTTATATTTTGTATATTCAATGTACAAATTGTGTGATGTTTTAATTTGTTATTTATATTTTGTATATTCAATGTACAAATTGTTGTTTTAGATGTCGCAAGAAGGCGATCCTCAACCACCAACTAGCTCTCAAGCAACAAATGAGCCTATATCCAATCCTAATTCGAGGCTTCGAGTTTCAAGAAAGCCTACGAAGGAAAGAGCTCCGCATTGGAAAGATTTCAAGAAATTTCTTGATGCGGAAGGTCGTCCAAAAGCAAGTTGCAATCATTGCGGAAAAGAGTATCATTGCCATAGTAAACTTAATGGGACTAGTAATGTGAGAAATCACTGGAATGCATGTCCACTAAATCCAAAGAATAATGATTCTAGTCAAACAATTCTCAACTTGCAATCAATTGCGAAGGGAAAGGACAAAATACTAACTAGATGAGGTGAGAAAGGCCTTGACAAATATGATTATCGTTGACGAGCTTGCGTTTCGATTTCCGTCAAGATAGACCGTGTCTCGGGATTGTTATGAAATGTACTCTATTGAAAAGAGTAAGCTAAAAACATACTTTAAACAATCCAAGCAAATGGTTTGTCTTACGACGGATACTTGGACATCGTTGCAAAAAGTCAACTATATGTGTCTTACGGCACACTACATAAATGAAGATTGGGAGTTGAAGAAGAAGATTATAAACTTTTGTCCAATTACAAGTCATAAAGGGGAAGCCATCGGGAAAGCGGTAGAGAAGTGCTTGCTAGAGTGGGGTATTGATCGAATATTCACTATAACGGTTGACAATGCGAGCTCCAATGATGTTGCTATTTCTTATTTAAGCAAGAAAATTCAGAATTGGGGAAATAGCATTCTACAATGCAA
>JANAVB010008399.1:52500-97500 GCA_029216955.1 Iris pallida
TCCTATCTCAAGTCTGCGTGTATCTTTGAGTTCTTCACCTCAAGTTTGCGTGGATTCGGAAGTTTTCTTCCTCAATTCTGCGTGGATTTTGAAGCTTTTTGCCTCGAGTCTGCGTGGATCCTGAAGCTTCTTGTCCCAAGTTTGTATAGATTTTGAAACTTTCTACACCGAGTTTGTGTGGATTTCGTCTTCAACAAGTCTGCGTAGATTTCATCAAATTGGAGTACGTGGCAGCCATGCCACTGATCTCTCACCTGCGTGTCCTGTAACTTGCACACGACTCATGCATGATCGCCATGTGTCCAACAGTTACAGGCCACGTCCAGTAACTGCTCACAACCTTGCGTATGTTAAATCCTGCGTGATTTTCAACTAAGCACAGGCTGTGAAGACAGTTATCTTTTCAGTTTTATTTTTGACTCTATAAATAGAGTTCTTTTTCTTATTCATTGTACAGATACATTGATATCTACTGTCAAAATTTTGAGAGCTTTTCTTCTTCGCATAGTCCAAGGGATAAAGCGATCGTCTTCTAGATCGGATTCCCACAGTTGTAATTTTTCCAGAAACACAACAAATAAAGAGAATTTCTTTATGGAAAACAAATTGGCGACTCTGCTGGGGAAAACCATCTCCTTTTCTGAGATGGCAACAACTCAATGCGATACTTCGTCAATCGGCTCGACGAAGAAGGTGATGACAATCAAACTCGATCAACTCGCCTATGAAGAAATACAGCGGGCTAAGGGTGGCAAGCCCACTCCAGCCTCCATTACCACTGCCAAATCGAAGGAACACTCTGTCTATGTCCCTAAGGATCAGTTGGTAGTCAATGGTGAAGTCTCTGCCACAGTGTCTACTCCTAATACTGGCAAGAACTCTACTGCAAGCACGCACACTCTTGTGCGCTCGAAGATGACAGCATTCAAAAGTCATGCTGACAACACTGGTTCTTTAACCAAGTCTGTTCCAGTGTGCAATCTCACACCCAAAAGTCACGCTGACAGCACTGGCTCCTTAGCCAAATCTGTTCCAGCGTGTCTCTCTAAAACCAAAAATTACGTTGACAGTACTGGCTCCTTAGTCAAATCTGTTCCAGCGTGTAATTCTAAAATCAAAAGTCACGCTGACAGTACTGGCTCTTTAGCCAAATCTGTTCCAGTGTGCAAATTCAATCCCAAAAATTACGCTGACAGTACTGGCTCCTTAGCCAAATCTGTTCCAGCGTGCAAATTCAAATCTAAAAATCACGCTGATAGTACTGGCTCCTTAGCCAAATCTATTCCAGTGTGTAATCCCACATTCAACAGTCACGCTGACAGTACTGGCTCCTTAGCCAAATCTGTTTCAGCGTGTAATTCTAAATTCAAAAGTCACGCTAACAGCTCTGGTTCTTTAACCAAGTCTGTTTCAGCGTGTATTTCATCCAAGAAGAATGGCTCTTTAGCTATCTCTTCTTCTTTACCAAGTTCTCCTAGAACTGGGGGTGGTCTTCCACACAAAGTCCCTTCGAAAAGGAATAACTCTTTAGTTGTTTCTTCTGCTCCTGTAGTTTTTACTTCAGGAACAGCTTTGACTGACACTTTTGTTAGTCAAAGGAAAGGAGATGGTCTTTTGACTACTCTTCCTTCTGGACATTCTATGTCTCAAAACTTGAATGAGTCTAAGAAGAAACATTCCTTAATGTCTTCTTCTATGACTTCTTCAAATTGGGCACAGAATTTGTCCATAAAAGAGGGTCTGTTACCAACTCCTAATCAAAGGGATGGTTCAACTCTTCATTCTCTGCAAATATCCAGATCAATGGAAGGAAAACTCCATGTGTTACCTACAACTGATCTAAGAACAAAACTGAACACTTCTGGCGTTAAGAAACTATACCAGTTGGAAATAAGGATAAGAGATCCAGATGCAGAGTATGCAAGAAACTATGTGGCTCATATTAATCACTCTCTGTATAATCAAGAGCCATCAAGACCCAAGAACAGGAAATATACTCCTCAATCTTCACAAACAGATTTAGAGAACATCTTCAACAGAAGAGAAGGAGTAATTCTATGACAAAAGATCATGCTGAATGTGACTTCTATCCAAGAGTCATAATTCAGTACAGATGTCAATCAATGGTTCAAAACCATGGTGATCATGAATGTGACTTCCAGCCGAGAATCACAATGCAATGCAGATGTCAAACTAAACGACAATCTGTCTTTAATCGAATTCAGTGTGAACCTATGCCTGATGAAGATGAGCCTTTGTTTGCTTCTGTCAACATGATCTCTCGGGATACTGGGGGTAGAAATGATAGTCCAGATGGAGTATATAGAAACACCAGAGCAAGAGTCTTAGCTTCTAGTCAAAGAAACTTGATCTCTGTAGATGATTCTGAATTTCTGGGAGAATCTAATTTCCCACCTCTTCCTACTGGGGGTAGTTCTCCTCTAACTGACTTTGATGCACGAAGCAGTGATTCAGAGCATACAATATTCACAAAGTGAGACCTTAATAATCCCTGTTAAAGGTCGAACTACTCAACAACAATCTCCTAAACTCTCTGGAGAAGGTTCTTTAATCATTCCAGTGAGTGGACGGATCTCTCCACTATCTCAGTCATCTACTCAAGATACTCTGATCATTCCTGTTGGAGGACGGACTACTCTTTCATCTCAAGTTTCAAGGGAGCTCACCTCTTCTGAGCCATTTGTTATCGATCTTAATCGAAACAAAGCTTCTTCTTCTTCTTCTCCCCCTTTAGTCATTGACTTGGCTAAAATCTCTAAGGCCCAGCCTTCTCCCAATGTAAATACTGCTGCTTTTACATTTAATGAAAAGTCTCCACATTTGCAGTACGCTGATGTATGCAATTATGTTCATAGTTATTTACATCTGTTAGATGACTTGAGCACAATAACCATTGGAGTTGTACAGACTGTTCATACAGATGTATCCCTAGAACCTGTACAATCTTCTTACTTTCTAGTTCCCAGCAGAAAGCCAGGAGATATTCCAATATTCTTCTACAAAGGGCCCCAAAATCCTTCTGATTTAGAAGATGATGACAGAAATGATGATACTGGAAGATTACAACTACGCCGTTATAGTCAGCAATCTAAAGACATCATCAAAAATATGGGCTATGACTTCAGGACTGGCCTCAATGATGGAAAAGGAAGAAAAATGCCTGTTCGTATTCCTCCTCTGAAATATGGAAGGACGAAATACGGATTGGGCTATATTGCTCCTACTCCTTTCATCAATATTATCCATGAAGATCCTGAATCTGACGAAGATAAAAAATCTGATTCTTCTAATACTACTTCTTGGGATTTCGATACAAGTATCGGGGACTTCTACTGCAATATTCTGTATTCCAACATGGTTTCTATTGACCGTTCTGAAGAAAGTGATGAAGACGAAGAAGAATTTGAAATTTCACCTGAATCAGAACAATGGGCCCAAAGGTTAGATAATCAATGGGAGTTCCGTTTTGAGCAAAAAGAACCTCCGACTGAAGATAAACTTGTTCAAATAGATGTTGGTGAAGAGGGATCCCCCAAACCAATATTCATCAGTGAAAGTCTTTCAGAAGCTGATAAGCAAGACATGATCAAACTCATTCGTGATTACATCGACGTCTTCGCTTGGAGTTATGAAGATATGCCAGGGCTTGATCCACAAATTGTAACTCACAAGCTCAATATCTTGCCGAATGCTAAACCGGTCAAACAACAACAGCGACGATTTCGTCCAGATATTATGGATGCAATTGAAGCTGAAGTCAATAAACTCATTACCTCCGGGTTTATTAGAGAGGAACAACATCCCGATTGGGTGGCTAATATAGTTCCTGTTCTTAAAAAGACTGGCAAGATCAGAGTTTGCATAGACTTCCGCGATCTCAATGCGGCATGCCCTAAAGACGAATTCCCTCTACCAATCACTGATGTCATGATCGATAATACCTGTGGATTTGAACGGATGTCATTCATGGACGGGTATTCTGGGTACAATCAGATTAAAATGTTTCCAGACGACGAGAAGCACCCTTCTTTCAGAACGCCGATTGGTACATACTGTTATACAGTTATGCCATTTGGTCTCAAGAATGCAGGAGCAACTTATCAACGAGCTATGAGCACTATATTCCGTGAACATCTGCGGAAAACAGTCGAATGCTACGTTGATGATATTGCAGTTAAAAGTCGACAAAAGGAGGATCACATCCAAGATTTGAAGACTATTTTTGATCTAATGCGTAAGCATCAATTAAAGATGAACCCTACTAAGCCCTTCTTAGGCGTCTCTAGTGATAAATTTCTCGGCTTCGTCATTACCGCTAAAGGTATACACGTGGATCCCGAGAAGATCAAAGCCATCCAAGAGATGCGTCCTCCACGCTCCTTAAAAGAGCTACGAGGATTTCAAGAAAGAATCGCTTATATCAGGAGATTCATCTCTAATTTATCAGGACGCTGCAGACCATTCAACAAACTTATGAAGAAAGGTGTCTCTTTTGTCTGGAATGATGAATGTCAGAAAGCATTCGATGATATAAAACAATATCTGATGAGCCCACCAGTATTGGTACCTCCCATCTCAGGAATACCGTTCCTTCTGTATACCCGAGCAATGAGTCATTCATTGGGTGCATTACTTGCTCAAAAGAATCAAAATGGTCATGAACAAGCCATCTATTATCTCAGTCGCACTATGACCGGAGCTGAACCTCGTTATTCACCGGTCGAAAAAGAATGTCTAGCCTTGATGTTTGCTGTTCAAAAGACACGACATTATATCATTGGCCAGACTATTCATGTCATTTCCAAGATCAATCCTATACGGATCATGATGAAGAAACCCAGTGTTTTGAATTCTCGACTGGCTAATTGGGGAATCCTACTCGCTCAGTATGACATGCACTATATTCCTCAGAAGTCAGTCAAAGGACAAGCTTTAGCTGATTTTCTGGCTGCTCACTCAATTCCAGAAAATTCAAAACTCTATGATGAAATCCCAGATGAAGTCCTAGATTCGAATCAAATTGCTGAAAAAGATTCTACTTGGTGTCTATTCTTTGATGGAGCTTCAAGAATTGGTCCTAATGGTGATATTGTCGCTGGAGTTGGAATCGTTCTTGTATCGCCAGAAGGTCTTGCTATCCAAAGAGCCTATTCTCTTGATCAGCCATGTTCAAACAACGTAGTTGAATACAATGCATTGATTATTGGTCTTCAACTCGCTAAACATCTGAATATTCAACATTTGGAGGCGTACGGAGACTCTAAACTCATTGTCAATCAGATAAGGGGTACTTATGAAGTTTGCCATCAAGATTTGGTTCCTTATCATAGATCGGCTATATCTATGGCTTCTTCGTTCAAAGAATTCTTTATTGAACATGTTAGACGAGCATGTAACACAGAAGCTGATGCTCTTGCCAATCTTGCGGCGGTGTTGGCTATTCCAATCAGACGTCAACAAATGATTGTTGTTCGCAATCGAGAATTATTTCATCTCGAAAATAATCTGACCCTAGGACTTCCAGTTGACATTAAAGAATCAACATCTCATGATGTCAATACAACAAGAGGATTTGGATTCAGTCGTAAATCGATGTCATCTTCTTCTGATTCCAGTATGGAATTCATCTTCAGTAACTCGGCCGAGAATCAGAATACGGATAAAGATTGGAGACTTTCTTTCTTAGATTTCGTATTGTACGATATTCTTCCAGATGATCTGAATGAAGCAGCATCTATCAGACGACGATCACTCAGATTCTATTACAATCATACAACAAAGAACTTATATCATCGAGCTTATGATGGTTTACTTCTTCGATGTGTTGCCGGTGACGAGGCTCAACAAATCATTCGCGAAGCACATGATGGAATTTGTGGTGCACATCAGCCTGGACCAAAACTTCAAGACCGTATTCGACGTATGGGTTATTATTGGCCCACTATGGTATTTGATGCCATCGAATACGCAAAGAAGTGTAAAGCCTGTCAAATCCATGCGGATTTTATTCATCAACCTTCGGAATTTCTACATCCGACGGCAGCATCATGGCCCTTCGAAGCTTGGGGCATGGACATCATTGGTCCAATCAATCTGCCATCATCAAAAGGTCATCGGTTTATTCTCGCAATAACCGATTACTTTTCCAAATGGGCCGAAGCCATTCCTTTATCTGAAGTTAAGACATCCAATGTCATCAGCTTTATTAAGCACCACGTCATCTACAGATTTGGTATTCCTCGACGCATTATTCATGATAATGGTCCACAGTTCATCAGTCAAAAATTTACTCGATTCTGCGACGACCATCGGATCAACAATGTGGCTTCTACCGCATATAATCCAGCAGCTAATAGATTAGCAGAAGCTTTCAATAAGACCATCATCAAACTCCTAAAGAAGTTTGTCTCTACTAACAAACGTAATTGGAGTGACAAGCTCGGTGAATGTTTGTGGGCTTATCGCACTACAGTTCGTAATGCTACTAAATGTATACCCTTTTCTCTGGTGTATGGTTCCGAAGCTGTTCTTCCATTAGAGATTCAAATTCCTTCTTTAAGGATAGCAATCACTAATGAACTCAATGCTGAAAATAATGATCGTCTTCGACTTCAGGAATTAGAAGCTCTGGATGAAAAGCGATTATCTGCTCAACAGAATATTGAATTCTATCAAGCTAGGATCTCAAGAGTTTAATAAGAAAGTCAGAGTTCGAGCATATCAAAAAGGAGAACTTGTTCTAACAGTCAGACGTCCTATGACTATGACTCATATGAGCAAGGGCAAATTTGACGCAAAGTGGGAAGGTCCCTATATTATGAGCAAAGTTTTCTCAAATGGAGCTTATCAACTCTCAGAATTGGATGGTCGAAAAGTCTTGATGCCTATTAATGGCAAATTCCTTAAAAAGTACTATATATAAATGCTTGTAATCATCAGACAGTTTCATGTTTAGAAATAAAAATTTTATTTTATTTTTAATCATGAATGATGATACATGATATTAAGGAAGATCACTATCATCCTTTTCTACATTTGGACGTGGGCCACTGCCATCCTTCTCGAAGACGTGATCAGCAAAAGAGCTGAGGATCTCCTTGCTGGAACCCACAAGAAATTTACAAGCTGCCATCCTCATGGCTTCTTCTCCTTCAGTCCTTCCTGGTTCGAGCAGGAAGTCCAGAATGTCCCTTGGTGGCTTGGGTGCATACGAACCTTCGCCTGCTTCCACCTTCTTCGATTGAATTGGATCAGCAGGGTGTTCTTCAGTGCCTTTCTGAACCTTCATGGCGATTTCAACCTTCTTGGATGCTTCTTCAGACGATATTTTTATGTTTGAAAGAAGAAGCGTTCGTTCTTGTCAGATTTCTGCTATATTTATAGGCAGAAGTTCCTCAAACAATGAAGCGTCATATCCATTCGACGATTCACATATTCATTAATGCTTGATGGTTCATTCGTTCATTTCTCACATTCATCAGTCGGTTCGCCCGTTCATTAATGCTTGACGGTTCATCCGTTCATTTATTATGTTCATCCGACGGTTCATCCGTTCATTTCATCTAACGGTTCGTCCGTTCATAATCTTCTATCAAATTTATTAAGTGGGGATTCATTATTGATCACGTTTTCATAACCTCTGAATCAATTCCGAATCTACTTACTCATTTGTCATTCTTTTTGACCTCTGCATAGAAATCAATCTATTTTCTTTTGAGTTCCTACATATTATCACGTCCATAATACCTCTGATAATATCATATACTCTAAAACAGAAAAGAAGATTTCATTATCTATCATGTCCACAATTTATCCACAAATACAAATTTTTGAGCATAGAAGAATTATCATTTCCATTCTCATTTCACCACAAAAAAGTCTTACATTTTCTTAGACTTTCTTACAAATCATAATAGAAATCTATTACAAATCTTGGATTTTCATTCTACACCACAACAATAACCTAATAGAGATCTATCTTCTTCTTTGGATCTTCTCCGTCGGACCTTCTCCGTCAGGTTCGTTGTTGGTGGCAGTTCCTGACTGTCTGGGTCCCAGTCACGACCAGATCAGCAGGAATCAAACTCTGGTCTTCTCTCTCAGACGAGAGAAGAACCACCGAGTATGGCAGCCCGAAGTCGTGGTGCTGCCAATACAATTGGTGGATTGGGGGTAACCTCTCAAGGAAGACAGGAATGTATCCAAACCTTGGGATACAATTCCTAGTTCTGCCTTGAAAGGAACTCTACTACCCGATTTCTCGGGGTAGAGTTGACTCCACCATCCAACTCTCGTGTATAAAGGCTCTTCCTACCATCTGAGGAAGACCCTTCTATCCCACGAAGAGTTCTGAGTTGTCTGATGTACGCGTCAAAGGCGTATGAGCTCCCTGATATAGGTGTCAGCAGGATATTCTCCACAGCATCCACATCACCAATGCCAGTTCTGAAGAAAATCTTTAGCCGAGCTTCTGCAGAAAACAGCAAGGAAAAAGAGAATTAATCAACAGAAATGTCATTTGACACGCACTGGCTGGTCAAGCGTGCATTGTTCAAACAGAAACAGAAAGCCTATCTTCAACAGCAAAAAAAAGTACGCGCACTATACTGGACTTACCTTCAAGTTTGGTGCTAAGGATTGGCAAACTCATGTTTGATACAGTATGCAGAAATCGAACATTAGAAGGCATTGCTTTCCTGTTTGAGAATGAAATCTCTCAAAAATTTCGTTCTCAGAGAAGAAGAAGAAGAATGAGAGATGAGTATCTTTGAAACTCAGCTGCCTATTTAAAGGACAAAGTACGAGTCTATTCTTGGAAAAGATTCGCGTAAATAGCGTTCGTAAACCATGGAATGGATGACACGCGTGCTTTGGAAGACAACGCAACATTGGAAACAGTCAAAGAGTGCCACTTAACATTCTTCATTAATGCACGCTGTTCAATACAAAAGTTGTACTACATTCTTCAAGACAGGCACTGATGGCCTTACAAAAGACAAAACAAAAAGAGTGCAATAAGAGCATGAAAGACACGCTCTATTTCCCAGAACGGCTGAGCTTAGTGCCCAGTTCTTCTACGCTCTTAACCCCCATGCGGTGTAACAGAGCCTTCAACATTTTACGCTACTCTACAAGGCTGCGTCCATCAGAAGAAGACGAGCCATCCAGACCAAAATAGCTCAGGAAATTCTTGGCTAAATGCATGGGATCGTCTTTGAACTCGAAAACCAGAGGCTCCGGTTCTTTACCCTCAAAAGTGGGATCATCATGGGAACAAAAGCCCAACTTGCGTGCTTCTTCCTCAGCTTTCTCCTTTGGTGTCATGTTGACGTAAGATGAAGATTAAAAATGAATCTTCTCCCGGCTTATATAACAGAGTTCGTCGGCGGTTCATATTCTACCATAAATTGGATGCAATTAGTCTCGAAAAATGAAGAGTCATCATGACATTTAAAGAACTTCGAAGTCTTTTCGACTTCCAAAAAATTTGAAGTCATATCAGCGTGACTGATTCCATTTTATCATCTCTATTTCAAAGTATTTCGAAATAATTTATCATTTTTTGAAAACTTTGAAGGGGTTTTGTAGACCTTTAAAAATGACAGTCACGCTGAGTTGATCAAGACAGAGTCAAAAGTCACGCTCAGTTGATCCAGACAATATTTTACAAATCACGCTGGGAGACAGCTCATCATTTGTCAGAGAGTCATTATGACTGACAGCACGACAGTCGAAGAATGTCTCTTCATATGCCACGTATGCACAGAACTCGAGAGATCATCGCCGTCTATTGCGTGACTTTCGAAATCTTCTTCAGCAAGACTCAGCCTTCATCGAGTTGGCGTACCAAAAAGGGTTTCTTGTCATTTAATGCGACTGACAAAGCAATCACTGTCAGAGATTTTGTGTCAGTCAAGATACGCTAAATCAAGACAGCTGGCAGTCCTATCTCAAGTCTGCGTGTATCTTTGAGTTCTTCACCTCAAGTTTGCGTGGATTCGAAAGTTTTCTTCCTCAAGTCTGCGTAGATTTTGAAGCTTTTTGCCTCGAGTCTGCGTGGATCCTGAAGCTTCTTGCCCCAAGTTTGCGTGGATTTTGAAGCTTTCTACACCGAGTTTGCGTGGATTTCGTCTTCAACAAGTCTGCGTAGATTTCATCAAATTGGAGTACGTGGCAGCCATGCCACTGATCTCTCACCTGCGTGTCCTGTAACTTGCACACGACTCATGCATGATCGCCATGTGTCCAACAGTTACATGCCACGTCCAGTAACTGCTCACAACCTTGCGTATGTTAAATCCTGCGTGATTTTCAACTAAGCACAGGCTGTGAAGACAGTTATCTTTTCAGTTTTATTTTCGACTCTATAAATAGAGTTCTTTTTCTCATTCATTGTACAGATACACTGATATCTACTGTCAAAATTTTGAGAGCTTTTCTTCTTCGCATAGTCCAAGGGATAAAGCGATCGTCTTCTAGATCGGATTCCCACAGTTGTAATTTTCCCAGAAACACAACAAATAAAGAGAATTTCTTTATGGAAAACAACAGGTTATATTTTATCGTCTTGTTGTCTTTATCTTTCAGTCTTTACTTTATCATCTTAGAGTTGTGATTGAGCATTTATATATATTTATTGCTTGTCCTCCGTTCGGAGTTGACTATATTCTCGACAGGTTTTGTTATATATATAAACTGTTGTCAGACTAGAAAATCCACAGCGTTCTACGCCGTTTTTCCGGTGAGGGCTGGGCATTGTCGCGTCACGTGCCCTTTTAGCGGGTACGGGTCGTGACACGTTTTAGTGGTGGCCCACGCAGGTCCTGAAGTCGTAATTAGTGCGATGTCGTAGCGGCACTCGTCTTAGAGTGTTGACTACGAGCCTGTGTTACACATAGGAAGTAGTAGGATAAGAGTGCTCAATCACAGTAGGATCTTTCCTTGCTTATCTTGCTTACCGTCTTTGATATTGATTTACTGCATTCTAGCTGTCCTCCTTTGATATTGCCTTCATGTGCCATATTGATATCTTCTTTTCAATTTGTCTCCAGGATAGTTGTCACCCCCATTTCCTGTATTTCGTATTTGTACTCGTAATTTGATTTTTGGCACGTATTTTATTTTCTCGATTTGCGGACTCGGTTTCTCGTAAATGGGTTTGGACCATGGCTTGGTTTTATTTTGTGGAGTTGGTTTGGTTTGGTTTGGTTCATCATGAGTGGAACACCTTAGCCTATTCTCTACCTCCATTCCATCCCAACCACCCTCATTAAAACCTACCAACCTTTTCTCTCTCCTCCATAACTCCATTAATTTCTTACAACTTCTTCTTCTTCCTTCTTCCACACAACTCCCCAACCCATAGGCAAGTGCACCTTGTCATCAAATAAGCACCACTTTTTATTTGTCCATTAACTACATTAGGCCATGGAGAACAACTTTAGAACTTGACATTTTGTAATTTGGAGCTTTCATTCTTCTAGATCTAGGTTTTAACCATTTTCGAAAATCCTTGGTTTTGATCCATTAAACTTCGATTTTTGCATGTTTTGATGCTTACATGTGGAAGAGAATTCGATTTTACTCAAGTTAGAACTTTGAAAATCTAGATTTGGTTTTGATTTGGCTAAGTTATGAAGATTTGAAGTTTTTGGTGTTCTTGAGGAGTTCATCTCAGCCTTGGTGTAGGCTCTCGGCCAGTGCTCTTTAGCACTTGACCGTTTGTGCACCCCGACCTGTGCTCTTTAGCGCATGGCCAATTGCGCATAGGCTCAGCCAGTGCTTTGCGCTGTGCTGGATTGCGCTGGCACAAGCTAGCCATGCGCAAGCCAGCCATGCGCAAAGTAACCCCTGCGCACTCGACCTCTGCGCAGTCTACCCTTGCGCAATCCTCCCTTGCGCAATCTAATTGATGCGCAAGGCATCCCCTGTGCCCCTTTAATCCTGTGCCCCTTGACCCCCTGCGCAGTCTACCCTTGCGCAAGGTAACCCTTGCGCAAGGCAACTCTTGCGCAGCTCTTCCATGCACAGTATATACCCTGCGCAGCCCAACCCCTGACCCCCTTGCACAACCTACTTGTCTATGATGAATTGTTATTTCTTTAAGCTTGGCTCTTCTATAGTCCTATATATATTGGTATTTTATTAGATATTTTACGTCCATTTTATATCCTTACGCCTTTTGTCACGAACTAATTTTTACTTAATATGTTTGGAATGACTATTGTACATGGCATGGTATGACAAGGAACTAGCATAACACGACAGTGACCCGTAGTGGTGCACTCCTGACATGACCAACCTGACATGATAGTGGCCCGTGGCGGCGCACTCCTGACTTGACTTGACTTGTAACTTGTAACTTGACTCGTATAATCAACTTGACACCGTGGATGTTCCTGCTTGCTTGCTTGTATAATCCACTTGTCTTGTCTTGCATCATGTCTAGGACGTGACTTCCTGGGTACCACGGCCAGGGACTCGCGCTAAATTGGATTAGGCTAATGATTAGATCAAACTAGAACATGGAGAATTTCCAGTCACAGGCAATCTCGTTATCTGGGCGCTTTAATGGACTTGTAGCTTGCCGACGAGTAGAGCACATTTCCAGCACACTGTCATGTGTTGCACCCTCTAAGTCACCTAAGGGTACATTTGTCTCCCGGGCAATGTACCCACCTATAACTCTCAACCCGCGGAAGGATAACTGGATAGTCTGCAGGGCTTGGGACTGAAAATTCTCACTTGCATCTTGTTAGTAATTAGGCTTGTGATAACCCTAGTTAGTTAAAGTAGTAAGCCGTAGTACTTGCTTGGCCGATTGTGAATGAATGGTGTCCAGCTCTGTCTAAGTCTTGTCTAGCCCCTATACCTGGAACTCTTGATCATGATTGTTTTACTTATCTCTAACGATAAATGGGTAGAGACAGTGAGCTATTCAGGCAAAGGGGTACAATCCCGGTCCTTGTTTGGTTTAAGGATTGTAACTGGCTCCCGGAATGGTTCCACGTCCCTAGTCGTTTGTCGCTCTGTGTACTTTTATTACTTGTACTTTCCTTTTTATTCTTTATGTTCTGATATGCTGGCTTTTGTTCTTATTTGTGGCCTCCTTGTGGCACTTGCTCTTTCTGGGGTTTGACCCAGCTGGTTTTGTGTGGCCAGATTTCGGAGCAGCTCCCGAGGATCTACCAAGCTTCCAGCCCAATGGTGAACACTAGACGGAACCCGGGCTACGAGTGGGTTTTCCCTTTTTGTTTCACCCACTTATATGTAAATTTATTCTTTTGAGGCGTTTAGCCGACGAGCACCTGTTAGCTCGATGTATATTTACTTACTGTCTGCCTACGGGCTGTAAACATGATTAACAAATCCTAGGATTGATCATGTATGACTGAACTTTTGCTAGTCCTATCATTTTGTACGACTAGCTTCATGATCATCCAATATGTAATATTTGGGACGCCTTATATATATATATATATTTGATGCTCTAACATCTTGTAACTCTGTTAATTGCTTGAGATTGAGACAATAGGCTTGACCTTAAGAGACTGCTGGCTTGTAGTAAACCCTCATATCTAGACAGCCGTGACCGTATAGTTGAGATGTATTCTGTTTCAATATACGTAGCTGGCTATGTACGCCCCCGCTCTCCAGTATTCTGGTTCTGGGGCGTGACATGGTTTAAGTGGTGGCCCATGCAGGTCTTGGCATTCAAAAAATGTGAGGGTTTACCGAATAGATGTCTTAATCAATATCCGCCATTGATCTCTGCTCGTATCTTCAAATCCCCGAGAATCTCGACCTGATCACATTGCTTGTATCATTGATTCGTCCTGGTCCTTTCCTTATTGTTCCCTATGTCGTCTTCTTCAGCGGCATTGCTCCCGGACCTGCCAACCAGCCGGAGGAAGCTCGGCAAGCACCCCAGCGCCAGAAAGATCAAGCTCAGCACTCTGGAGTAGCCTCCCGAGTTATGCTTCCCGGAGGCTCGGAACCTCCAGTTCAGGCAGCTCCGCCCGTTCAACCAGCTAGACAGGATGAGGGACCTTTGGTAGGGCTTATCAGAGAACTGCTTGCATCCCAAGATCGTCGAGGCGACGCCTTGCACCAGGAAGTTCATGATGCACTAAACAGAGGAGGTCCCCAAGGGAATCAGGCGGCCAACAGTTTCAAGCGCTTGAACCCTCCCTTCTTCGACGGCAGTGAAGATGCGATTGCCGCGGACGCTTGGCTTCAGGATACCGAGGTGGTTCTAGAAGCAGCTAGGACACCTGAGAATGAGAAGGTGGCGGTGGTACGCCTACAGTTGTTAGACTTGGCTCGCGATTGGTGGGCAGCTCAGGCCATGGGGTTAGCGGCACCAGTTACTTGGGCGACGTTCAGAGAGAGGTTCCAGACAAAGTACTTCGATGCGGTGGCACGGTACGACCTGCAGACCAGATTCACCAACTTAAAGCAAGGAGGCAGGACGGTCGATGGCTATGCGACCGAGTTTTCCAGGCTGAGTAGGTTCGCCCCCACTTTGGTGGCGACCGAGTTCGATAGGGCTCAGCGGTTCCAGCAAGGGCTGCACTTAGAGATATTATTGGCTGTGGAGCAGTTCGAGCACCAGACGTTCGACGCAGTGTTGAAGGCAGCAAGGAGGCATGAGTATACCTCCCGGAGAATTGTGGACAGGACCGGAGGCAGGAAGCGGTCCCACAACCAGATGCACCAATCTTCAGCTCCAGCCCCGGCAGCTAGGGGTATAACCATTGGAACTCCGAGGCGGGCGGCCTCAGTGACGTCGGTTCAGCATTCGACCCCGACGTACCCGTAGCAGCAGAAGCAGAAGCAGAAGCAGTCTTCCGTGGTGGGATGTTCTCATTGCGGGAAGCCGGGCCATGTAGTGGCAGAGTGTCGTAGGGCACAGGGGTTGTGCATGGCTTGTGGAGGAGCAGACCACCAGATAGGGACCTGCCCGAATAGGGGAGGTCCATCATTATCCAACCTTTCTAGTTCTTCGGTAAGAGGACCAGCCCCAGTTCCAGTCCAGCAGCAGCAGCAACAGCAGTACCCGAGGCCATTGGCGCCCCAGGCCTAGGCCTTCCAGCAGCAGTTCACCCAGGCTCCAGCACAGAGTCGGCAGAGGGGTCCCCAGCAAAGAGGACCCGCAGCTAGAGGTCAGGCTATGATGATGACCATGGAAGAAGAAGTTGCACCAGGTGAGGTAGTGGCAGGTACTATTCTCGTCAACACCTTTCCAGCATCTGTATTATTTGATTCTGGTGCATCGCATTCATTCATGTCTGCACGATTTGCGACACGGATAGGATTGGAGCCCGAGTCATTATCAGTGAGGCTCAATATACTTACTGGTAATGGTCTTGTGGGAGTAGATCGAGTGTTTTCCTCGTGTCGGATCGTAGTTAGCGGTAGAGAGTTCCCCGCTAGGCTCATAGAGTTCCCTATGGAAGACTATGATGTAGTCCTAGGCATGGATTGGTTGAGGAACCATTATGCTAGGATAGACTGCCATGTTGGCAGAGTTGTCTTTAGTATTCCCGGAGAGCCAGAGTTTTCATTTTCCAGAGGCACAGTAGAGCCATCTCCTCCAGTATTGCAGATGGCAGTAGCAGCAGTGCAGTTGCCCCGGATAGTTGAAGAGTTTCCATATGTCTTTCCAGAGGAACTTCCAGGGATGCCACCAGAGCGGGAGATCGAGTTCACCATTGACTTGATTCCCGGGACAGCACCAGTATCAGAGCGAGTCTACAAAATGGCGCCTTCAGAGTTGGAGATTTTGTACAAGATGATTGAAGAACTTAGAACCAAGGGATTCATTCGTGCTAGTGGATCGCCTTGGGGAGCCCCGATGCTTCTTGTGAAAAAGAAGGATGGTACGTCCAGGCTATGTGTTGATTATCGTACCTTGAACTCAGTGACAATCAAGAACAGATACCCTCTCCCGAGGATAGATGACTTGTTTGATCAACTCAAGGGGGCTTCAGTTTTCTCGAAGATAGACTTGCGGTCAGGATACCACCAGATCAGAGTCAGAGAGCAGGACATCCCGAAGACGGCGTTCAGATCGAGGTACGGGCATTGGGAGTTTCTAGTTATGCCCTTTGGAGCGACCAATGCGCCGGCAGTGTTCATGGACCTCATGAACCGTATTTTCATGCCTTACTTGGATCAGTTTGTGATAGTATTCCTTGATGACATCCTGGTCTACAGCAAGAGTGAAGCAGAGCACGAGCAGCATCTCAGAGTTGTCCTCCAGATTCTCAGAGAGCACCAGTTGTATGCCAAGTTCAGTAAATACGAGTTCTGGCTCGATCGTATTTCTTACTTGGGTCACATCATTACCCGAGGAGGAGTGGAAGTGGATCCCCAGAAGATTGTGGCCATCGAGTCTTGGCCAATACCCAACTCAGTGGCAGAAGTTCATAGCTTTCTTGGATTGGTCGGCTACTACCGGCGGTTCGTCTCTGATTTTGCAAGGATTTCAACGCCGGTGACCCAGTTGACCCGCAAGGATGTGCTGTTCGTTTGGACAGCAGAATGTCAGGAATCATTTGAGAAGTTGAAGCGAGGTTTGATAATGGCTCCCATTCTCACCCTTCCAGATGGGACCGAAGGATTCACAGTTTATTGCGACGCTTCAGGCAGAGGATTGGGATGTATTTTGATGCAGCATGGGAAGGTAATTGCTTATGCATCACGTCAACTCCGTGATCATGAGAAGAATTACCCGACCCACGACTTGGAGCTAGCAGCAGTAGTGTTTGCACTTAAGTTGTGGAGGCACTACTTGTACGGAGACAGAGTGGAGATATTTACTGATCATAAGAGCCTAAAGTATGTTTTTACCCAGAAGAATCTTAATATGCGGCAGAGAAGATGGCTCGAGCTACTTGTAGACTATGATGTGGACTTGCAGTATCACCCAGAGAAGGCCAACGTTGTAGCAGATGCGTTGAGCCGGAGAGCCGGAGTTTATTTTCTGACGGCGCAACCAGAGCTATTGGCAGATCTTCAGAAGATGGGAATTGAAGTGATTCTTCCTTCCAATGTGGCCTTGATGGCCAGCCTACAGATTCAGTCCACCATAGTTGAGAGGATCCGGACAGCACAGTTAACAGATTCCAAGATTCAGCGGCTCAGAGCAGAGTGCGAGGCAGGGAGAAGGCCAGAGTTATGTATTCATGAGGATGGTACACTTTGACACGGCACGCGTCTTTGTGTACCCAGTAGAGATATCAGACAGGAAGTCATGGCAGAGGCTCACAGTTCGCAGTATTCCATCCACTCAGGCAGCACGAAGATGTACAGAGATATTCGTCAACACTTTTGGTGGAATGGTATGAAGAGGGAGATAGTCCGGTATGTCTCTCGATGTTTGGTTTGCCAACAAGTCAAGGCTGAACATCAGAGGCCAGCTGGACTTCTTCAACCTTTACCGATCCCAGAATGGAAATGGGAACACATAACCATGGATTTCATGACTGGGTTACCCAGATCTCCGGCAGGCAGAGATGCTATTTGGGTCATTGTAGACAGGCTTACCAAGGTGGCACACTTTCTTCCATTTAGAGTTGGACAGTCGACGGCGCAGCTAGCAGAGATGTATCTCAGGCAGATCGTCCGACTTCACGGAGTGCCAGTCAGCATAGTATCAGACAGGGATACGAGATTCACATCGCACTTCTGGCACAGTCTTCATTAAAGTTTGGGAACTCGTCTCAAGTTCAGCTCAGCGTATCATCCGCAGACAGATGGGCAGTCAGAGCGTACTATACAAACTCTCGAAGATATGTTGCGGTCGTGTACCCTTGACTTCGGTGGTTCGTGGGAGGATCACCTGCACCTGGTAGAATTCTCGTACAACAATAGTTTCCAGGCCAGTATCCAGATGGCACCCTTCGAGGCTCTGTATGGTAGGAAGTGCAGATCCCCGTTAGCATGGGACGATGTCGGAGAGAGGCAGATGCTCGGTCCAGAACTGATTTTTCAGACGGTTGAAGTGGTCAGGAAAGTCAGAGATCACCTCCGAGTTGCTCAGGATCGCCAGCGCCATTGGGCCGATGCTCATCGGCGTCCCTTAGAATTTGTCGTCGGTGACCATGTATTCCTTAAGATCTCGCCTACCCGCGGCGTCATTCGTTTTGGCGTGCGGAGAAAGCTTAGTCCTAGGTATATAGGGCCGTTCGATATTCTGGAGCGAGTAGGCGATGTGTCCTATCGTCTCGCTCTTCCGCCGTCGCTAAGTGAGGTGCATGATGTATTCCATGTATCCCAATTAAGACGGTACATCCCGGACCCGAGCCATATCCTAGATCATTCGGAATTGGTTGTTGGTACCAACCTTTCGTATGAGGAGAGGCCCGTGTCTATATTGGACCGGAGAGAAAAGACGCTCAAGAACAAGAACTATTAACTTAGTCCGTGTTGCTTGGGGTCATTACTCTCTAGGTGAGTCAACGTGGGAGCGTGAGGATGACATTCGATCGTGATATCCCTACCTGTTTGACTCATAAGATATAATGTCTTCCTTGTGCCTTACGCTTTCCCTTTCTTGCTTGCATTGTATGATTGTATGATTGAACTGCTTAGTGTAGCTTGTCTGTGCTTAGTATAGCTTGTCGTGGCAATCTCTAGCTCCTTGATTAAATTCCGAGGACGAAATTCTTTGAAGGTGGGTAGAGTTGTCACCCCCATTTCCTGTATTTCGTATTTGTTCTCGTAATTTGATTTTTGGCACGTATTTTATTTTCTCGACTTGCGGACTCGGTTTCTCGTAAATGGGTTTGGACCATGGCTTGGTTTTATTTTGTGGAGTTGGTTTGGTTTGGTTTGGTTTGGTTCATCATGAGTGGAACACCTTAGCCTATTCTCCACCTCCATTCCATCACAACCATCCTCATTAAAACCTACAAACCTTTTCTCTCTCCTCCATAACTCCATTAATTTCTTACAACTTCTTCTTCTTCCTTCTTCCACACAACTCCCCAACCCATAGGCAAGTGCACCTTGCCATCAAATAAGCACCACTTTTTATTTGTCCATTAACTAGATTAGGCCATGGAGAACAACTTTAGAACTTGACATTTTGTGATTTGGAGCTTTCATTCTTCTAGATCTAGGTTTTAACCATTTTCGAAAATCCTTGGTTTTGATCCATTAAACTTCGATTTTTGCATGTTTTGATACTTCCATGTGGAAGAGAATTCAATTTTACTCAAGTTAGAACTTTGAAAATCTAGATTTGGTTTTGATTTGGCTAAGTTATGAAGATTTGAAGTTTTTGGTATTCTTGAGGAGTTCATCTCAGCCTTGGTGTAGGCTCTCGGCCAGTGCTCTTTAGCACTTGACCGTTTGTGCACCCTGGCCTGTGCTCTTTAGCGCATGGCCGATTGCGCATAGGCTCAGCCAGTGCTTTGCGCTGCGCTGGATTGCGCTGGCACAAGCTAGCCATGCGCAAGCCAGCCATGCGCAAAGTAACCCCTGCACACTCGACCTCTGCGCAGTCTACCCTTGCGCAATCCTCCCTTGCGCAATCCAATTGATGCGCAAGGCATCCCCTGTGCCCCTTTAACCCTGTGCCCCTTGACCCCCTGCGCAGTCTACCCTTGCGCAAGGTAACCCTTGCGCAAGGCAACTCTTGCGCAGCTCTTCAATGCGCAGTATATACCCTGCGCAGCCCAACCCCTAACCCCCTTGCACAACCTACTTGTCTATGATGAATTGTTATTTCTTTAAGCTTGGCTCTTCTATAGTCCTATATATATTGGTATTTTATTAGATATTTTACGTCCATTTTATATCCTTACGCCTTTTGTCACAAACTGATTTTTACTTAATATGTTTGGAATGACTATTGTACATGGCATGGTATGACAAGGAACTAGCATAACACGACAGTGACCCGTAGTGGTGCACTCCTGACATGACCAACCTGACATGATAGTGGCCCGTGGCGGCGCACTCCTGACTTGACTTGACTTGTAACTTGTAACTTGACTCGTATAATCAACTTGACACCGTAGGTGTTCCTGCTTGCTTGCTTGTACAATCCACTTGTCTTGTCTTGCATCATGTCTAGGACGTGACTTCCTGGGTACCACGGCCAGGGACTCGTGCTAAATTGGATTAGGCTAATGATTAGATCAAACTAGAACATGGAGAATTCCCAGTCACAGACAATCTCGTTATCTGGGCGCTTTAATGGACTTGTAGCTTGCCGACGAGTAGAGCATATTTCCAGCACACTGTCATGTGTTGCACCCTCTAAGTCACCTAAGGGTACATTTGTCTCCCGGGCAATGTACCCACCTATAACTCTCAACCCGCGGAAGGATAACTGGATAGTCTGCAGGGCTTGGGACTGGAAATTCTCACTTGCATCTTGTTAGTAATTAGGCTTGTGATAACCCTAGTTAGTTAAAGTAGTAAGCCGTAGTACTTGCTTGGCCGATTGTGAATGAATGGTGTCCAGCTCTGTCTAAGTGTTGTCTAGCCCCTATACCTGGAACTCTTGATCATGATTGTTTTACTTATCTCTAACGATAAATGGGTAGAGACAGTGAGCTATTCAGGCGAAGGGGTACAATTCCGGTCCTTGTTTGGTTTAAGGATTGTAACCTGGCTCCCGGAATGGTTCCACGTCCCTAGTCGTTTGTCGCTCTGTGTACTTTTATTACTTGTACTTTCCTTTTTATTCTTTATGTTCTGATATGCTGGCTTTTGTTCTTATTTGTGGCCTCCTTGTGGCACTTGCTCTTTCTGGGGTTTGACCCAGCTGGTTTTGTGTGGCCAGATTTCGGAGCAGCTTCCGAGGATCTACCAAGCTTCCAGTCCAATGGTGAACACTAGACGGAACCCGGGCTACGAGTGGGTTTTCCCTTTTTGTTTCACCCACTTATATGTAAATTTATTCTTTTGAGGCGTTTAGCCGACGAGCACCTGTTAGCTCGATGCACATTTACTTACTGTCTGCCTACGGGCTGTAAACATGATTAACAAATCCTAGGGTTGATCATGTATGACTGAACTCTTGCTAGTCCTATCATTTTGTATGACTAGCTTCATGATCATCCAATATGTAATATTTGGGACGCCTTATATATATATATATATATATTTGATGCTCTAACATCTTGTAACTCTGTTAATTGCTTGAGATTGAGACAATAGGCTTGACCTTAAGAGACTGCTGGCTTGTAGTAAACCCTCATATCTAGACACCCGTGACCGTATAGTTCAGATGTATTCTGTTTCAATATACGTAGCTGGCTATGTACGCCCCCGCTCTCCAGTATTCTGGTTCTGGGGCGTGACAATAGTGATGACTCATTCTCCTGGCGAGGAGCACGGGGAGACGGAGAGGTCTGCCACCTCTGGCGGACAGGCTCCGGTCACTTCCCCGGCTGATGGGACTTCTGTTGGGGCTCTCGGAGGTACTCCTCCAGCTACCTCGATGACCGTCCCTGGGGCCATTGCGGATGCTCTTCCCGTAGTGCCGGGGGCTACAGCAGGAGCTGCCGGGGGCGTTCTTCCTCCTCAGCAGGGGACTCCTCCGGTAATGATGGGAGCTATTCCTCCATTGCCTTCTCTGCCCACAGACAATGGGCAGATGCTAGCGTTCTTTCACCAGGTGCTGGAGTCCCAGCGGGCCCAGCACGAGGCTCAGTTGAGGCAGACAGAGGCCATGCGCCAGGGCATGGAGGATGCACACATATTGGCTATGGCGGCAGTGGAGCGTGGGGCTCCACAGAGGGAGGTTCAGCAGCAGCAGCAGCCGAAGATCGGGGATATCCAGGCTTTCAAGAAGCTTGGTCCGAGGGATTTCAAGGCGACTGAGGGCATTATTTATGCTGATGACTGGCTCGAGGATATCGAGCGCCAGATGAGGGCCTGCCGCCTAGCAGACGACCTGAAGGTCGAGGCGGTTGGGTTGCAGTTGTTAGATATTGCCCGGACATGGTTCCGGAACGAGCCGGCTCTTGCAGGAGAGGGTCATACTTGGGCTGAGTTTCGGGCCCTGTTCAGAGAGAAGTTCTTTTCCCCCACGGACAAGATTGGCCTGGTGCGGCAGTTCCAGAACCTGCAGCAGGGCAGTATGACCGTAGAGGAGTATGGAAACAACAGGTTATATTTTATCGTCTTGTTGTCTTTATCTTTCAGTCTTTACTTTATCATCTTAGAGTTGTGATTGAGCACTTATATATATTCATTGCTTGTCCTCTGTTCGGAGTTGACTATATTCTCGACAGGTTTTGTTATATATATAAACTGTTGTCAGACTAGAAAATCTACAGCGTTCCACGTCGTTTTTTCGGTGAGGGCTGGGCGTTGTCGCGTCACGTGCCCTTTTAGCGGGTGCGGGTCGTGACACTTCCGATCGACCCATAGTATCCATTATTGAAGAGGACTTTGAAGACATATATAAAGTTGAAATGGGTAATTTTAAATTTCTTCTTTATAGTATTATTTCCATATCTTCTTGTATGTGTTTTAACTTCTTCATTGATTTCATTTTTCATTTAGAATTGGGCAAGTTAACGGTGGAATCAACAACGTCAACAAGTGAGGTTTGAGTATTTACACTATTTTAATTTGGGAACAAACTATTAGTTGGAAACTTGGAGACATTATTTGTAATATTTTTTGGTGCTACATCCTACATTTACTGCTAGTCTGCTACTAGTACTACAGTCCTACTGTCTGTTTTGTGATATGGCCTACATTCACTGGAGACAGTATTTCATGTTGGGATGTTGGGAGACATTATTTCATGTTGGGATGTTGGGAGACATTATTTCATGTCTGGTCTATTAGCTATACTTGCTGCAGTTGTTGTTGTTGTTGGGACTTGGTCACTTGGGAGTTATTCCCAGTTGGGAGTTGGGAGACATTTATTGCCTTTTGCCTGGCTGCAGTTGTTGTTATTCCCAGTTGGGAGTTGGGGGAATTTATTGCTGGTCTGTTTATACTGCTGCAGTTGTTGTTGTTATTCCCAGTTGGGATGTTGGTTGGATTGGGAGAATTTCTTGCCTTGAAGTTGATGGTCTGTTTATACTGCTGCAGTTGTTGTTGTTGTTGGGATTTTTTCATTCTTTACTGCTGCTTCTTTCATTCTTCACTGAAATGTTGCGTTTGGAGAATTGGAACTTGGGAGTTGGGAGAATTTATTCTGCTGCTTCTTTCATTCTTTATAGCTTTTACTGCTGCTGCTTCTTGCAATGATGTTTACTGCAGCTTGTCTATTCCATTGGGAGGTTGGAACTTGGAGTTGGAAGTGTGACATTGGCGAGGCATTTATGCAGCCATTTACTGAAATGTACAGCTGTTGGCGAGGCATTTAATGCAGCCATTTAGTTGGTATATCTATGATCTATCTATGAGGTTAATTTGTATATTTTTCCCTTAAAATTTTACTAACATATTTGAGGAGAAAGTGGCAATGATGATGTTGGCTTGAGAATACGAGAACTGATACTACATGCATCCAACTATGATGCATAAATAAGCCTTATCTGAGTCACATTTTAGTTTTTTTTTTCCTTCTTTTTATTGTCTTGTGCAGGAAAAGGGGTTGGGACCAATATGCTGTGGAGTGTGGACCAATATTACTTCTTTTTATTGTATAACTCAGTGACTTGTATAGATTATTATTGTATAACTCAGCATTTTTATTGTATAACTCAGCATTTTTCCTTCTTTTTTTTTTTGTATAACTCAGTGACTTGTATAGCTGTGGAGTGTGGAGTGTGGACCAATAAGATGAATTTTTACTGCACTGCATTTTTCCTTCTTTTTATTGTCGTGTATCTTCCAGTTCCAGCCATATGTATGTTTTTTTTGGCACCAATAAGATGAATTTTTACTGCACTGCATTTTTTGGATGTGTTTTTTTAGGCCCGGCCCAATTGGCCCACAAAATCGAACCGAACCGAAAAACCGAACTTCAAATTCGGTTCGGTTTTGAACGGTTTACAAGCATTCGGTTCGGTTCTCGGTTTGCCCATTTTCGATTTTCGGGTTGATCGGTTTTGGGGTCTTCAGTTCGGTCTGGACCGAACCGACCCGATGCTCTCCCCTAAATTGAACCACAATGTTACTTTTTAAATATATACTTGCACAAATTTATTTTAAAATAAATTTACTTTTGAGATGGTAGATACTTATTGTAGCTGAAAGTTGGATTACATTCATAGAAATTGATGTATAGCATGTTTGGTTCACGGGTTAGACAGACACATCGAAATATAATCGACATTACGTTGTAAATATTATCCGAATGTAATCAAATTTATAATCACGATTACATTATATCAAAAAAAATTGTCCAACCAAACACTTGGATAAGATTTACAATGTAATGCCAATTAATTACATTGTGTACCCCATGGACCAAACTGGCCTTATTGTAGCTGAAAGTTATATAATTATTAGTAGAAAGGAGTGCAGTTTACATTTTTTTACATTTTTTATATATTGTTGAAGAATGACAGTTTTGGAGCATAAAAATTTATGACAACACCTAAAACTTTTTATATAGTATACAACATTTATTATAATTCAAATATTATTAAAAAAAATTTGTTTTGTAATACTTTTTTGTGAAAAGAAAATATTATTGTCTATAAATAAAAAAATTATTTAGTAACTCAATAACTCAAATTTCTATACTAATTTAAAATTGTCATAATATTCTCTCTCTTTCCTTCTCTATATATAATACCCCGTGCCTGTAATACTATTTTTATATTAAGAATGAAAGCTCATAAGGTACAATAAAAATGGATCCATAGTCTCCAGACTGCCAACCGATTTTCTCGGTAATATAATACCTCGTAGGTTTATGGTGTGCTCTTGTCATGAAATTTGTTTTGGGGATAGAGAATGTACATACAAGTTTAGAGTACATTTTTCTGTAGAAAAATCTTCCAAAATACAAAAGCATAAACAAAAAAACAACAAAAATGTTTATTGGATACCATTAACGTGTATGTGCATAAAAAAATTTTTAAAATTAAATTAAAACTTTGAATGTATATATATTTAGATAATACCACGTAATTAGTTTCAATATAATTTAAATATTGAATATTATCTTAATTAAAATTTGTTATCTGCATAACTTTAGATATATGGTTAGATTGCCATCTAGTTAGCTTAATATAGTTCAAATATTATTATTGGACATATTTTAATTAAAATTTGTTCTTTGTAGAACTTTGTATATGTGCTTAGATAATACCACTAAGATAGTTTATATATATATATATATATATATATATATATATATATATATATATATATATATATATATATATATATGACCTCTAGCCTAGTGGTTAAGAGAGATGCATGCGGCCCGAGTAGTCAAGAGTTCGAATCCCAGTGGGAGCGATTACAGAAACAATTAACCTGGTTCCATATATATATATATGGATTTACGTTTAAATAGTTGTATAATTTTAAGTTATCTTTGCAGTTAGTCATAAAGAATTTTAGATTATTTTTATGTGAGAATATACACAGAACACATATTGGTGGTGATTAATTATAAAAAATAATTTTTTATTAATTAGTCATGATATACAAACGGCTTGAACCGCTCATTTTTGAGCCGTTTTCAAGCTGCATTATAATAAAATAGAGGAGATATAATGAATGGTATTGCTTCAATTATCCCCAAGTTACAACCCTACAGATTCTTGAAGGATGTCATAAAGAAAATGGGATGACATTGCGCTAAAATAAGCTATTTTGTTTAACAAGTTGCAACACTATAGATTCTTAAAGGATCTCACAGAGAGACCAGTAATCTACAATTGAAAATTTTCCAAACTTCTCGAGAGAGAATCAGCACCATAAAAACATGCAAAGACCGAATCTATGCTAACTAGTGTGACAAAAGTTCCTCCCAAGAACAATAACACAACAAAACACAAGTTGCAATTTATCCAACCACAATACTACTACCATTCGGCGATCTGTTACAGGTATGTAGATCCATAACATCATCTTGGTTCCAAGGATCAATTTCACCTCATGTTTTCTTCGATATTACTGTCACATAACATGCTTCAAAGGCATAAATTCATTGTCAAGATATTCAAGGCGTAGCAATCCCCAAGCACCAAAAAATGAGTTTCATCTCATCCATTTATTTGGATAATGTATCAGTTCATTTTTCAAGCACAAAAATGCTTTCATTTTCCAAGCACAAAAATGCACAAAAGCATGAGCCACATAAACATACTTTACGGTAGAAATCTCAAAGGCATGCTGAGAAATTCAAATAAAAGGGTCAAGCCAACCTTAGATGAGTATTAGTCCGATTTATAGTACTAGTCCGAATTATTACAAGGGTAAATGAGACAACAAAAGGAGACGGACTGCTCTTCAAAAACGTGACATGGACGTTGTCCACATTCATTGGTTCATGCCAGTGACAGCAGCATGTATGGCTTCTACAAGATGAGGAACAGTCCTTGAGCTCAAACCTGCCATGCTGATTCTCCTGTAGCAAAAAAATTGAAAAGTTGGATCAGCACATTGAATCATCTGAAAAACAGATGCTAGCACATCCAAAGAAAAAGCATGATTCAAGAAATGTAATCATGCACATTAGATACTGTGACAATGAGATCACAGGTACAGTTTAGGACTACCAGTCATTTAACTGGCAGTTATAATCGGCAATATTTCAAGAATCATAATATATTGATATTGACAAGACAATTCCTGAGTAACAGATAACCTACAACTTTATCAAAAAAAGGCAGTTCAATGCAAGATACCAATTAACTATATATAGAATTAAGATTAAAGGCTAACTTATGATTACCCATCAGAAGTCATATAAATGTGATACTCCTTGGTCATAAAGGCGACTTGCTCCTTGTTAAGACCTGTGAAAGTAAACATTCCAATCTGCTTGATAATGTGACTCCAGTCCCCTGGTGTTCCTGCATTTAACCAGAACAGAATCGCATCAGCTTCACGAGGATTGGAAAAGTGTCATACCCTCCTTCATTAAGGCAAAAACCACAAGTACTCTCATCATGCATCTAGGCTCAAAGCTACTTAATTGCCACATATTTTGGGTTTCATATGCCTCGAGCTACATTAAACCGGAGATGTACAGTTTTATGAGAAGAATATAAACAGTCGCACAGTTAAAGAGGAAATAGTAGTACTGATCAAGACGAGTCCTTGTTTAAGGTTGGTAGACTAAGAGCAAACTAGGCATCGAAGCGTACTGCTTGAGATAACTACTGGCCCTATATCAGCCGAAGGGTCTAACATGGCACTCACAATAAAATGGCCCCCTTCGGTTTATCTTGATTTTCCTTTAAGCTTTAGTCACAATTGTGTTCTTTGTTTTAGACTGAAACCTGAGGTGAAACAGTTTAAGTGAACGCTAGGAGTGAGCATTATTCGGTTTTGGACCGATAACTGGACCGAACCGAATAAGAGATTCGGTTCGGTTTAAAAAAAATTCGGTTCGGTTTCGGTTTTGAAAATACTAAATTTTCTTATTCGGTTTCGGATTTCGGTCCAAAACCGAGAACCGAATAAGAAAATTTAGTTACTATATATACATATACTATAGGCATATACTAAATATATCTAGGTATATCTAGTTACTATATATATTAACATAAAAAACGCAAATAAACCGAAAAATCGAATAAATCGAATAAACCGAAAACCGAACCGATTTAATTCGGTTCGGTTTGATTCGGTTATGGGCCATTTTGGTTTTGCTTATTCGGTTTTCGGTCCAATCCGGTTTTTGGTTATTCGGGTCGGTTTGAAGCGAATTAACCGAATGCTCACCCCTAGTGAACACGCCATTTTCTACTTTTTGTGTGTTGGTAAGCTAGCTTTTGACTCAGTTTAGGTCAATAGAAACAAGCTATGCTACATATCCAGATTAAATGGAAATCCACAATCTACATTATATTCAGATTAACCTATAGAATAATTGGTGCAAGCAGTTAAAAAAACATGAAGTGTTACATGTCCAGATTAAATGGGCATCCACAATCTACATTATGCATTTAGTATAGAACATTTAGTGCAAGTCATTTTGAAAAACATGAAGTGGTACTGGACAACACACAGTATGCATTTCCATAAAAGCATCTATGGGAAAAAAGATAACTCAGTAATACTACCGCCGGATGCAATTTTTAAATTTATTTATAAAACTTTCAATTATCAGCATTCTTTCTAGGTCATCCCTAATTCTAATGCCTTTACTATTAAATTTGATTATTTGAGGGACTGAATGCACTGTGCACCATTTGCAATTACAAATACAGTTACAATTTGTTATCTTATTTCTTTCTCAAGTGAATTAGGGATGAATTGAACAAGGGATAGCATCAGTGAATAGAGCAGAATGCAACATTTAGACACATGTTGATCGAGGTCATTCTATCTAATACAAGGAACCTTGATACATGTGGACGGTGAGCATGAGGGCTGTGCACTAAAAAATGACCAAAGAGGTCAAAATCGGTCCATTTTGGCTCAGTTTTCATTACACTTGGACGACCAAAATATCAAACTCAGTCCTTTTTGGTTCAATTTTCATTGAATTTAGTTTGGCTGCGGACAGTCTTTTCCCAGGTTTCGGTTCTCTGTTTTTGGCCGGTTCGGGACGTTGAGTGAGCACCAAGAAAAACGAATAAAGCATGAACTAACTACTACAGCGTAAGTGCAACAATGAGACTGCCATGGCGACCTCATCAACAGCAATGCTAATCTTGTCATAGATATCTCCATTGAATCCCACCAGGTGACTGACATCAACATCACTGGCACTATCCAGGTCATCGTCACCAGAACCATGTCTGCCCACTGACACTGCCTCCCCCACCAATTCCTAACCATAGTAACTGAAAGTGTCTGAACTGAACTGGTGAAATTCAGTTCAGTTACTCCAGATTTTATATATTTTGACCCGATCAGATGCAGGAATTTTCTCTGGTTTAGTTAACAAGAACCGTTTGTTCAACCTGAACTGACAGAATGAACAGCAAAAAGACAGTGCGAGAAGAGGTGACCAAGTCTACCAGATCACTTCATAAACACAATGCAAAGAGAACAAACCATTTCACAAACTAAAAACAAGTTTATTGATAAAAAAAAATAACTGCAATCAGTTACCTCTTGTACGCAGAGCATCAAAAAGCTGGTGACGCATGCTGATTATTCGATCAGCCATTGCCTTCAACTCAATAGTCCATTCATTGTACATATCACTGAATCAAGGGCAAAGTGAGAAAGTAATTATCATCAACAAATTACTACATCACAGGTGTACAGTACCCTCTTCATCAGTAAAGATGAAAAGCAGCAAATGAAAATGAAGACAGCCTCGAATCTCGAGGTGTTACTCTATCTGCTCAACAGTTTGAGTATCAGATTTTGGTCCAGCAGCAAACTGAATGTTGAATCGAGATAAATAAAAAAATAAAAATAAATTAAAAAAATGGGTTTTGCAGTTGTATGTCTCTGGCAGTACTCGCTAAAGTATTAAAAGTTTTTAGTAGTCTTCTAAACACCTAAAGTAGAATATGCAGACAAAGCCTAGCACCAAACAAGCATGACTAGGGCAGTATAGAACCCACTTGAGGAGGAAGATTCAAGAACTATAAGATGTCTATTTGTTAAATACGCACGTAATCCCAGATAATGTTAGATTAGTTCTTGGTACTTCTAAGTAGAGTTCAAAAACGAGATGTCTAGAACAAACTAATGTAGGTAGTAACTTTTGTACCTATCCTTGAGAATGGTAGCCACAATGGATGCACCATGAATAGGCGGATTGGAATACATGGGCCTAATCACAAGCTTCAGCTGGCTCTCAACCTTAACTGCAACATCAGCACTTCGACAAACCTAAAAGAACGGAACCATTACAACCTCAATCAAGTAACATGACAGCACGACATAAAATACAATAGTATAGATACAAACATACGGTGGAAGGCTCAATACTGAAAATCCTATCATTTGTAGCAGAAATAAGAGCTTATTATTTTCACAAAAACATCCAAAATAGCTCAAATGCGAAACTATTAGAGCATTTAACGAAGGATTCTTCCTCTAGAAGGAAAACACGAGTGAACAAAGTTACTACTAATACAAAGCTATGACTGTCACAGAAGACAAGGGAAGCCTCGACTTCTTAGGTATGTTTAAATTATGAAAGCATATTAGATAATCCGTGATTAACGTAATGGCATATTGATATTCATGCAAACTCTTTTTCCCAGCAGTGACTAATATAACTTTACATCAAGTCATTTGGAAAAGAAACAACATGCACTCAGTCCATTATTAGAGTGCCTTATAGAACTACTTTTACATTGAACAGCATATTAGTTTGTGTTATTAAGCATATTCATGGTTTAACATCAAGTCTTGAGTAAGACAGCCTTATAAACATTGTCCGGTGGTAGTTCAAAGCATCTTCAGATTGCTAATGATAATGGAGACTGATTAATTAGGAAGTCCACCAATCCACATAGTAGTCAATTTTCTCATAATCAGCTAAGAATAGTATAAATTCTCAAGAAAGCTATAATACTAGTGATCTTCATGTGTCCGCATATTAGGAGACTAAGAACATGTCAATATAGAGATGGATAGGTGGCAATACATTTAACGATTTATGTAATAAATCATATTCATAGGAGGTTGGAGGTAATGCCAATCAGGGATAAGATGAGAGAATTTCATATGAGGCTGATTTGTATGTAATGAAGACCAATAGATGCACCACTAAGGATTGGAATATCAATCAATGCTGTGAAAAAAGATACTCATTTTCTACTAATAGAACCCTTAAAGCATAACAGAAGAAAAATATTAATGTATCTGACCACAAAATACTAGGATTAAGACTTGGCATGTTGTAGTCCTCGTCGAATAGGAGCTAAATAATTGAAAATACAATTAATTCGAGATACAGTCAAGCTAAGTATAGTACATCAGTCGAGTATCAAATTTAGAGCTCGTAAAAGCTTAATGAACAATACATGCTGCAAATTTACAGACAATCGAGAAAACCTAGTTTAAGATGTAAACACAGGTGATAATAAGAGAATATAGATTTGAGGCATATAATTTCTCAATTCTAACACAAGGTACTTATTAGAATGATTTTGTCGTATCCCCGACTATTATAGATAATAAAAGATAAAGGTGGCCTTTTGTCAAATAGCATGCATCAAGATTAGGAAAATAAAAGTAACTATGAACACTGCCACCTAGCTGAACTTGAGTGTTCATAATAATACATAGTTTCACGGACAATGACTAGCAGTGTACGATTAGCTGCATGAACTGGTAATACCACTCAACTTAGGTCTAACAAAAAACTGGGAGTCACTGTATATATATGGAAATTTTCTCATCGACAAAGAGACATATCTGTAAGCAGCAGCAGAAGATAAAAGGAAACTATTATTTAAACTGAAAAATATGAGTAGCTAGGTAGGTTCATCAAGGTAGTCAAAGTTTCTTACAATGCTAAGTGCACCAACACGTTCCCCATATAGACCCATATTTTTGGCATAGCTTTGAGCTGCAAGGCATTCACCACCATCAGCAACAAACATGCGAACAGATTGTGCATCTGCATCCAGACTTCCACTCGCAAAGCCCTACAAAAGTACACTCCTATTGTAATTATAGTACATAAAGAATTATGTGTTGTTCAAAGAAGACTTCTTTTATTAAACTAGCAGATGAACAACATAAATTTACATGTAAGCTATTAAGCATGTCTGTCCATTGCCTATTAGCAACAACCTCAGCACCCAACATAACCCACAACAGTGAGAACTAAACTTCAAGATTGGCACTATAAAGATTCAGTAAGCTTGTGGGCTTATCATTAACATGTACAACTTGGTAAAGGTAAGGTAAGCAACACAAAGTTATCGGACTTGTATGCTTAAGCTGTGGGATATTCTAGGAACAAAAAGGAATCCTCTTGTTCTATTGCTGGGAGGCTCCTCCAGTCCCATTCCTAGGATTTTTTTATTTATGATTACCTGATATGCACTATCGAAGAAAGGTAGCAACCCTTTTGATCTCATCAACTGCCTTATTTGCTCCCACTGATCGAGGGTAGGATCTACTCCAGTAGGGTTATGTGCACATGCATGCAAGAGCACTATGGCTCCTGAAGGTGCAGAAGCCAGATCTTCTAACAAACCTGTAACGTGGAATTTGTTAGGGCAATGAATTAGCCAAAAGTAACAAGATTAAAGTTGTTATAGTCGCTACAAAAGGAGTAATGGCAAAAGATGAATATAAACAAGAGAAATTATGTTCATATTCTTTTGACATAAGGAAACTCTTTGTATTCTAAAGACACAAATGAAGATCTTTTCTTTCTATTATAATAAATTCTTGACGGAAAAAAAGTTAGCAACTACAATTGAGAAAATATTTGTTGAACTCCAATCTGACAATAATTATTATAGCTAGGCACAGGATAACATCATTTTACCTTGAAAGTTTAGCCCACGTGTTGCTGGATCATAATACCGATAAGTCTTAACAGATAACCCTGCTAATGCAAATACTTTTGTATGGTTTCCCCAGGTTGGCGAGGGAATGTAAATAGTGCGCTGAATGACAATATCGGTACTCAAGTCAGAAAAAACGTTACGAAAATCACTAAAACGAATAAAATAAAAAGGATGTTTGAAAAGCTAGCTCATTACTTCATGATAATGCTTCGCTAGAAACTCAGCTCCAACCCTCAATGACCCAGTACCTGATAAGCATTGCGCTGTAGTCACCCTATTCTCACGGATAGCAGGGCTGTTTACCAAAGAAAGAACTTTGCCTTAACTAATGGACGTAGCAAGAAGAGTGCAATTTGGTAAAAACAAAGATAAACAAATAAATAAAGGGTATTTTAAACTAAACTTCCATTTGAAACATAACCTCCCAGGTTTAAAAAGTGAACATTTTTACTTTTTTCCCATCAATTCATTCGATCAGCCAGGAGGGACTCTGATGTTGATGACCATAGATAAGCATATAAGGACTGAATTGCCCTTCCACAAATAAAACATTAACTAGTTATTAAAATGAATAACTATATAATTACTGGTAGACACAGAAAATACCTTCAGGGGGGGCAAAAATAAACTGACTCGATTCACGGGAAACGGAAGAGCAAAAAAATAAAGTAGAGAACAAGATTTGAGCTCGAGACCTAGAGAATATAATTATCCCTACTTAACCAATTAAGCCAACTAATTGTTATGTAGATAAGAACAATGAACTATAATATATTAGATGAAAGAGTACATGCAATAAACCGAAAACTCAGGGGAGCAGCAGCTCCCGCTCAACCTAGGGTAGATATGATCCTGTATGCACTAACGATTTAACATAATTTATATGAAAAATATAAATTAATGGTGGGAGATTAAAAAAAACATAATTTATATGAAAATTATAGGTCAAGAATACATTATATATTATAAGACAAAGTTATGGTCATCTACACCCTTCGGTTAATTGTTTTAGATAAGGGAGAGGGTTTTGGACGGTGGTTTGCTACATTTCACACATGGAGCCCTATATGTTACAAACACTTTTGTTAGTAGTTGTACACCATTGGTCAACACACATCACACATGTTTCTCTTATGAGTCTTACCCACAATACTTATATAAACCCCCTCAATAACAAATATAATAAGTTCAAACAATTACAAATGAGACAACCCCCCCCCCCCCTCCCTCACCCCACCCCCACAAACCACCCCCACATAACAAATGAAAGAATCTCCTCAAATTCAATACTGCAAACAACAGACACCAATTCTCTTATTAGAGTGCACCCAAATGCAAACAACCCAATCGCAGTACTGGACCTTGTGGCCAATTTCATATACGATTGAGTTTACACCAGTTCCACTGCCCCCACAACTTCAGAGTTTTGGTGAGGGTTGAGATTAAACATTCATAGCATTCCAATACGCCCCAGTGGAGCAAGATTCACGAGGCATATGATTTTGTATAAATATGATAAATGCATCCTATAGGAGATACAAACCTGGGTTGCCTTAATAGCATGTCGAACCTGGGTTGCTTTAAACATGAGTGTTCTAAAACGTGTTAAAAAGCAACGCCTAAGCGCTATGCAGCTACCCATCGCCTTTTCATTATATTGTGTTCCAGGCAGTAAATGTGACATTATGGGGAAAAAGCGACATTATGCAGGGAAAAGCATCATTATGCGGCCAAAGAATAAAAGTGTCGCATAGATTTTTGTCCAATTTTTTTTTGGCCAATTTTTTTTCCAAAACTTGTTTTTGTCTTGATCACTTCTATTTTCTTGGTCAAATTTTGGCAGGTCCCAAAAATATGTATGTTAACCTTTTATTTTTATATTATATTATTTTTTGTGAACTATAAATTATAATTCGATTTGTTCAATACTTGTAATTGTAGTCTTTGGTCCACTTGAGTTTTTGCTACAGTTCTTTATAATGTAATCTTTGTTATACATATAAATATATAGTTTTGTATTACTTTCAATGAACTAGATAATCATATGCTTTTCTAATGGTAACATTTTTTTTCATATAAATCAGATGCGCCCCTGGCCTAGGACAGGCTGGGTGTCGGCCAAGGCCACAAAGACTAAAGGGACACCAACATTGACGTATCTAGAATAGTCATGATGTACTATGGGCCACCTTTAACTCAAAAGATTTGTGGTGTAGTGATTATCATGTTAGACTTACACACTAGTGGTCCTTAGTTCAAATTTAGGTGGCAACAATTTTTTCGTTATTTTTACTTTTATTTTAGTTAGTTAATGATTATTTTTTCACATTGTATGAGGTCACATTTCGGGAGTTCGTCTCGGGCCCCCGAGCTCAGGGCCGACGTTAGTATAAATCCGCCTAGGCGGCCACCTGTGAGCTACGCGTCCCCTTGTCTCTTAAGGGCCGCCTAGCGTTTTCCATAGCATTGGAGAACATATATAAAATTGTGTGAACAAATGAAGAAAAATTACATAAAAAACAAACCCTTATTAATGCTTACATATTAATCCTGAAAGGAGATATCAATAAAATACATGTGCTTGTGCCTACTAGACCAGCATCAAGGAAGAAGGGGTGACCTCCCCTCAGCAAATCTGAAGAGCACAGGAGTTCAATATGCGAGCAAAACAACACCACCAATGCCATTATTTTCTTAGGCAAAGGGGCTGCCTGATTCTTTACTCTTGTCCCTTACAAACATAATCTTCAACAAACAATTGTCTACTAAACAAAGATAATACCATATTAAACAGTACAAAAAGAAAACCTAGAACAAGGAAGATGCATAATATGCACAAATAGCAGCAAGTCATATTCACATAATGTGATGTTACTCCATGAGTTTTACGTTCTTCTGTTTCTATAATTTGACAGTGGCACCCCTCACAAACACCCCAGCAAGAAAGTCTTTGTCTATCTTGGCAGTTGATTACTAACCCTTTAAATCCAGGTTACCAGAAGAAGGGTGGAAGGAGTTGACACTCAAGAAAATTTATGTGTTTAGCACCTATCCAACAAGCCCTTCCGATCCAAAACAACACAAACACAAAGCAAAAGAGATAATCCGGTTGTTGCTGAATCGGCTGTATCTTGGTAGCCTCTCTTTGCTTTCACTCTCCTCCCATCATCATCATCATCGAGCCTCTTCACCCATCAGAATGGAGCCACCTATAGAGCATAAGAAAGCTCATGCTTTCACTCTTCTCCCATCATTATCATCATCAAAGCCTCTTCACCCATCGCATAAGAAAGCTCAATACAATAATTGACAAAGTTTTTATGACTATGACGAGGATCATTTGGCTTTTCATTCTAGTATTCTACTAATTCACATCACCATCATAAATCCCCAATCTATCTACGCATTACAATGACAATTTTGCTCTTCTAATTTGTTTCAATAGTCAATTAGATCCAAACTTAATAGAAAACCTAATATATGGACATATCTACCAAAATATATTCACCTGTCAGATCCGAATATGAGCTTAGCACTCAGTTTGTTGAAATCCGCTAATCCAGTGATCGGGAGATACTCCTTAACACGCGACCTAAAAATACAGCCAAAATTATAGATCAAAATTACAATACTCTTCACTCGTTCCTTCTCCGATCGAGAAAATCATCAAGAACTCCATACCGATCATTAACCAGCAGCTGCTCCGCTCGTCTCACCACATTCAAAACAAGCGGCTTTCCCTCCTAATATAAAACAAACACCATCAGATCAAGAGACCACGAGATCGACGACACAAAAACTCATTTTCCGATCGATCGATGTCGCTCACCTCGGTCCGGTACGCGCCGACGCCGAGGTTCACCTTCACGGGGCTCGGATCCTTGTTATACGCGACCGTCACCTACACAAAAACTCCCCCTCTCGTCAGCAAAACCCTAACAAAATCAAAGAGAGTTAGACATCGAGTAGTAAAGTTATGATCTTACCCCTAGGATCGGATCCTCCGGAGCCTGGACGACGGCGGCGAAGACGGAGTCGCCGGAGAGTCCGGCGGTGGTCGGAGACGGAGAGATCGACATTGACGATGACGATGACGATGACGATGACGATGGAGAAGAAGAAGAAGAAGAGAAGGAGTGGCCGACTAAATGACGAGTGAGAGTACTTATTCTCCGATCAAACGAAGCGGTGGGTTGCTGGCGCACGTTAGCACCTTCCATTTTCGATTCCCTTTTCCTTTTGTTATCGTACGCCGTTCGCGCGATTTTCGGAGGGAGGGGGAATCCGAAGGTACACGGTTTTTATAAAGTTGGGAGCGTGGCTGTGACGTGGCGTGCCGTTGAGGGAGGGGATGGGAACCACTGAGAGGGATGGGTGACACGTGGCGGTGAGGGTGCTGGAAGGTCTCGGTTGTCGAGTAGCTAAATAGCTGAGATAAACTATGGGCAATGAGCGGTTTGATAATGTGTTCATGTGTTTCTTAGAATGGGCCCACTGGTCAATGAGAGGGTGTCGTTAGAGTTCACGACATGTGTGTGAATATTAATTGGGTTATATATTATTATTTTTTTGAAATCACACGCACACACACAATTGGGGGGCTCGAACCTTGCCGGCTCCTCCGGATGTCCGCTCTAATACCACTAGGCTAGAGAGCTCGGACATATATTATTATTATTAGAGATATATATTGGGTTGCGTAAGCTTGTGGGATGTAGGGATGTAAACGGACCGGACGGATACGGACAGTCCATTGTCCGTGTTCGGTCCGTTAGGGTGTATTTGGTAAATCGTATTTGGATGTGAGATTTGAATTTTTATGGATTTAGAGACAAATCTATCATCTATAGAATCCTATGTTTGGTTGGAGATGGATTTGGATATGACATTATGACAAAATCCAAAACTTGAATTTGGTTGGATTTTGGAGAAAAATAATAATTATTCTTTAATAATTTCGTTAAAATATTTATTATTTAATAATTTTGTTAAAATTTAGTAAATTAAAAATTAGTTCATCTTTAATAATTTCGTTAAAAAAAATTTCTTCTTTAATAATTTCGTTAAAAATTAGTTAATTAATAAAAAAAATTATCAGTTAATTTCGTTATAAAAAATTAGTTAATTAATAAAATTAGTTAATTAGTTAATTTCGTTATAATCATAATTATAATTTATTAGTATTATTATAATATTAATTAATAATTTGTTAATTAGTTAATAATCATAATTTACTAGTATTATTATATTATTATTATAATATTAATTAATAATTTATTAGTATTATTATAATATTAATTAATAATCATATCCTATGTTTAGTATTATTAATTTAAAAATTAGTTAATTAGTTAATTTTGTTATAATTATATTAATAATTTATTAGTATTATTATAATATTAATTAATAATTTGTTAATAACTATTTTATTATAATATTAATTAATAATATTTTAATCACAATTAGAATCATATTTTATAATAATTTAATTAATAATATACTAATCATAATAATTGTCACGTCCCAGAACCAGAATACTGGAGAGCGGGGGCAGACATAGCCAACTACGTATAACGGAATGGAATCCACACCGCTATACGGTCACGGCTGTCTAGATATGTGAGGGTTTCACTACAATCCATCAGTATCTTAAGGTCATAGATAGCCTATTGTCTCAATCTCAACCAACTAATAATAGTTACAAGATATCAGACCACCAAATACACAATAGTAAGACGTCCCATACATTATATATTCGGAATGATCATGAAGCTAGTCGTTACAAAATGTGAGGACTAGCAAGAGTTCAGTCATACATGATCAACCCCCGGGGCTTGTCAATCATGTTACAGCCCGTAGGCAGACAGTAAGTAAGTACAATCGAGCTAACACTTGCTCGTCGGCTAAATGCCTCAAAAGAATAATTTACAATATTACAGTGGAAGAACAAAAGAAACCCACTCGATGCCCTGGTTACGCCTGGTGACCACCATCGGGCTGGAAAGCAGGGAGATCCTTTGGTGCTGCTCCGGTATCTGGCCATACAAAACTAGCTGGGTCAGACCCCAGAAAGAGCAAGTGCCACAAAGGAGGCTTCACTTAAGAACTAAAACCAGCAAATCATTAGCATTCAACATGTAAGAAAACAACAATAAATAACACAGATTGAGGTTTGTGCACTACCAATGCACTTGCCCCAAATCAGAGAAAATAATTAAGAGAAGCATCATTGACATAAAAGAACTGGAGAATCATGCTAAATAAAATATAGCTGGACAATATATGAAGAGAAAACGAAGGTACTATTCCGGAAGCCAGGTTACAATCCTTAAACCAAACAAGGACCGAGATTGTAACCCTTCGCCTGAACAGAACTTAGTCTCTGATCATTTATTGCTAAAGGTGACAATCATTAAGGTGAAAAAGAGAGAGTACAATGATAAAAGTGACAATGAAGAGTGCAATACACTAGAGTAACAATAAAGTACAATCGTTATAGTAACAATCTAGAGTGACAATCATTATAGTGACTATCTGGAGTGACAATCATTATAGTGACAATCTGGAGTGACAATCATTCAATCATTCTGGTACAATCTTGCAATCAATCAATTCTAGACAATACTATACTGGACTAGACTCCATCCAATCAATCACGGCTAATCATTGCCTACGGCTTTCTACATTAACTAACTAGGATTATCACAATCCTAGTTACTAGCAAGATGCAATGAGATGCTCCAAGTAGTCACAGGCCCTGCAGCTATCCAGGTTATCCAGGCAATCATTATAGTAACAATTTAGAGAGTACAATGCATTAGAGTGACAATAGAGTTCAATCATTTATGTGACAATGGTGGGTGCCCCACATAACAGTGGGCTGGAAATGTGCCCTACTCGTCGGCAGGCTACAAGTCCAAACATTTTCGGCCGGGATAACGGGATCGCCTGTAACTGGGGAACATCTCTTCATGTCTAGTGAATTATACTAGTCCTTAACCTTAGTCCATTTCAGTAGGTACTCCTGACCGTGGTACTCAGGAGTCCCCTCCTAGACATGATGCAAGACAGGACTGGATTATTTGTACAAGCACAATCGCCCACGGTGTCCAGGTTACTTATACAGGTCAGGTCATGCCAAGTGTACTTGTCAGTAGTGTGCCACGACGGGCCACTATCAGGTCATGTCAGGTTATTATGTCAGGAGTGCACCACTACGGGTCACTATCATGTCATGCTCAATTATCAATTCCAAACATATCAAGTAAATTCGTGATTATCAAGTTCAGGACAAAAGACGTAAGGATATAAAATGGACGTAAAAATATACAATAGGGGTTACAAGACAGAGTTAACAGTAATAATCAGCTAATAATGATAATAATAATAATAATAATAATCATTCAAGCAAGGCACAGGGGAGAACCATGCGGCTCGGGACCACTGGAACTCATGCGGCCAAGAAGGGAGTAGCATACTGCTTAGTGAAAACAGGGGCATACGGCTAGAGGGTAGGGGCGCATGCGGTCAGCGGAAGGGGAGGGCCCATGCGGCCAAGAAGAACTAGGTCTCATGTGGCTGACCAACTGCCAAGTATATGCGGCCCGGTCGAGTGGAATCTTATGCGGCTCAATTCAGTCAGTCATGCGGCTGAGAGGACTCGAGTCCTCATGCGGCCAGCGGAAGACTGCGGTCTATACGGCCAGCGAGTGCTGTACATATGCGGCTAGGAGCTCATGGATGCATATGCGGTTGCAAGTGTTGAGTTCATGCGGCTCAGGGTGGACGGAGTTCCATGCGACAGCGGGGAGTAAGCCTATGCGGTTGACTGGGTATGAGCCCATGAGGCTCGAAAACTAGGGGGTGCATGCGGCTAAGGATGGAAGAAGTCCATGCGGCCAAATGTGCCAGAGCCTCATGCGGCTCAATACACATGCGGCCAGGAATACTTGCCGCATGGAATGTTCATGCGGTCAAGTCTAGCACAGTTCATCTTCTCCAATATTCAGAGAAGAAGAACGCCATGAGAGCCAAGTTCTCAAGCTCCATAAAACCCTCATCCGGAGTCCAAATTCAGACTTCCATAGGTCAAAATGGTGTAGAACGAAATGCTCCACAACATAGAACCATCAAAACTCAGAAATAACAAGATTAAGTAGATCAAAACCCAATAAATCCAAAAATAATGTAAATATAGATCTACAAGAATCTAGCCATGGAAAGTGAAAATGCCAAGTTCTAAAGTAAGTTAGAATGTTGTAAGGAAGAGAATGAAGCAATAAAATTGGAGTTCCTCCATGAAGCAAGTTGCACTTGCCTAGACCTCTCCCTTCTCTCTCTTTGGTAGGTAAGGAAGTAAATGGAAGAAGAAGAAGAGATTAATGAAGAGAGAGAAGAAGAATAGGTAATAAATATGAGTGGTGGTGGTAGGTAGGGGGTTCACCCCTTGGTTCATGATGAACCAAGAGCAATTCCAAACCGAACCAAGCCAACCCAAACCAAGAATAAACCAAGCCCAGGGAGAAAATTAAGCAAGAAAATTATGCAATACAAGAATAAATACGTACACGTATTCCAAAAATACGTACTACGAACCACATGCATTACAATAATAATAATTTATAATTACTATTTTTAAAATATTTAATTTATAGTTAATTAATCGTTAATTATTAATTATTAATCAATAATTATAATTTATAATTATTAATCGTTAATAAAAAATTATCAATTGTTAATTATTAATTATTAATCGTTAATTATAATTTTTAGTTATTAATTATTAATCGTTAATTATTAATTATTAATCTTTAATTATTAATCGTTATTTATTTAAAAATTAACTAATCATTAATTATTAATTTTATAATTAATAATAACTAATCGTCAATTATTAATTATTAATTACTAATCGTTAATTATTAATTTTATAAATAATAATAACTATAATTAATCATAATTAATTAATAGCTTAATTATTGATCATGACTATAATTTAATTATTAATCATAAATCCAAATCCTATGTTTGGTTGGAGTTGGATTTGAATCTTGAAATCCATGATTTGGATTTGGAGGATTTCCAAATCCAAATCCAAATAGTGAAATCCGGTTACCAAACAAGCCCTTAATGAAAATGAGTTCTGACGGGCGGACACGGACAGTTCATTGCTCAAGTTTGGACCGGACGAATACGGCAACCACTGTTTGTTAATTCAATCGGACGGTCCGCGGACAAATTAAATATATTATCAAAAGTTATTATTTTATCAAGATACCTTAATAGTTGATTCAAAAATCTAGTTGAAAGAAAATACAATTGAATGTTATAGAATACAACAAACAATAGTAAAAGGATAACAAAAATCGAGACGGGACAACAAAAATTTGATGCAAAACCAAAATATTATGACATAATTGATACAAAACCAAAAGGAGTCTCCACTATCGGACTGTTCTCGGACGAATTCGGACCGGACATGGATATGACCGTGTTCGGGTCCGATTTTTAATCGGACCAAAAAAAATGACCAAGTTTTGTTCATTAATGAATCGGACATTCCGCAGTCGAACCATTTATCGAGCTGGACACGTACGGACAACGGACTAGTTTGTCCATTTTACACCCCTAGTGGGATGCTTGTTGTAGAGCAATCTAATTCTCATAAGATGCGAGGTGGATTATGCGGTCATGAGAGGATCTCCTAACTATATTATGAGTTTGGAAAAAAAAAAAAAAAGGTTGCCACGTAGTAATAACCTATTTTTTTATTAATAAAGTCCCCTTGTTACAAATATCAAATAAGTTATAAAGTTGACATAACATGACATGGGAAAGATATTAGGCCATTTTCAATAGAAATTTCTAAATCTGAGTTTATATCCCACGTGTCATTATACTTTATGAAAATTTGTATTCTAAGTTGGTAGAGTTTTTTATATAGAAATTGCACATGCAAATAAATATTATTCAATGGTTATCCATTATATCTTATGTGGCAACAAATAAAATAAGCAATATAATGATGTAAGACCCAAGATTAACCCTCAAAGAAACTCTACATCCTACATCACCGTTACGTAGGATAGAAATTATTATTCACGATTGGAAGATGTTTTGGCGATGGTCGGGGTTCTATCCTACTTGGTATTGTACTTTATGAAAATTAATATCCTAGTTGGTAGAGTCTTGACATAGAAATTGCAAACATAAAAAAAATACTCTCCAATAGTTTCATAATTTCTATCCTACGTGACAACAAATGAAAAGATCAATTTAATGGTGTGAGATCCAATATTAATGGTATGAGATGGAAAATTTCTATGAGAGTTTATTGTCACGTCACAGTCCCAAAATACAAGGGATCAGACCACGTGGCAATGGCCAGCTACGTATTCAATCAGACTCTAGTCCGACTCGAATACGTATAAGTTGTTCAGATCAGAACAAATATCCAAATATCCGTAATATACTCCCACAACTCTATCTAAAATACTATGAAACTAAATGAGAAATATTATAAGGAGACTTCATCTAGTGATACCTGAATCCCATAGAAGTAGTACGAAGAAGTAGCCCCAAAATATCTTATGTCATCTCTCAACAAATACATGGAAGAAAATCAGGTCCTCGAAGAGACGTAGCAAGATATATAATATACGTGCCGAAATGAAGTACAATATATAACATGTGAAGGAAGTAAACAGTGATCCAGGAACATGTAAACAAATAAATAATCGGGTGATCCAGTGACACTACTACTAGACAGACTATCTAGTCTGCATGAAATGCACTTAATGACAATGTTCGACAAATGAAGCTCTCTCTAAGGGGTACATGTACAGTGGTTTGAGTCACCAGCTGCAACAACATCAAATCATAAAATAAAATAAGCTACAAGTAGCCCCTCTGCCTACTGACTGTCCTCCCCACCCAATAATACTGTCTGTGTCGCATCCACGACACGTCCAGTCCAACTCTAACAAATGATATGTCTAGAAGTCCAGCCAAACATGTATACAAGAAAATCCATCATCAAGTAAACATTCATAGATCATAAACGAGTCACCTATATGCCATTCAATACGAATTCGTGTATCATGTCTATATGTCAGCAGATATAATCATGTAAGAATACAGATAAGAGCAGGTGAATCATGTAGCAGTATATCCAAAGTAAATGACTGGTTAGGAATACATGCATGTAAATATTGTAAATCAAATAGGCAAGATATACTTGCCTAAGATTTTGTCCAACGCTGCTGAGACTGCATCCAAGGTCCGATTAGGTTTACCATGCTAGTGGTGTTATGGTCCACAGAAAATCTACCAAACCAAAACAACAACCAATAATCTCCAGAAGGCATCTGAGAACAAAGTGCTCATACTCGTGATGTTATTTAGGGTCCGATCAGGTTTACCATGCTAGTGGTGTTATGGTCCGCAGATAATCTACCAAACACAAACAACCACCAATAATCACCACACGGTATATAACCCAAACAACAGAAAATAGACTACGCGATGTTCATGAATTTGAAGAAGAAAAAATTCCATTAAGTTTCATATGCAAAACTCCCTGCTCTCCAGAATTTTGAGGAAGCTAGGCTTAGGTTGACGCAAGTTTATTTAGGGTTGAGATCCTGGAGATATTATTCTCTGAAGCTAATTAAAAACTGCTCATACTCAGTGATGTTACTTTCACAATGCGTATCAAGAAGCCACACCAACAATGCAAATAATTTAGAATCAGGAGAAGCTTTATGGAAATATCGACCAAACTGGCTAAATTACATTTCTCAAATAACAAAACTTTTCAAAACTCTGGATTAGGAATGTAAAATTTACAGAAACTAACAAGTTTCAAGCATTCTCTACACTCTTTAGCTACTGAACATGGGCACTAATAGTGAAAGAGAAAAAAAGCGTCGACAAACATTTTTCCAGTCTAGAGTACACGCAACCAGAACCACCGATGAGAAACCTTCTCCTTTCTCGGCCCAGATTTTCCTTCACCCTTGACCGAACACTCGGCTTTCACTACCCAGCTTTCTGGTCACAAGGATTCTAATGTTCATAATACTAATATATAAACGTGGCCAGACGGACACTATTGACACGGACACCCATCCTCCGACTAGCAGGCTCCACTGGTTTAGCTTCCCAACATAGGCAATTCACTCAGTAACTTGTTTCGTAGGAGCATGAAATTCATTTGAGAAGCCCTCTGTTTTAGCTTTACACTAGATCAAAAGTGGGCTTCACATCTTAGGTCCCAGCTGTGTGAATGAAACTAAGACCCACTTGTCGCCTTATTTGTTCTGGAATTAGCTTGTTGATGAGCTCTTGAGATACACCGGCTAACTGCAGATACCAAAAAGGTAAATAGAATCAATCAGCGTCTACTCCAAATTCAACGTGACCA